>JAYKKT010000063.1:2605000-2697500 GCA_036023115.1 Brasenia schreberi
AGATCTTTGAGCGAGTTTGAGCATGAATGAGTATGCATATATGCCAATCTTTCTCTCTCTCTCTCTCTCTCTGTATATATATATATATTATTTATATGTGTGTATCTATATGTGCGCGTGCACACATGTTTTGTATGTCTATGTGTATGTATGTATGCATGTGTGTTGTGAAGGTATTACTACTATTCATACACCCTCTTTTACTAAACATACGTGCCTTTCATCTTTTTTTCTTTTCTTTTGAAACAACTCCCATTCTTGATTCTCTCTCTTCCATTCTCTTCCTATGCACACCATTTTTCTCCAAAAAAAAAAAAGTGCCCACTGAGCCTCACTATTCAAACAACAACACGTTCAAAACCTGTCATGCCTGGCCAGTACTGGTGCTAGCAGGTTCCTCGCCCAGTTGAATTTCAGTTGAAATCGCCGGCACGTCTCCAAACTAGCCAATGTCTAGTGGGAAGAACGTTTTCTGTTACCATCTTTTATACGTAAGACTTGCCTTCGGTGGTTCAGTCAATGGTGCTTGTCCTCTCTCTCTCTCTCTCTCTCCGTGTGTGTGTGTGCGGCCGGCTTTTTTTAGTGGGGCTTTTTGAACAAGTAAAAGAGTAAATTTTGAGGACACGAAATCAAATAGATTTCATGTAATGGAGGGGAAATACGTGCCCCATTTCTTGTCCTCAAGTGAAAAGTATGGCACTCTTTGGAAGTACACGATGGAAGTAATACAAACATGCTTACACACACCCAGACATATACACATGCGCGTGCACACACACACACATGATATAAGTGCGTGTATGTGTGTGTGCAACCCACACACACACACATGCGGTCATTCATGATCGGGATCTTGTCTCAGGCTTGAACCAAACCTATCTAATTGTTTCTCAATTTTTGAGAACCAAAAAACACCATCATAATACCCTAGAACTAAATCAACCCAAATCGTCCTTGCCGGTTTGGTTCAGTTCTGGATTGTGGATTTTCCTACAAAAGTTTGCATCTGCCAGATTACATAGATAGAGAGAGAGAGACTGTAATGGATTGATCTGCTTCTCGCAGTTTGGTTCCTCTCTCTCTCTCTCTCTCTCTCTCTCTCTCTCTCTCTCTCTCTGCGACAACTACGTAAATAGGGGCTTATACGTGCTTATTAATAATTTGTAAAGCCTCCAAACCTAAAAACGCCCGCAGCCCATGTGAGATTATACATGCATAATATTTTTAGTATCTCATTGGAAAGGAGGTTAGATAAAATAAAATGCGGCTTTGTAATGCGTAACAAAGTTTGAATGGGATAATAACATGCAAATGTAGCAATAGCTAAAGCAGAAAAAAAAACTGCCTTCCCGTTCAAGCTGGATAACTTGCAGACAGCAGATCGACACTTGCTAACGAGAATCGACTTAGTTATACAGATCGTCATCGTCTTCCCCGCCAGCAGAGGCGAATGGATCGACAGCTCCGGTAGCAGCTGCAGACTCGGGTCTATCAGGAAACCGGAACTCTGACCCAAATCCTCGAGATTGCTGCAACGTTTGGGCGAAGAGCTGGTACTTCCTTATGTCTGCATCGCTCACGCTTCTCCTGGCGTACTTCATTGATTCTTCAAAATGTGCTGCTTTTATCTCCGGAACTTCGTCTCTGTCATCCTCCTCCATCGCCTCAGGATTATCTTGCTTCTTCCGCTCCTTCTCAATGTCCTGGTTTGCAGGGGAAACATATATAAACAGAAGCACATAGCACATGTAGATATGTAAACCCTATGAAAGTAATTCCATCTGGAGTGCAGAAAAACTATGAATTACAGTTTAAGATCTTAATATAAAACAGTAAGCACCTAGCGCTCGAGCTCTCCTGAAAGTTCTTTTCAGTACGAGTCACAAACACTAAAATGCATTTTCTTCGTTTTATAAAGCATGAACATAAAAGAAACAGAAAAGGCGGAATGCTCCTGTTGCCCAAATGATGCAATAAAGGATATGATACATGATAGCGAGTACAAAAAAACAACTAAGCCTTTTCCCATACATACATGATAACGAGTACAAGATATCAAAACTATCGTTCCACTAGAAGTTTTAGAAGATCATAATAAATTGTCAAAGAGATATACTAGTTCTTTATTTTTTCATGGGAGATGGGTTTCAAACTTGGAACAATCACCCTTCACCATCCTACAAGATGATTTCGCTCTTTATGAGCAAAGGTTCACCAAGACATTGAACACTCTGCCGGAATAATGCGCACTAAAAACATACATCGAGGACACTAGGCTGCATATTCATTTTACAATTCTAGAAAAAGTATTAAGAACAATTAGACGCTTAGTGCCAAAAAATGGATAGTTGCACCTAGAACGTCAGCTCACCTGGTAGGGAGTTCAATTCCTGTGTGTGTGTGCACGTGTCTGTGTGTGGTGTTAAACCACTACATGCAGAAAACCAAAACCAACATTAGAATGATCATATACATGTTATAACGTGCTCCCTAGGTTGATATAGGATTGCAGAAGACTACACAGCTGCTTCAATCTTAACATTGTTAATGGCACCTTTTTCTTCTTTTTGTAAGGCTTCCTATAGGGCATATAGAATTCTGTTGATGCATCCAACTAGAAATATTCAAGCTCGTAGTAGAGAAAACACTTCAAAGCAATCAAGACTGGAGAAAGATTTACCTTCTCAATGCTTTCTCTGATGGCATATTTGCAAGCTCTCTGACAAATTTCAGTAATATCAGCACCACTAAAACCATGAGTATAGCGAGCCAGAGTAGGAAGATCAACATCCTTCGAAACAGGTGATTTCCGTAAGCAAGATTTGAATATCTGCAGGCGAGAAGCGTCATCTGGCAAAGGTATGTAGATTAACTGATCCAGACGTCCTGGCCTGAGCAATGCAGGATCAATAATGTCTGGCCTATTTGTGGCACCAATTATGAAGACTGTTTTCTTTGCGGTCATTCCGTCCATCTCGGTCAACAGCTGATTCAAAACACGATCAGCAGCACCACCTGCATCTCCAACAGAGCTTCCACGCTATGGGAAACAAGAATTGTGAAAACAGAACTGATTAGTCAAGAAGGGTTGCCACAAACAAATCCATCAAAAGTCTATAACAAGAGAATCCCCTAGAGAACTTCAAACAAGAAGCAACTTACATGAACGAGAAAGGCTAGTTTAATCTAACAATCCAATTTCATTTCTAAAATAGCAATTTCAACATTTCAGTGCTTTTGTTCCTTGTTCTTGTTCCAAAAACAAGAGTGACATTTTTAACAGTAAACATTTGTTTAGAAGAAGAGCTTGCCTGAGTTGCAATGGAATCGAGTTCATCAAAGAACAACACACAAGGTGCAGACTGCCTGGCTTTGTCAAATATCTCCCTCACATTGGCTTCACTCTCACCAAACCACATTGTCAATAATTCTGGTCCCTTCACACTAATAAAGTTGGCCTGGCACTCATTTGCAATGGCCTTTGCAAGAAGAGTTTTACCACAGCCAGGTGGTCCATAAAACAAAACTCCTTTAGATGGAGACATGCCAAATTTCTCAAACTTCTCCGGATGCTCAACAGGGTACTGTACCGTCTGCAAACAGAAGAACAGATCAACAAATTTCGTAAGAATGGATGTAAACAACCAGGACAAGTGTGATGTGTGAACTTGCATAATACGTACTGGTACCTACTATATCAATATGAATCACAAAACACAACTGTATTACATACAATATGCTAAGATTTATTGTGCATATTGTCCTACACATACAATATAGCCTCCAAATCCATTTTTTTCACAGATTCAATTTGTATTCCTGGTTTATGAGAAACTTACAATACGTACTGGTACCTACCGTATCAATATGAATCACAAAATACAGCTGTATAACATACAATATTGTAAGATTTATTGTGCATATTGTCCTACACATACATTATAGCATCGAAATCCATTTTCACACATTCAATTTGTATTCCTGATTTCTGAGAAACTTATTGAGGTCCCCTTCATCAACAGAGGAAACAAACTTGCATTCCTGGTTTTTCAAGATTTTTTTGCACTGTTCAAGAACTTTTATTGATCTTTTTGACTTTTTAAATGTATTATAAAAAAACAAGCAATAGTGTTGACATGCGTCACCCATGCTGTATTTGACAACACGGCCAATATGGGCACTGTATTGCCACTTACCCACACACAACATCAGAATCCACATATAAACTGGCAAAAGCCAAAATTAATGGATACCAATCAATCAACAACAAGATGCAATATTCAACATTGAGGAACCTACATGTTAACCAGCCATCCATGATTTTCAGCAATTCTATAAAGAGGTTTCCTTAACTCCGCCCATGTGAGGGATCACCCTTGCATTGCCGGTCCCAAGCCCGGATAAAGGAGGAGGGTTGTGTTAGGCTTCCGACACCCAGCGTAAAACTTTGTCGGATTTTTACAACATGGATTACAAAAATTATGAGCATTGCTTTGGGACGTCCCCGCCTAGCGACGTGCTGCAGAGCCCGAATGCAGTAAGAAGTAAGCAAGGGCCAATAAATGGTGGAACCTCAAAAGCGAGAAAGAAGATATATTTAAACAGAAAGTCCTTAAGGAGATGTTTGGAATTATGTTGGCACACCCTGTGATATGTGGAACAATATGGCTATACATATTAGGAAAGTGGCGAAAGATGTGTTAGGGGTATCTAAGGGAGGTGTACTGGCACAAAAAGAAGCTTGGTGGTGGAGTGAAGTAGTACAAAATAAAATCAAGGCAAAGAGAGCATGTTACAAATTACATTATGCTAAGAAAACTAGTGAAACTTTAGAAGCTTATAAGAAAGCAAAGAAAGAAGCAAAAAAGGACGTTAGTGAAGCAAAAGCTAAGATTTGGGATGAATTATATAAAAAACTCAACTCAAAAGAGGGTGAAAGAGATATTTTTAGGATAGCTAAGGCTAGAGATAAGAAAACTAAAGATCTTAATTATGTTAGATGCATAAAAGACGAGGATTAAAAAGTTCTAGTGGCAAATGATGATATAAGAAATAGATGGAAAAACTATTTTTATAATCTTTTTAATGAAAATAAAGATGTTAGTATTAGTTTAGGAGATTTAGCCAAGTCAGAAAAGTATATAAACCACAATTTCTACCGACGTATTCAAAAGAATGAAGTCAAAGAGGCTCTTAAACATATGAAGAGTGGTAAATTGGTAGGACCATATAATATTCCTATAGAAGTTTGGAAAATACTAGGAGAAATAGGAATCACTTGGCTCACAAGACTATTTAATGAAATATGGAAAAACCAAAAGATGCCCGAGGAATGGAGAGCAAGCACACTTATACCCATATATAAGAACAAGGGAGACATTCAAAATTGTGCGAATTATCGAGGTATCAAGTTAATGAGTCATACTATGAAATTATGGGAAAGAATTATCGAACGTAGGTTAAGACAAGTATCAAGTACAACAGAGAACCAATTTGGATTTATGCCAGGCAGATCTACTATTGAAGCGATTCACCTTTTGAGACGTCTTATGGAACATTTTAGAGCAAAAAAGAAAGACCTTCACATGATATTTATTGATCTAGAAAAAGCTTATGATAGGGTATCGAGGGAGGTTCTTTGGAGAACTTTGGAAAAAAGAGGTATCCCATTGACATATATTAACCTTATAAGGAAGATGTATGATGGTGCAAAAACATGTGTGAGGACTCATGAAGGAACGACAGACTTCTTTCAAGTTAATATTGGGTTACAGCAAGGATCAACTTTAAGTCCATACTTATTTATAATGGTGATGGATGAGTTAACAAAACATATTCAAGATGAAGTACCTTGGTGTATGTTATTTGCAGATGACATTGTATTAGTGGAGGAGTCTAAGGAAAAAGTTAATAGAAAATTGGAACTATGGAGAGAAACATTAGAAAGCAAAGGCCTCCGACTTAGCAGAACAAAGACAGAATATATGAAATGTAAGTTTGATCATTTGGCTACTTCAGAGGACATAGAAATTAAAATTGGCACACATTGCATTCTCCAAAAGGAAAGTATTAAATACTTAGGGTCAATTTTTCAGAGTGATGGAAGAATTGATGGAGATGCTACACATATAATTAATGTTGGTTGGTTAAAATGGAGAGGATCATCAGGTATTCTTTGTGATAAGAAGATACCATTAAAATTAAAAGGTAAATATTATAGAGCAGCAATTAGGCCTGCCATGTTTTATGGTTCTGAGTGTTGGGCAGTTAATCATCAACATGTACAAAAGATGTCTGTGACAGAAATGAAGATGTTGAGATGGATGAATGGTCATATAAGAAAAGGCCGTATACATAATGAGGTTATTAGAAACAAATTAGGAGTGGCACCAATAGAGGATAAAATGAGAGAACATCGCTTAAGATGGTTTGGACATATATAAAGAAGATCAAAAGAAGAACCTGTAGGAAGGTTAGAAAAACTAAATTTGGAAAGTATTAAAAGAGGTAGGGGACGACCACAAAAGTGTTGGAAAGAAACAATAAAGAATGATCTAGCTTATTGGGAGTTAACTGCTAACATGGCACACGATAGGGATCTGTGGAAACAAAGAATCCATGTAGCCGACCCCGTCTAGTATGAGAAAAGGCTTAGTTGTTGTTGTTGTTGTTGTTGTTGTTGTTTGTTGTCTATAAAGAGGTTTCCTTGGAATGTTTTTTAAAATATACATCTTTTGGGCAAAAAAGGTGACAATAAAACATTCAAATACATCTAATAGAAAAAGAAAATAATGTTAACCAATAAACAAATATAGTAATGTTGTGAAAAATTGCTGAGATATTCAAAATAAAGATGGCGCTATAAAAATATTGTAACCTCATCTAGTACACAAATTTTCGGAATTAGCAGTCATATTGGTAATATGATGTCAATTGCAACAGACGACTACAAGTCTTCACAAAAGAAGGACTTGATATCATCCTAAACCTCCTGTCATTCATTCAGTGATCATGCCCGTGCAAAGAGCAGCAAGATCAGCCCCAACATAACCATGGGTATCTTTAGCAACTTTTTCAAGATCAACCTGAAACACAGCAAAACATTGGAACCGTGAAGTACAACATATATTGCCATCATAGAGAAATCGCTAAGTTATCGCTGGAAGTGGATAGAATCTCACGTTGTCAGCAAGTTTCATATTTTTCGTATGTATCCGAAGAACTTCCAACCGCCCAACTTCATCAGGAACCCCAATGTCAATTTCCCTATCAAATCTTCCAAATCTTCTGAGAGCTGGATCAATGCTGTTTGGTCTATTAGTAGCTCCAATGACGATGACATGGGCTCTGGTCTTAAGACCATCCATTAGAGTCAAAAGCTGTGAAACAATACGTCTCTCCACTTCACCATGTGTTTTCTCTCTTTTGGGAGCTATTGAATCTATCTCATCAATGAAGATGATGGAAGGGGAGTTCTTTTCAGCCTCCTCAAATGCTTTTCTCAAGTTGCTTTCACTTTCTCCAGCTAATTTTGACATAATCTCAGGTCCATTGATTAAAAAGAAAAAAGCACCCGTTTCATTTGCAACAGCCCTTGCAATCAATGTTTTCCCTGAACCAGGCGGTCCATAAAGCAAGATACCTTTTGGAGGCTTAACACATTGATTTGAAGAGCTGAGGGTGTCTAAGTGGAAGTTCTACCAGCTCTCGAATCTGAGCCATCTGCTTTCTGACACCCCCAACATCATCATAACCCACTTCATTCAAACGCTCTTCATCCTCACGTTTTACCGGTTCTCCTCACAGAAGATTTCAGTATCTGGTGCCACAATGCAGTATTCACCAGGATCAGTCTCTATTACCTTGAATTCAACGCTTCGCATCCCACCCCTAACAAGGAACAAGTCTCCTTTCCTCACAGGCCGGTACGACTCCAGAAAGTATGCTGTGGAACCAGAGTATTAGTCACAATCATTAGAAAGGCAGTAAGGAAAGTGATGCTATTGAACAGTAAACTTACGCTTCAGATATGCATCAAACAAGTCGCCAGTGACACCCTCAATGGTATCATCAATTGGAAGTACATGAATACGCTTTCCATATTTCACATCAGGGCATTGATGGACAGAAACAACATCACCAAGTCGTACTCTCAGATTGGCACGAACAACTTTGTTCATTCTAATCTTAGGTTCCTCACAAGTATCATCAACAAGAACAATGCACACAGTGTCCTTCCTTTTCTTACCCTGGAAAGAAGATTTGCGTAAATAGCATCCTAGTGAAATATCCAGCACTGCAAAAGTTCAAACTCCAAAGCAAATACCTTGATCAAAATAGTATCTCCCCGGAAGAATTGAAGCTTATCCATTGTCACGGAGTTCATTGCAACAACAGAATTGTCATCATTGATAGCTTCATCAACAACAACCCGATTGGGAGCCTTCTTACGCTCTAGAATTGCTGTGCTGAAATCCCTCTTCGCCCCCTTTCTGTTTCAAGAATGCAAGGTCCTTTATGAATATGACCATAAAGTAAAAGCGCAAAATGTAATTACCCAATGAGATAGATAGACAGTATATGAAAGAAGAGTATAGAATGCTCTTTGACATACAACCGTACAATTAGTCACAAAGGGGTAAGAAATATGTACAACGTGAGACAATTTTCAGATTTCTACAAGTAACGAGTTGTAGCTGGATATGACACACAACAACAACAACAACAACAACAACTAAGCCTTTTCCCATACTAGACGGGGTCGGCTACATGGATTCTTTGTTTCCACAGATTCCCATCGTGTGCCATGTTAGCAGTTAACTCCCAATAAGCTAGATCATTCTTTATTGTTTCTTTCCAACACTTTTGTGGTCGTCCCCTACCTCTTTTAATACTTTCCAAATTTAGTTTTTCTAACCTTCCTACAGGCTCTTCTTTTGATCTTCTTTCTATATGTCCAAACCATCTTAAACGATGTTCTCTCATTTTATCCTCTATTGGTGCCACTCCTAATTTGTTTCTAATAACCTCATTATGTATACGACATTTTCTTGTATGACCATTCATCCATCTCAACATCTTCATTTCTGTCACAGACATCTTTTGTACATGTTGATGATTAACTGCCCAACACTCAAAACCATAAAACATGGCAGGCCTAATTGCTGCTCTATAATATTTACCTTTTAATTTTAATGGTATCTTCTTATCACAAAGAATACTTGATGATCCTCTCCATTTTAACCAATCATCATTAATTATATGTGTAGCATCTCCATCAATTCTTCCATCACTCTGAAAAATTGACCCTAAGTATTTAAAACTTTCCTTTTGGGGAATGCAATGTGTGCCAATTTTAATTTTTATGTCCTCTCAAGTAATCAAATGATCAAACTTATATTCCATATATTATGTCTTTGTTTTACTAAGTCGAAGACCTTTGCTTTATAATGTTTCTCTCCATAGTTCCAATTTTCTATTAACTTTTTCCTTAGACTCCTCAACTAATACAATGTCATCTGCAAATAACATACACCAAGGTACTTCATCTTGAATATGTTTTGTTAACTCATCCATCACCATTATAAATAAGTATGGACTTAAAGTTGATCCTTGATGTAACCCAATATTAACTTCAAAGAAGTCTGTCGTTCCTTCATGAGTCCTCACACATGTTTTTGCACTATCATACATGTCTCTTATAAGGTTAATATATGTCAATGGGATACCTCTTTTTTCCAAAGTTCTCCAAAGAACCTCCCTCGGTACCCTATCATAAGCTTTTTCTAGATCAATAAATATCATGTGAAGGTCTTTCTTTTTTGCTCTAAAATGTTCCATAAGACGTCTCAAAAGGTGAATCGCTTCAATAGTAGATTTGCCTGGCATGAATCCAAATTGGTTCTCTGTTGTACTTGATACTTGTCTTAACCTACGTTCGATAATTCTTTCCCATAATTTCATAGTATGACTCATTAACTTGATACCTCGATAATTCGCACAATTTTGAATGTCTCCCTTGTTCTTATATATGGGTATAAGTGTGCTTGCTCTCCATTCCTCGGGCATCTTTTGGTTTTTCCATATTTCATTAAATAGTCTTGTGAGCCAAGTGATTCCTATTTCTCCTAGTATTTTCCAAACTTCTATAGGAATATTATATGGTCCTACCAATTTACCACTCTTCATATGTTTAAGAGCCTCTTTGACTTCATTCTTTTGAATACGTCGGTAGAAATTGTGGTTTATATACTTTTCTGACTTGGCTAAATCTCCTAAACTAATACTAACATCTTTATTTTCATTAAAAAGATTATAAAAATAGTTTTTCCATCTATTTCTTATATCATCATTTGCCACTAGAACTTTTTCATCCTCGTCTTTTATGCATCTAACATAATTAAGATCTTTAGTTTTCTTATCTCTAGCCTTAGCTATCCTAAAAGTATCTCTTTCACCCTCTTTTGAGTTGAGTTTTTTATATAATTCATCCCAAATCTTAGCTTTTGCTTCACTAACGTCCTTTTTTGCTTCTTTCTTTGCTTTCTTATAAGCTTCTAAAGTTTCACTAGTTTTCTTAGCATAATGTAATTTGTAACATGCCCTCTTTGCCTTGATTTTATTTTGTACTACTTCACTCCACCACCAAGCTTCTTTTTGTACCGGTAATACCCCTAACACATCTTTCACCACTTTCCTAATATGTATAGCCATATTGTTCCACATATCACAGGGTGTGCCAGCATTATTCCAAACATCTCCTTGAAGGACTTTCTGTTTACATATATCTTCTTTCTCGCTTTTGAGGTTCCACCATTTAGTCCGAATAGCTCGATGCACTCTTTTCTTCTTTGTCCATTTTTTTATTTGTAAATCCATAACTAAAAGTCGATGTTGGGCGGTTAAGCTTTCTCCTAGAATTACCTTACAATCTTTACAACACGCTCTATCTTTTTTTCTACAAATAAAGTAATCAATTTGTGTTTGTGATAAGCCACTCTTATAAGTAATTAAATGTTCATCTTATTAGCTGGATATGACATGATTAGAAGAAAAAGTTACGGCCAATGAGCAACATGAACTGAAAGAATAGGAATTTCTCAAATGTGTGCTCCAATCACAGATCCTTGATCTCAGGAAGTATTGTACAGTAGGAAGATGGAGAACGCTATAAAGAAGATATGGACCTTCTTTTATGTGCCTCACCTATCTTTCGAACAAAGGAAAGAAATGATAGTGTGAATAAGAAACATTTTCTTTCTACAATAATGCAATAAAACCCCAGGGACAACAACCACTATAAACTGAAGTAAGACGTGCATCAATAATATATACTTCAATGTGTGAAACATCCGCTACATGTTAGAATATTCATCCCAAGTAATGTAGAAGTCATGTCTCAAGCAATAAAGAACCTGAGGATTCAACAACTGCCTCAGACATCCACCAAACAAAAAGCAACATTGGAATATTATAAACTATTTGCTCCAACAGGGTTGAATCATCAGGAATCTACGGTCCATCCTTTGCACCCATGTAAGGATATACTCAACATATCATGCCTCGGTTAAACCAACGGGTAGATCAATCAACAACGAGTACACCACAAGCTGAAAACCTCAATAGTTTTTGGACTTAGAAGATGAATAAAAAATAGAAGCTAGCAAAAGTATGTTAAGAAGGGTCAGTGAGGCCACCAGGCACCAAGGACACTGGAACCAAGAGCAACCCAAGCCATTAGGGTCTTAGGGGGTCCAACAGCTCTCACATCTTGTTTTTGCTCCATTTCTCTATAAATAGCACTCTCATATACAATGAACTCTTTGTATCTAATGAATAATATAGACAAGCCTTATTGCTTTGATTCTCTATAAAATTCCTTAGGAGAGTTCATTCAATAAAATTCGATTTCATTCATTGAATAACATGTTGTTCATACCTCTGTTTGTTGACATGGTATTAGAGCCTAATCGACAAAGGTGGGCAGCGAGGATCGTCCATGATGGTCTGCCAAAGGGTGGCGTGGCAACTCGAAGAGCGCTGTGCCGATTGGGGATACACGAAGCTCGTTGTGTTTCTTGAATCGTCTAGAATGTCGTCTTAATCTTAGCGTCCGTTGGATCATCGATGAGAGAGGAAGACAAGCTACTAGGAAGCTTCCCTCTGAGACGTTCTAGAGGAGGAAGGGAGGAGAAGAAGAAGGAAGGGATGAGAAAGAAAGGAATAAATCAGATTTTCTTGACATCGTCTGGAACATCGTATTAATCTTAGCGTCTGATGGATCATCAATGAGAGATAAAGACAAGCTACCAGGAAGCTTTCCTCTTAGACGTTGAAGAGGAGGAAGGGAGAAGAAGAAGAAGTAAGGGACAAGAAAGAAATGAATAAATCAGATCAAATGAGGTTTCCATTGATATGAGATGGCCATGGGTCTCTCATTCCTCTCTCGTTATGTCCTGATGCCGACTACCGACAGTTACGATCAGGTTGACCAAAAACGAGAAGTATTGGGCTTTTATGAGGGCGGTCAACCCCCTGGAATTAGCAATGTCATAGATCCTCTACGAAATCTTGTATTAATCCATGGGAAGATAGATGCCGTCCGTCGGATCCTCGATTGCGAGTGCATGAGGGAGCAAAGGGAGGCAATGTCATCGAAGAGCGATTTGGCGTTACTCGATATCATTGCGAACGAATATGCTCTCCTCTTTGCCTCTAACTCCTTGATGGTGTCATAGTGACTCCATCCTAATTCCGATGACAAACGACCTAGCAAGCAATACTTATGCCCCTTTTGAAGCCTCAACCGAAGATAAACGACCTAGCAAGCAGTACTTATGCCCCTTCTAGCAAGGGGTACTTATGCCCCTTCTGAAGCCTTAAAACCTTGAGGGCATCGGAGATAACCATCCTCTTCTTCTTGTCATACGGTAGAGGGACACCCTCGTACACCTTCAACCTTTCCAGCACGGTTGCACCTTGCTTGGTTTTGTGAGGAATCATACATCTGATGGTCCTAAGAGGATCTTAAAAGGGGCGCGGAAATGGATGGGCCCGTGGGAGGGCTTGGTGTTCATGCGCTTGCGGAGGAACCAAAGGTACTTCATTTTATGTCGGACGAGGCCATCGGAGAGTCAAATCTCTTCACGACGAGCCACAACGATCGACTGGTCGTTGAGGAGCTCCTTGGCTAGGATTAACGATTGACGGCCAAGCATGTGGTGGCACACGTCCACCACCACCACCACTCATGCACACACCTAAACCTGAACGGATTGGCTCTCTTGGCATAGTGTAAACAAAATCTCACCAGACCATGATCCTTTTCCTCGCCGGACATGAAGGTTCTTGCGAATGTCGCGACGATTGCCCCTACACGGACGGTGGAGGGAGTATAAAATGACAAAGTGCTCGAGATTGTGAAGATGGATGCGGTGGAACTTCCAGTGGAGCACATGCACTTCTGTGAGATTTGCGGGAAGGGGTTCAAATGGGACACAAACCTGCGGATGCACATGCGAGCCCATGGAAACCAGTAAAAGACTAAGGATCGGCCGAAAGGGTTCGATTCTCCTGCCCATTCGCCAGATGCAGCCGAAACCATAGACATTGCAGGATATCCAATGTCTATGTCAATGTGCATTGCAGGATATTGAATGCCTATCAAGAGTTTTATCACATGGAGCTATGCATGGTGAGAGAAAACAATTTCAGGGCATAAGTACTGGATTGAGTCTGCTTCCTTGCTACACAATGACAAAAAGCAGGATAACTTAACAGCAAAAGAAAGAAAAACAGAACAACTCATCCAAAACAATGCCACAGGCTAGAAGAAACATCTAATCCATCACCCATGAAAACCCATGTGGAAAAAAGAATTCGAAAGATATACCCAAAATTTGTCACCATGGCACATGAAACTCCCAACTTCTCCAACTCACCTCAAGGTCACAGCATGCAACATGATGCATTTGGACACTCTTAATCTTCTGCAGAGAGAGTATGTTTTATGCCATTTTTCAGTAACAACAGTAACTTAGAGTATTTAGGTACAAGTTCTAAACAACAATCACATTTCCACTTGTTATTTCACAATTATTGAGGTATCAATCATCATCGTTCTTCATTTAAAGTGTTAAGTTGGGAGTTTTTTGTGCTTCCTTTCTTCAGTAATTTCAAACTATTTTTCTGCTTCCAATCATTTTTGTTCTTTTTTATCAAATTTGGAGTTATAGAATACCACTTACTCATGAAAGTAAACTGATCTAACCATGACATTTATTTTTACTGTGCTCTCTATGTCAAGGGCGCTCTATGTTCTGAGGCATATTCTGTGACTTGTTTCAAGAGTGAGAGATAACTTATTATCTATCAGAATAAGATTAAAATTCAGATATGCGATTAAATTTTCAGTTCAATGGTGGGTTTTGAAATTGCTAAAGTGGCACAAGATCGGGCTCATTGGCGTCAAAGAAACCATGTAGCCAACCCAAGTTCAAGTGAGCAAAAGGCTTCATTGATGTTGTTTCTCAATGGAGGGTTTCGCACGGTTTGAGTTATTTGGGGTTTCTTAAAGCATTTTACTGCAAAGTTCGGTTTATAGATATATTATTTGATGAATTAACATAAAAGGGAATTTTTCTTTAATGGCGTTTTCTCATGTTAACTGGTGTTTCTTGAACTTTTCTTTTGTCGGCTTGGTGCATGTCTCACAAATTTCTCAGTTTTTGTGTAATGGAGTCCGATATGTGGGTTCTCTGCGCAAAATAGGGCACTCAGTTGTAACACACTTATGAAAATCAAGTGAATTACAACAGAACCATAAATAACGATAGAATACATTGCTCGCAAACATAAGAGAGTTCCCTGAATATACGGTTTCGTACATCCCATTATCTCCTTACACAGTCTTGGTCAGTTCCTCCGCCACCCTTTTGTTGAACTTTACAATGCACTAAAATGAGAGACCCACAACAAAAGGACCACCAATCGTTTTCTCGGCCCAATAACCAGACAAATTAGCACCAATGCCAAAATAAGATAAAGGAAGCCCCTAGGTAGACAGAAATCAAAAGAAGCTCATATTTACTCCCAAAATGCATGAATCTTGGCAACCATATCAATCGATCTCTCAAATATTTTCTATAAACTCTTCACTGCGTATATTAGAAAAAAGCCATGTGACTTCTTCCACGTTGACAAATCGCTTCTCTTCACTCCCCGCCCCCAGGAACTCCACGATTTCCAAAATCCACCCCAATTTCCAACCCAATTAACCGACAGATAAGGACCAAACAGTAAAAACTGATCAGAAAAAGAAATACCAACATTATCGGAAAAAGAAGAAGCAACAAAATTAGGGATGGGAGGCTCTCGGGAACCCCTAGTAAGAAATTACCACAACCGCACAATAAAAACCGGACTATCCTTAATTTTCAGTAAGAAAAGATTTCCATAATATCCAAAACTCTAACTCTAGTCTTCGCTGAATTTCCAGATGGCTCGTTCAAATTCAAAAGCAGAGAAGAGGGACTCAGAAATTGGGGGAGAGAGAGAGAGAGATCAACTCACGGATCGGAGGACGAGGTAGCAGCATCGGTGCCAGAACCCGCCATGGCTGAAGATCTCCAAAAGCAAAAGGGTCGCCAAGAGACTTGCAGCACAAGGAAAGACGGATCGTCGGATATCTGCCGCGCAAGTTACCGCAATTTATAGAGCGGGTAGGTACCGTTTAGCGCAATATAATGGATCGGATTCAGTTGAGTTCAGTTTGGATCCAAACACTATCTACCCGAATGGGTCACACTTTATAGTTAAAAGATTTGACACGAATCCAACCTATACCAAACCCATTGGGGTTTGGGTTTGGAAACAAAGGAATATACACATTAAATTGAGCTTGATCACCTGTCAGGGCGATCGACTCACAAGATGCACGTTCCGAGTTCGATTCCCAGGGCCTGCATGCATACCAGGCTTCGCTTCGTTGGTGTAACTAAAAGAGAAAATTACTGGTGTTGGATTCACAAGATCCAACTAATATAGACCCATAAAACTCGACTTTATGGACTCCAATACAACATATCAAATTTATACCAAATCCAGATCCAAGTATGGGCAAATAATGTTTTCTTTTTCCTCATGAAAACGGGGCATGCTTTTTCTTATAGTAGATATAATAGGATCCAGATCTGGGTTCAATACTAGCATCTCAAGGTGGGACTTAGACTTAGACTTACACAGGTTCAAGCTGGGCATGACCCATTGACACCCCAAATTGAAGGTTGTCCATAGTTGGGAACAAGGATTCATACTACCATGGGCCTGGATTAGGATCCATAAATCTCTCTGAGCTAGGGGTCTACGCAACCTGACCTACTCGCGAGTTATTCGATATTGGTTCGACGATGACTCGAACTCAGCTTGGTCTTGTTGAGCTCAAGACATGTCGGAGTCGAGCCTGACATACGAGCAAGTTGAGTTCGAGCTTATTAGTACTCGACCGAAGTAGTAATCAAGCTTTACATATATTTTATGACATATTATATAATAATCAAGCTTTACATATATTTTATAACATATTATATAACTAATCTCATCCATGAGCCTTCTCCTCTCCACCCCTACTTTTAACTGAGCTTTACATACGATCGACAACCTCCATGTCTTCGTTAACAGTTGGAATTTCACAATGAAAGTTACAGTGGGATTGATGGATCAGGTTGCGACATCGAATCCCAATGTAAAAGATTCAAGACAGTTTTGCGTAAGCCGCCATACTAGACCACGCCCTAAACAAGACCGAACCACCCCTGAACCGATTAGAATCAGAACCGGAGTAACCAAAACCAGAACCGTGGACCCTCATGGTTTGGTTCTGGTTCCACCTATCTGCAAATGGAACTGAACCCAGTGGTTCCACGTTGTATTTTTGTCCAATTTTGTAAAACCCCACCTTTTCATGAATTTTTCAAGTGAAACCCGAATCAGACTGGACTGGGATCGGAACTGAACGTGTAGTCTGAGGGACCTGGTTCTGCTCTGGTTCAAGGTTTTGGTGGAACTAGACCACTGTCCCTTCCTGGTGGATCCACCCATAACAGGACCGGGTCGATCCAATTTGATTACACCCTTAGATCCACCACCACCACAGATTCTGAAAAATCATAAATTAATATTGAGTGGGATAAATGGCATGAATATTTTTCTTCCAACACAAGAAAGGAAGACATTCTTCTCTTTTCATTTTTATTACTTTTGAAGATAAGCACGTAAATGAGGTATCAACGATGCAGAGTCGTCAAGGAACCTTGGGGGCAGTATCTTCTATCCTTTTTATTGAAGAAAAATAAAGCACAATTCTTGTGCATAAATTTCAAAGCATTTTATCTCGAAGAAGGTTACTTAAGTCAACTCTTAAGCAGCTTCCATGGTTAATAAGGTTTGCTAAAGGATTTAAGAAGAAGAATAACAAGTCTCCACACACACACATATAGATAGAGAGAGAATAGTCGATGTTCATACTCACCCATACTAAAATCTCCTTAAATATTTTAACCATTCGATCTTTAAGTTCAACAGTTGAGATGTTTAAAGTAAAATACAAAATAGTATCAAGTGCATTTGATGTATTTATAAAGAATAGTCGATATCTTTTATTTTTAAATTTAAATTGAAATCATCAATTGAATGGTTGAGATCTTAAAGGATATTTGAGCATAAATAGAATGTGTGCATTTATCATGATATATATATATATGTGAATGTATGTGTCCTTTTATTTTTTCAAAATACTCTTATGAATTTTTTAAGTTACGCTTATACCTTAAAAAAGTAAAAGAGAGACATGAATACATACTCACTAGGTGTGTACAAACTGTATAAAGTAAAGAAGAAGCTTGAGTATAGAGCATGTAAGAACCTAATTTGATATATATTTATATAATTTTTATTTCTAAAACAAGAAAAAACTTGCAATGGTGTTATATCTTGGTGACCCTTTATTCAAAAGAAAAAGAATGTTTGTTCTTTAGGAAAAAAAGTAAAGGGGCACCAAAACAAGACACAGGAGAACCTATTTTGACCAATAAACAGAATGCGGGGTTTGGTCAATGACCACACAGCCCACTTGATTGCGAAGCAAGAAAGGCGGCAAAGGGAATGCCCGTTCCAGTCCCAACTGGCAGCAACTTGGGACTCTTCGGCCGGCTCCGGTAGAGGAAGATTGATTCCGGCGGGGTTGATCACACGGCAGTTCCTTCTTATTTCACATTGTGTGCCTGTTAGGACTTCAATCTTGCCCATCTTCACCATTGCCTGAGCAAACAGCTCCTTCCATGCCGTTTCGTTCTTTAGGAAGGTCATCACCTGAATCAGCATGTCGAACTCATGGTTAATTCCATTTTATCTCGTGACATCCTCGAAGAGGAGGATCAAGGTTGATGCTATACATTGACTATACATGAAGATCCATGGCCCCCTTATATTTTTAACTTGAAAATTTATGGAACTTAGTCGGAAACTGGGTCTGGATTTGAATTTAAGGAAAGAATTTGTAACCAATACCCAGCATCATATCTAGTCAGATTTGTGAGTCAAACACAGATAAATAAATGGATCTGGATCTATCCAGTTGTTACCAAAACTTGTCTCTAATGGGGTTTATACGAGTTGGATACGGGTCCACCAAGTCCATATAGTACTTCGTCTTTTTAACACTTATTTTTAAACTAAACCACTAAAATTGAGTTTATAGTTCTTGTTTGTCTTCACAAAAAGGGAAATCTTAGCAGTATTTTCCTTTTTATTTGGGGAATCTTAGTAGTCTTGTAATTGGTTGCACAAATAACGAAACTAGACAATCTTAGATCACCGTGTCTGACTTAAGAGTGTCTGTGTTAAGTTGGTGTATGGCATGGTGAGTCCCATATATATATATATATATATATATATAACTAGATCTGTCCATTTTTAACATGTTCCCTTAACCGTGTCTGACTTAAGGGTGTCTGTGTTAAGTTGGTGTATGGCATGGTGAGTCCCATATATATATAAAACTAGATCTGTCCATTTTTAATATGTTCACTTAATGTTTTCAGGTGATACGGGTATAATTTCAAAATTTTTACAAAATTATAGTTTGAAAAATATTTTTATTATACTCGTACCATTCAAAAGTTGGAACTGTTTGAAACTTCGAACCAAAACCAACAGTTCCAAAACCGAGACCTGAACGGTTCGGTTCTGGTACTATGTCTAGTTGAAGAAAAACAGGCAGACTCACCGAGTCGTTGGAGGTGTTCTTGGTTAGCAGGGCCTGATCGGAGGTGAAGAGCCCGAGGTTGCGAGTGAGGCCGACGTAGTAGTTCGTGTCCAGAAGGGTGGGCGTGATCGTGTCCATGTTAACGATCCTGGTGTCATTCGGGAGGACGTTGGAGGGGCATACGGAAAGGAGCGAGGCGGCGAGGGTGGCGTTGAGGGTTGGATCGACGTCGATGGTGGAACTGAAGTTGTAGATCCGGCCGACGATGTTGAGAACATAAAGCCGTATACATAGACGAAGAAGAGGGTATATATACGTTGCTTTTTCTTCTTTCGAGTTTTTATGAACTGACGTTCTCATTAAAACATTTCATACTCTCCGAGAGATGGCTAATCTTTTCTAAAAAAATAAAAATAGGTTTAGAATAAGTTTATCTTTTTGAAAAGCAACTCATTAAATACATAAAGATACTCTTCTTCCCGTATTTCAAGATTGACGTTAACAATCTATGATATACTAGTTTTACATCTCACTATTTTGGAATTTACCTAGTTCTATCATTTATCTACTTGAAAGTAAATTGTAACTTTATTTATTACATGATTTTTTTAAAATCAATGTGTTTTTCCTTCATAATACTCACTTATATTCTAGGCATATCTCAAACTCATTTGGATTACATGTTTAGTAAAAAGTTATTTTAGATGACTTTTGTTAAGAGGTCGACCAACATATTACCAGTTGACATATAACATATATATATTTCATTTCTTTTGAGCATATCATGAACATAGTGATATTATATGCTTGCTATTTTAGCTATCAGCTCCACTCTTAATAAGAGTAATTGTTGCATTGTTTTCACAATAAATGACAACTGACTCATTGATTATATCCAATTTTAAATCATCTATTAAGCGGCTTATCCAAATGATACTCGTATTAGCCATATTGCAAGCAATATACTCAACTTCTTATATATGCAATGCCATACAACCTTGTTTCTTTCAAGCCCAAGAAACAACACTACCTCCAAATAAGAATATTTGATTGGAGGTTGACTTACTATTATCTTTGCTCTCTACAAAGTCAGCATCCGAGTATCCCATTACTTTCAATTCATCTGATTTAAAACACAGTTTCAAGTTTTTTGTTCCTTTAAGATATCTTATAATTATTTTCACGGCTATCTGCCAACAACTTCGGCTTCACATGCTTCCTCCTCGACCGTTATAGAGAGGGAGAGAGAGGCCTATGGAGGATGAGAGAGATAAATAGAGAAAGGGAGGCCACCAGGGTTGTTCTGTCGTCGGCGGCTCAGTCTCCGCTGCTTTTCCTTCGACTTCACATACCTCCTTAGTCGTTACCACCCTATTAAGACGACTTTCGATTGTCGTCAGTCTCAAACTTTACGTTATCGTTTTTAACACTATTTCATTTTTTACAAGTTCGGCGTACGCTCCCGACCTACCTAAGGCCGCCTATTAAGACGACTTTCGATTGTCGTCAGTCTCAAACTTTATGTTATCGTTTTTAACACTATTTCATTTTTTACAAGTTCGGCGTACCTCTATGGAGTTGCAGAGGCCTTGAAAACACTGTGATACCAGTGTTGAAGTCGATAGGCCTTTCACGTTCGTAGAGAGTTCTAGTGAGCACGACGAAAGCCATATACTCGTAGACGAGAAGAAAGAAGATAAGGAAGGAAAGAGAAAATGGGAGGAATACGATTAACCGCATAGGGTTTTTCTCAAGAAGATGAGGATGTAAAAACATAATACGTATTTTGTGTATTTTGTCTTATATATATACCTGAACAAGGATTCATATATAGAATGGCGTAAGGTTTTCTGAGTAGATAATCTATCTCTTCGGTTTCGTCTGTTGGTGACATTCATATTTACAGTACCAAAGAACTGAAGGTTTTGAACGACTCTTACTAGTCGTTAGTCTCAAAGAGAAATCCGGATCTGCAAACGGAACAGAGAAAGAGCACATGACTTACCCGGACAAAGCAGTCGTGGAAGTGCATTCGGATCAAGCCGGCAGCAATAACCGGGTTGGCAGCCACAGCACTAGCGACCTTACGAGCGGACGACGCTCTCCACAGACGGACATAAAGTGTTGTAGAACCCAATTGTCAGCTTGGTAGCACCATTGCTGGACTGGATAAGAGGAGGCACTTTGCACCCATGATTAAGCGCTAAAAGTTGCAGCAATTTGACTTGTGGCCTCTACATATAGCGACCAGAATAAATGGGGAGTTTGGGGGCACATGCGGAAAGGGGAGAAACCCAAGATGAGGCACTCGAAATGATTGGTGGTGGATGCTATAAACTTGCTTCAAAGATTCACAAACACTTTCTCTCTAGTTGCTATCTGCTATCAACTTGCTTCATATATATATATATAAGAAAGAAAGGCCTTCTATAATCAAGTGAACAAAAGTTGGTATTGAGGTAAAAGCATTTATGAGCAAAGATCCAAAGTGCTGCCGACAATGCTTGAACGTATTCACATGCAACTTTGTGCAACATGAAATTGAATTTAAATGAACCATATATTAAGAATATGGTCCAAATAAGAAACCTCCCCATCATAGGTTCATTACAACAGCAGACGATGCTGGTTTGTGCATCTTAACGTGAAGTTGTTTGACTGTTTGTCAAAAACCTAGTTTGAAAATATACTCACTCACGTAATAGCGGGGCTCCTTTCCATTGACCCGTTATCCCAATTTGAATGGAAAACAATACAAAATCAAATGTGGATTATGTCAAAAAATCCTCCTTACAATAAAAATCAACATCCTTATATATAGTCTAGGGATCAAAATACGAATAAAATTTAATCACATGAACACAATGTCACAACACTAATGAAAAGATAAACTTAATATAAACACTTGAAATGCGACAAATATACTAAATTAAGCATAGTGGCTCCACTCCAAATCCACACGCTATATGAATCACCCATCTGATCGACATCATGTGACAGGCTGCCTATTTTAAAATGAACTATCAACGTTGCATATCCCACTTAAAACATGCTTTATTAACATGATCTATTTTATTATTTAACTAATCCAATTGATTATCATACGAAACCAAAACTTAATAAAAAAAGAAGGGTCCAGCTGTTGCACATGCCCACTTAGTTTATACGCTCTATGATGGGTTTTGTCTTCAAAATGAAACCAACACCTGCAACAAAGACGCCATTCTGGACTTGATTACAAAACGTGTAATGGAAAACAAACCTTTTATAATACTAAATTAGGTCACCTACATGAATTCTAAGGCACCATTGTCGTCTAATATATTATGCCATGTGGACTAAGACTTATTCAATTCATTCAATGACCACCACTTGGGGGTGGACTCATACTCACAAGTTGAAGGTCATGAGTTTGATACCGGGGGTGTGTATCTGGCTTCAATCAACCGAAAGAAAAAACCTATTATTCAATTTATCACTTATATGACATTTTTATTTCCTTTGATTTATAAAGCACAATCAAGCAATGAATTTTCGATAGATCCATGCCCCGGGTATCAAAACTCACAGCATTCAAGTCGCGAAATGCCCCCCCCCCCCCCCCCCTAGCGAGGTGAGCTATCGCCGGTTGTGCAGTGGAGTTGGTCATCCTTTTGTTTACTGTATTTAGTTAAGGAAACTAATGTATATGCGATGATGTTTTAGTGAGTGTTTTGGTTTGAGAATGTAAGAAAGCTCTCTCTACAATTGGATTATTTTGCTGCTCTTTGGAATAATAATAACAATTAAATGTTTTTGCCGATGGATGTAGGAGTGGCTTGATGCCAATTCTATTAATATTTTAAATTTGACGCATTTTCTTCTTATCTTTCTTACATTTTTTTTATGGTGGTTTGTTGATTTATGCTTTATGTAACTTTGGATTAGATTCTCACCGTTCTCTTTTGTTATCATTAGTCTAAATCCTAAACTCTTAGGGAAAAAGCTTGGAATATATAGCTGCTACATCTTTAGGACTCTTTCCTTTATTCAAAGAAAATATCTGCTTTTTAGGAAAAAGAAAGACAACAAAAGCATCATCTGCTAGAACCGAAAAAGAATTATAAAAAATAAAATTGAAAAAATTAAAAATATGCAACAAAAGCTTTGAAAGCACCAGTTCCGTTTTTGGCCAGGAAAGTGGAACTGGAAACAAATTGGGTGATACCTCGTCGTGGAACCAGTTTCACTTATTCTGGTTTCAGTCGATTCTAGGCTTGATTCAGTAGTGGTTTGAACCGGTCATGTCTAATAATAGGTACTGCACAATTACCACAATACCTCTTGTTTGCGAAGCAAGCTTAAGGCAACAACTGCAATGAGGAGGTTGTTCGGGTTTTTCTTCTCCTTTTTTCTTTCATTATTTGATTTTTTATAAAAAAGAAATAAATTATGTTATACTTTCGACAACCAAGGTAAAACTTTGTCGAACTTATTTACCATGGATTCTACCAATTATGATAGGAAACAAAGAATCTATGTAGCGGACCCATCTAATATGGGAAAAGCTTAGTTCTTGTTGTATTAAGAAAAATGAAAGAGAATGAGAAATATTCAAGCATCACGGCAGAGTGACAGGCAGTTTTGATATGTTGGCTTGGTAGGCAAGAGATGACTGAAGACTTACCATGAGTTAGGTCCTCCAAAAATTCACACAAACTGTCAACTAATTTTTATTTTTACAGAAACACTTCAACTTCTAACAACTCCAACTTGCAAAAAGAAAAAGAGAAGGATTTTCAGATAAATCCACTTAAAGCTCAGTGCTCTTAGTTTTCCAGTTCTTATTTTTCCAGCATTGCCATTGAATAGCAGAAGCAGTTGACATTGGCAAAAACCAGAGCAGAAAATCTCAACTGGCGGCAACTTGTGAATCTCCGGTCGGCTCCGGAAGAAGAAGATCGACCCCGGTGGGGTTGATCACATGGCAGTTCTTCCTAATTTCACCTTTTTTGCCTGTTAGAGCTTCGATCTTGCCCATCTTCACCATTGCCTGGGCAAACAGCAGTTTCCATCTTGTTTGGTTCCTTATGAAGGTTGTCACCTGAATCGTCATGTCAAAACTCATGGTTAATAACACTAAGCCTTTAATTTAAAAAATTACGGATCTTAATCAAAATCTGAGTCGGATCTCGGTTTGCCACGGCCGTCCTGAAATCTAGTCAGATTTTAGAGTCCGACCCGAATAAATAAATGGGTCTATCCAATTCTTACCAAACCTTATCTCTAAGAGGCGAGACTTTATACCATCAGTTTCGGGTCACACCCAGCCCATTGATATTTGACACTGTTAAATACCAGGAATTAAGATTTTCCGACTAATTAAAACCTTTTGATAGTTACATGCCAATCAAACCCTTAAATACCAATCCTGATTTAAGTTATACCATGTCCATCATAAATAAATTCAACGCACACACACACACACACACACACACACATATATATATATATATATATATATATATTTGTATGTGTGAGTCTGTCTGTCTCTCTCTCTCTCTATATATATATATATATGTAAGGGGTGAAGAATTACTCAACACTCTCTCTCACACACACATATGCATGTGTGAGAGTGTTCGTGTCGTGTCTGTCGACATGAGCTCTCATTCGTGTCACGTTTGATGCAGAGGTGGTGCATTTGTTAAAGTTGGTAGACTCACCCAGTCGTTGGAGGTGGTGTTAGTGAGGAGGGCGTGGTCGGAGGTGAAGAGCCCGAGGTTGCGAGTGAGGCCGACGTAGTAGTTCGTGTCCAGCAGGGTGGGCGTGATAGTGTCCATGTTAACGACCCTGGTGTCATTCTGGAGGACGTTGGAGGGGCATACGGAGCGGAGCGAGGCGGCAAGGGTGGCGTTGAGGGTCGGGTCGATGTCGAAAGTGGAGTTGAAGTTGTAGATCCGGTCGACGACGTTGACGCAGTGGGAGACGCCGATGGAGTGCGCGCCGGAGAGGACGACCATGTCGCGCTCAGTCAGGTTCTTCTTGCCGAACCGGTCGATAAGTTGAGCAATGTTGAATGTGGGCGGCGGGAGGTTGTCATTGGCCTCTGTGTCGAGGGAGATCCTCCCGTCTCGCCGACCGGACGGTACCTCGTAGGTGATGTTGCCGACGAGGGACGCGCTGTCCCGGGCCGCAAACGCCAGGATGTCAGCGCAGGAGACCGTGTTGGGGCAGGTGGCCTCCAGCTGAGTCTTGGCTGCGTCCACCACCTCGAACCCACGCAGGCTCGGGTTGTTCGCCGGCGAGTCCTTCTCCGCCGTGTTATTGCCCACTGAGTCGATGAGCACCGAGCCGTCGCATCCCTGATTGGCCAAAAAAAGGGTCAAGACGTCTACTTCCGAATTAATTTCAGTCAAATGATATTTAGTGATTTAATTTGGGCTGAATACAAGCTGGTTCGTTAAGCTTTACAAACTGAACACGAACACTGTGTAGTCAGTTTTGTTGAATAATACGTCATCTTGTTAATCTTTGAACGTCATCTCGTTAATCTTTGAACGTCATCTCATTAATCATTAATCTTTGATGCATAAGCATGATTTTTTTCCCCAATTCTTATAATAATGATTTCTGTTCGTATAAAAATAATCTATTGTTATGAAAGGAGTTCTTTGTGTATCGAGAACTGGAACAATTATAGTATAATTGTGTGTTTGGTGTTGCTGAAGCACTATCATCTCTTTTAGAATCGAAGAAGTTTTTTGGAAACTAAATATTTTTATAAACGAATAAATTAATTGAAAAATTGAAAAACTTAATTAAATAAGTTATTTTATGTTGAAAATTAAAGAATTAAGTCCAACAAGTTTGACTTAGCTCATATAAACCCTTCTGATTTGTCGATATACGTAAGTTTTATGTAACATTATGCTAGAAAACCATCTGAACGAAGTTGATTGGGGCGATGATACATCCAAATGATCCCCAACTCTTTGGCTTTAATGCTGACGAAGAAATCAAATTTTCTATCGACAAAAGAATTCATTTTTTTTGTCTTGATATGACTAGGCCCGTACTCAATCGGGCTGTCGACTGATTCGATTGTAATTAACTACTCACTGTCTTTTTCAAATTTCAAAGCACTATAGGTACGCTGCGAAAAGGGAAAGGAGTGCATGATGAAGCTGCTGACCCCTCAACAGTAAAAAGTAGAACGAATGGCCTTAAAACATACAAAGAAATAAAGGCTACAGCAATACAAGATGCGTTGGGGCTTGGAGAAAGAATTAATGCTGAGAAAATACCAGCAGAAAATAAGAAGATATCACATCTCTCCAAGAGAGAGAGAGAGAAAAGCAGCAGCAATTATTCTAACAGCCATGGCTGCAGAACGAAACAGCCTCATATCTTCCACAGTTAATATCAGCAGCAATAAGAAGATAATATCACATCATCTGTGTGTGAGAGAGAGGATCAGCAGCAATCATGCTAACATCCATGGCTGCACAACGAAATTGACTGATATCTACAGTGGTGTGAGGTTTTCCAAGTCTCCTAGTTTTCATTTCTGGTGAGGAAGATTTGACATTTTTGTGCAACAAGAACTAAAGTTTTGGAGAACTCGCTGCAGTAGTTCATTTCAGGAATTAAGTTGGGATGTAAAATCGAAACCAATCTAGAGCATATGACTTACCCGGACAAAGCAGTCATGGAAGTGCAGCCGGATCAAGCCGGCAGCAATGCCGGGGTTGGCAGCGACGGCACTAGAAACAGCCGAGCGTACGATGCTCTCAGCAGACGGGCATGTGGTATTGTAGAACCCAATTTTCAGGCTGGTAGCACCATGGCTAGACTGGATCAACAACAAAGGCAGAAGTAGTAAGAGGAGGCACCTTGCATCCATGATTAGGAGCTAAAAGTTGCAGCTGTGTGCCGGTCGGCCTGAGAGTGGCCTTTATAGTATAGCAACTCTCACAAGAACAGTGGGAGATATGAGGGCATATGTGGGAAGGGGAGAAACCCAAGACGAGGCATTGGAAATTATTGGTGGCCCCATTGCTTTTTCAGTGGCTGGCTATTGTTGACTTGCACCAATATATATATATATATATATATATATATATATATATATATATATATATATATATATATATATATATATATATATATAATGAAGCTTGGTATATGTTAGTAATATTATATATACTAACATATTTAAACAAATATCAACCATTCAATTTAAAAGATTGAATGGTTGATATTTTAATTTTAAAAATACAAATATATTTTATTTTTCCTAAATATAATTAATAAAAATTAACTTGTTTTTAAAATCAAATCTCAGCCATTCATTTTTCAAGTTTGAGATTTATTTAGATATGCTACTTATTTTGCTAGCATATAACATGTATTATATATACATACATATTATATATGCATTATATATAGATAAACTTATCAAAGAAAAACTACAACAATGAGTTCTTAGGTGATATATATATATATATATATATATATATATATATATATATATATATATATATATAGAGAGAGAGAGAGAGAGAGAGAGAGAGAGAGAGAGAGAGAGAGAGAGAGAGAGAGAGAGAGAGAGAGAGACCGTGGGTTATAATAGAGAGCTTGCCTTATTTCTTCTGGCACATGAGGGAAATTTTCCCCAACACTCTAGAGACTTCCAAATTCAACACTTACTCGCGATCAGAACCATATCCCACCGGTTGATGCCCTTTAGACCCAAAAACTAACTCAGAATCTCTACAAGAAGGCTCTTGGACAAGAACATATTAAAACGATATCCAATAGTTTGGACTTTTCTTATGCACTTAGAAATTCAAAAAAGGGAAAAGAAAAAGGAAAAGAAGCTCTCTGAAAAAGTCAAGAAAAGTTGGTATTGTGGAAAAAAAGGAAAAAGAAAAAGGAAAAGAGGCTCTCTATATTATGAGTGGAAAAGTCCAGAAAAGTTGGTATTGTGGTACGAACATCTATGAGCAAAGATCCAAGATGCCACCGACAATGCTTGAAGGTATTCACATGCAACTTTGTCGGCAAATGATCTATTAATTATAATGGGCACAATCATCAAATTGGATTGCTATGAACCCCACTATTAAAAATATGATCCAATAAGAAACATCCCCATTGTGGGCTCATCGAGTGGCAAACTAAAACTGAGTGAGGCACTTATGCTCGTGGTCTGTCATTGTATACATAAAAATACAAGTTTTTTTTGTAAACGTTAAATATGAGTGGGCTTCACTACAAAAAAATCATGAGAGCTCGTTACAACAGTTGAAGATGTTGGCCCTAAAAACGGTGCTTGATAATGGTGCTAACATCTCTTGCTTGCACTGGTTTCTTTCATATGACCGCCTATTCTAAAATGAACTGTCAATCAAAGTTGGCTCCTACTCTTTGGACAGGAGGAGAGCAAACCTTATTCAATATCAAGAAATAGCAACCCAACGCAAATTACAACTCTCTCAAATCCTCAAGTAGAAGACAAACGAATTCACATCAAATCTCCCTCTCACCACAACTTAATATCATAAGCTTGGAAATGAAACCCCAAAAAGGATTACTAGGTTTCCTTAATCAAGCATGCATCCTAACAAAAATATAAAGGAGACCCAATGATCTTGTTCACCTATGATTATCCATTTCTTTTTGAAAAGCAATGATCCAAAATGAGTAAGCATCATTAATGGTGGGCAGATCCAAACTAATTCGCATTACCGCCCGTGGAAGTCAGGCTAGGTCGGGTCGGTACTAGTTAAGGGCAATTATGGTTCCTACCAGGGTCGCCGAAATTGAATGCAAATCCTCTTTTGTGAGTGTTACCAACCACTTTAACGTCGTAACAAGTGGCTCTCGTAACGTAGGTATCGAGGTTGACTGGCTTTTTAAGTGAGTTAGCTGAATCGACAGTATGGATGCGGATGAAAGAAGCGGAGGTGCCGGGGAAGCCCTTGCCGGGAAAATGTCCGCCGCCCATCTGGGTGGTAGTGTGCTGTGCTGCTCTTCCCCCGTTGTAGATCTCTCCTCCCCATTCTATAGAGGCTGCATTGTTCTTAAGATGAGTGAAAATGCTGTTTGGACAGTATCCCACCCATTCATCCTGAAACTTCAACCACCAACCTCCCCATCTTCTTTCCTGTAACAAAAATGTTCTTTTTTTCAAAAGTTTTCCAAGAGGGGAGAAGCTACAGTAACTAGACAAGGTCATGATCGAATGTTCTTGTTGTATAAGTGGACGATTTTGAAATAGATTATGAAAACAAAAAAAAAAGTCCAAAGACAAGAATTGAAGAGAGTGATCACTGAAAAGGATCTGTTTTCCATCAACACGCCATTAGAGATTAAAAGATTGTTAATATAGTATTAAGTGCCAATAGTACATTTAATCATCTATATATATATATACATATATATACATACATATATTATATATACATATATATGAACGGTTATTGTATTATACACACATGTGTATATATATGTGTACTATACATATACGTTACATCTTGCATATTCGATTATCGTATAATTAGCCAAGCCGTATAGCAGCAACAAAAAATCATAAGCTAATCTAGTTTTGCATGCAATTACGTGTAGTTGGTGCATCGCGACTCAAAGAAAAAAGGTTGACATGTGATCAACGGTAAACTTAGTTTTTGCTTCCCTCTACAATATCGAGTAAAATGACAACTAAGAATCCGCCTGAGCCTATGATTCTTTTCTGGTTACATTCATAGGAAGTCTGAAGCCAGAAAGAAGCATCCTTCAGGAATCGAACTCGTGACCTCCAACTTGTGAGTCGACCCCCTAGCCAGGTGAGTTATCGGTCTTCTTGGTTTTGAATGCTTTTCGATAAGTTGGTGATTTTTGTGACCATCCCTGACTGATTTCACACGTCGTGAAGAAATTATGCGAGGCAATTTTCCAGCGTTTTTGAAACGCCATGGCCACGTCTCTGTGAGAAGTTCTAATCTTTTCACTCTTCATTTCGTTTCCGGCAAGAATAAGAAAGCATACGTACCCTCAGGACAAGAACCGTCGTGTAATATTGGGTGTGTCTGTATGTGGAGACGGGCAATCACCGCACCAGGAACAAACTTCTGACTTACTTGAACGAAACCAGGGCAGTAGAGGTTATAGCAGCCACTTCCTGGTTGGTAGACTTTATTCTTGCAGTTAAGAAGGAAAAGTGACCTTCAAATAAAAATAATATGAGGTGTAGTATATCAGTTAAGCGAACACACAAACACACACAGAGCCAATTACAATCTCTTACAGTGTAGGATATGAAGAACCTTGTTAGATGGCTCCCTTGAAATAGTTCCGGATAGATCTGAAAATAATAAGAAGATGAGATTCTTAGGAAATGAAATGTTAAGTTGTCACACACACACAGAGGGCAACCACTTCTATGTAGAGTAGTTTAAGCAATTAGTTCGATTGAGAGTACATGTTAAAACTGATAAGGAACTGAAACTTTTATGGTTTGAAAGCACCTTTATTCTGGTCTCGGTCTGCCGGACGAACAAGGGTGATGGTTCATTTGGGTTTCCTAATAGGTACATCTAGAGTCGAAACAAGAGGGGCCCAGTGCCAGACCGGATCCAAAACGGCCCCTTCCCCCCCCTGCCCAAGGCAACCGGCTCCAGTGTGGCCCAATTGGGCATAAAAGTATTGGGAGGTGTGAAAGTGGGTGTCGTCCCCAACTGCAACCAACTCCTCCAAATTTGACTCTCTCTCTCTCTCTCTCTCTCTCTCTCTCTATATATATATATATATATATATATATATATATATATATATATATATATATATATATATATATTGTTGATGCGTTTTAGAAATCTCAACCGATTGAATTCTAAGATTAATGGTTAAGATCCTACAAGATGCATTTAATGGCTGACCATGAATATAGTCTGCACCACGTTCTCTCTCTCTCTCTCTCTATATATATATATATAATATTGTGTGTGCAACTCCTGTGATTTCAATTATGTAGACTTTTATTCAAAGTCTGCTATGTTGCCTAGGAAATGCAGATTTAGATTTGCTCTTGATTGCAATAGTGCAAAGATATGAACATTTAAAAGCAATAAATATAAGTTCATGTAGTCCAACATATAGTATGTTATACAACATATCACATCTTAGCAAAAAAAAACATTCATATAACAACCAATTTGTAAAAATAGCACGAATTGAAATCTCTGAACTTCTACAGAGAGGGTTTTTGACTTTGAGGATATAATAGTGGTTCTAAGATCATGTAATATATGACATATAGCATCACATACTACGTATAACATCTTAACAAAATTGCATTATATTGGAACCCAAGGTTTCTATAAAAATATCAGCGTCAAGTTTGTCTGTTAAGTCTATTTGTGCAACCTCTTATACCTTAAATATGTGCATGCTTATGTACCCATAATGGTAGACCCACTTTAGGGAAATCCAAAAAAATCATAGATCCGTCATTGTATATAGAGATATAAGTGTTTTGTGGATGTGAAATACAAGTTCGTCATATCATAAATGCCAAGTGCGCCTCACCCCAAAAGAATTCCTCAGTCCGTCATTTGGTACTCATGTTGATATTGGAATTGAAGCACGACTAAGCATACATCAGCTCATTTGCGACTCTGACACTAATGGTAATCTGTAAGGCATCGATTGACAGGGGTTCGTTTGTTCTTAGCAAGGATATTTCCACCTTTGGGAGTTTGCATGTATACGTATGTGCGTGTGTGTGTGTGAATAAGGTGTCTGCTCGTATGCACCAAGAATCTGCCAATATAACACACGCGCAGACACACACATTTATATGTATATATTTCAGACTTTTAATATTTTACTTTGAGAATGAGCTAACTGGGTATTATTCTATCATTTTAATTTCAAGGTTAATCCGTCTTATTTTGGAGACAGCAGGCCACATTTGTTCACCATAATGACAGTACGTGTATCTCTCTCTAACCCCACATATATGGATAATGATGAACCATATTTACCCGTAAAAAGCGCTTGACATCTATCTATCTATCTATCTATATCATAGGAAACTTAGACCAAAAGGAGACTCTTTCTTAACAAATCTAGTCATCAAAGAGATTAGACTGAAAAACCTAAGTGTTTTGAAAGAATTCATTTTTCTCACTTCCAAGCCGGAAGCAAATATAAAGACATATAAGCCTTTCCATATTAAAGGCTTTGATGGACAAAAAAGTAGTAAAAGTAAGAAGCCAATGATTTAATCACCAAATAAAGATACTATTTGCCACTATTTTAAGAAAAGTGGTCACATTAAGACCACTTGTCTCTTTATTCGAAAAAGATATGAAAATATGAGAACCCTGAAAGATAAAGATGGAGGAGCCTCACCTTCAAACATAAAGACCTATATAAAAGAAATGCTAGAAGAGAATACATACATCTTCGAAATTATATATATATAGATGTCAAACACTTTTTACTGGTAAATATGGTTCATCATTATCCATATATGTAGGGTTGAGAGAGATACATATACTGTCATTATGGTGAACAAATGTGGCCTGCTGTCTCCAAAATAAGATTAACCTTGAAATTAAAATGATATCCTATCCAAAATTGACGTTGGTCAAGAGGAATGAGTATAATTTTGAAATTTACAAGGTTATTTGAAAAATAAGAAAAAACAATTGTACCAGTCATGCTAATGGTAAACATTCTGAAAATGGTCAAGTGAACAACGTTAGCCGTGGCAAGATGCTGTTTTTCTCTATATATGTTAGTCAGATTCGTATAATCCAAGTATGGCTGTCTCTATTTTTTCCAGTCTTGCATAGCCCGTCCATTAAGTGGATGGCCAGTGGTACATTCTTTAATTAATCGAGAATCATTTAAACAATGTGGGGTTCGAAATATTTACCATTTTGCACAAATATTTAATATCCAGAACGACAACTACACGACCTTTCATTACGACGGAGGAAGAGGGTTCGTGCTTAATCCACAGAACCGTATTCCGTTGAACACTCCTTTACCTTCTTCCACGCTTCAAGGCGAACAAATTGACCACTCTTTTACTAACTCGATTTATTTTATCTTTTTTTGCACAGTAGAGAGCTAAACAAAAGGCCTAAATCTTGTGTGTGTGTCAGAGAGAGAGCGATTGCCGTCTATATAATTGACTTTTATAGGATTGTTGATTGGTGAACAGGACGCAGACAGAGACTGATTGTTCAAGTATGAAGGCATCGTGCTTGGGTACTATCCATCGATTGTTGTGCCAGAGCTGCAGAATGGCGCTACTCGTGTAGACTTCGGAGGGGAGGTTGCCCATGTAATCCAACCTGACGAAGGCCAAAGAGATCCTTATATCTTGCAGATGGGAAGCGGCTTCTTACCAAGTTACGGGGGAAAAGGAATAGTTGCATATTTCAGGCACGTCGGCATCCGTAAAGGAAATGTCTACGCTTTCCGTCCGCCGGAACACGCTTATGAACATACAAGTGATGCGCGGTGCTATGATGTGTCAACTCTTGGTAACACAGGAGAAAAAGATGGCTATATGTTCTTGTATGGCGGCCCTGGTAGAGACCGATCAATGTCAGCAATTGAATCAACTAGTTTTTGTCAACAGCAACCTAATGGAATGCTGAACTGTGCAATCATGTGAGTGAGAAGAACTATATTCAGTACAATAAGATCGTTAAAATAATTTCCTTCTGTTCTCCTCTGATGTGTGTGAGCCTATACTTTCCATCGAAGTCAGATATTTCATTACTGAAAACGAAACATTCAGGTTGCTCGATTACATGAGTTTTCAACAGCTGTGGAACTAAAATACTATAATAACAAAAAATGGTTTGAACACATAGGAAGATGACTTATTGATAAAAAAAGTGTGAGAAATTAGACAGTGAAAATGTTTAAAAGATGAAGAAAACCACATGTCTTAAAAGAAAATAATAAAGAACGATCTAATAAGTTAATTGTTAATATTAGTATATAGTATACGATTGAGCTCTATAAAAACAACAAAATATATGTAGCTAATCCCATCTAGTATGGGAGGACTTAATTATTGTTGTAAAGGCTTAATTATTGACGTAGTGAAACTAGAAGACTGAGAAATTGTATTTTGAAGCACACAACTGGGCGCTTCCCATAATAACATGAAGTTGGTCATTGGTTCTGTTTGAGAGGCACACACCACTTATACATACATACACACACAAATTATAGATTATTTTGTTTGATATGAATTTCAAGGATCATATGATTAATTGCATCACATTAGTTAGGGCTTCCTTTTGATACTGTTGAGACCTTCAGGCATCAGCGTGGCTAAGGCCGGAACCTGAAGCACACGCCCACTCAACCAAGAAATGAATACGACATAATACTTTGCATAAACATATAAAGAGAGCTGAAACATGATCATGCTTTAATTTCACAAGATACCAAACTTTGGCAGTCGTTTGCTTCATTTGTATGATATCTTAAGCAACACAAATTATGTTCCTTTTTAGGGTAACAACAATCACAAAGAAAACCATATATTTAAACTAGCACACCCAACTAGTTGAATCCTCACTTCCTCTTTTGAGTCTTCCCAGATTCATAAGTTGGGATAAGCTCAGAAGAACTGTTTGTTTCAGTTCAGGACCCTGCATGACTTCCTGATCTCACCTTCAGACCCAGTCAAGACATCGATCGAGCCGACTCGAACCATGGCAGCAGCGAACTTGTTCGCCCACCTTGATGGATGGTTCACGTTCATCTTGACCATCGTAGCTGTGTTCCTCCTATGCATCAGTGCTTGGTCTGATTGGAGGAGCCCACGCTTGTGCTTGAGGTTCACGTAGTACTGGACATCCAGTTTGTTTGGTGTAACCGGGTCCAATGGGACTGTTGGATCCTCGGTAGAACCCGGAGCAGGGCACTTGGCTTTCAAGCTGGAAACGTACCCGGAGTCCATGGTTGGGTCCGGGGCATTCGTGGAGTTGAAGTCGTAGACCCGATCCGAGAATTGTTGGCAGTGGGACCTCCCAATTGTGTGGGCACCAGAGAGTGTGACAACTTCATCTAGAGTGAGACCCTTCTTGGAGAAGGTGGTTTCCAGCTGCATGACATCCATGGTTGGCGATGGGAGGTTTTCGCCAACTTCGGATTCGATTGAGACCCGGCCGTCACGCCGGCCGGCAGGGAGTGTATAGTAGGTTCCACCGGCCATGTGGACGGCGTCTCGAGCAGCGAAGGCAAGAATATCAGCACACGAGACTACTTGCGGGCATATCGACTCTAGCTCAGATTTAGCACTGTCGAGGATCTCGAACCCGCGAAGGCTTGGGTTGTTAGCAGGGGAGTCCTTCTCTGCCGTGTTCCCAGGAGTCGAGTCTAGCAGCAACGAGGCATCACATCCCTGTAAAGAATTAATACACCCTTGTTTATCATCATTTTTATCGTTCTTAAACAATGGATGAGTATTGGATGCTTGTGAATGAAAATAGCAGAAAGAAGAAGATGAAAACGAGAAGACTTTCCCTAACAAAGCAGTCATGAAAGTGCATCCTGATCAAGCCAGCGGCGAGGCCAGGATTTTCAGCTAGAGCTTTCGCGACCTCCTTTCTTATCACCGATTCTGCTGAAGGACAGGTTTGATGGTAATAACGTACTTGCAGATCACTAACTTCAGCACCCACCAACAACAGTGGGAGAAACACTAAACTCACAAGTAACAGAGATTCATGGCAGCTTGGATTAGTGGATGCAGCCATGATAGGTATGATAAAAGCTTATGAAGAAATTATTCTCCCGAGAAAGAGAAAGCTGTAACCAAGTACGGTGTGCTTAAATGAATTTAGGTCGTGAGCTATTTATAAGATCTATGGTGACTCCGGCAACATGATTCTTCACGTTGTGATAGGATGCATGCAGGCGTGAGAGGACAAAGGGTGATGTACATTTTTGAAAGCTGCCCATTTTTCAAAGAGGCCAGCCAGTCAAGTCACGTCCGGTAGGCTTCATTTAAAAATACATCAACACTTGATGAAAGTGAAACTTGAGGAAATAGAGCATAAACTCAAATAGTTTAGAGTTCCCATATACCGCCTTGGATTTGTTTTCAAACAAAATATAACATGGAGCATAATTAGCATAGAAGTATTAATATATATATATATATATATATATATATATATATATATATATATATATATATATATATATATATATATATAAGACTTTTAAGCATGCATCAAAATTAGCAAAAGCTTTGGAGCCCATACCACAAAAGAAGGAAGACTAGGAGGTTCAACCTACCACTGTTATTTGTGACTGTTATTTCTTTGTAATCCAGCTGTTTGACAGCCAAAATATGTCGCATACACAAAACAGAGAATCAGAATGTACCCATTTTCTAGTAGTGTGTTTACAAATACCACCTTAGGTTTAAATACGCAGTATGAGTGAACTATAGTTATAGTGGGCAAGACTTTCATTTGTTTTATAACTAAGGCTGCACTTTGCCTGCAGCAAGTAGTCTATGGCATGACTGAATGGAAACAAAGAATATGATCGGCAAATCCATGAATAACGATGATGCAAGGCTTTTGCGCTACCTAATGATGATGATGCCAGGCGCGTGGGCCAAAGGATAGCGAAGAGCCACCTTGTTTGCTCCAAGTATTCGCTCAACTACGTGACAATTGGCACTGATCTTGCTCAACTATTAATTATCTATAATAGCAAAATTTTACATTGTTTCAGAACAACTAATATCAGTAATAAACACCTTGTATGAAGGTTAAGTAAAAGAATTGAGGGCTTATGGTTGTAGATTGTTTCAGAACAACTAATATATTTCGTGTGTGTGTGTGTGAGGAGAGAGAGAGAGAGAGGGGGGGGGGATTCTGAAAAAGAATACGCAAATAGAGTTGTTACATGGAACTTCATGGATCTATTTCAAATGAACAGCATTAAACCCTTTTCGTGATAATCTTCGGATACTACCTAATAATCTTTATCGATTAGGTGAAAGAAAACCAATTTGAGTGGTCCAGGATCTTTGGCAGTCATGATATTGATGATGGAACACTTTTTAGTATTCATTTTGGCTGGAGCAGGAACTTCCACATTCTCTGCTTTGGAGTTCATTTAGAATCCGGTTTCCTTCCTTTTGGAACCAAAATTGAGTACGCTTCATTTGCTGCAGTAAGTCTGCTGATCAGATATCTGTCTTACGCAGATTTTCTTTCTTTTGGAATTACGTATGGAGATTTAAGTTGATCGCCGGCGGCTTTTCTTTGACGCTTTATCTGACAGTATTTGGTTGATGTGCTGAGTTGTTCTTTGAACATCTGTATATGAGTGAGAGAGAGAAATAACTCGAAACTCGAAAAACAACAGACTGCGATTCTATTCTTCTCAGAGCACTAGCTTGAGGAATCATCTGTTCATTACCGTTGGTTCCGGTAATTGGAAAGCACAGTGGGGGGATTATGAGGAGACCGCCTCAGGTAAGTCTTAAAAATTAATAAAAAGATATAAAACTATGTGCTACAATCATAGTATATATATACACATGGCTTAAATTATAAAGTATAATTACGCTTTATAGTTTTAAAAGATGTTATACGTAGGATGTTTTTCTTTTCGTTTAGAACGTATTATACGCAAGCTGAACACATCTATAAATCTTTTTTTTGTTAAATCTCTTTCTTGAAAACAAAATTGTGTCTATGGCTTTTGGTCTTCTGCGAATTGCGGCAGCCGAGAATGCACTTCCCGGAAGTCGGACGAACCAAGCGGCCACCATCAACCAGGTAACAACAAAATTTCTACACCTTCGTTATTCATGCATGCATTAATTGTATTCTTTGCGCCCATGCTCCTATTTTCATGCAAGGCTGCGCGCGCGAGGCGACTGCGAAGTGCACCCTTGTCCTTTCCATCTCAAGGCGTCTCATGGTGCCCCACTCTCAAGAAGTGGAGACAGAATTTTTTTAACTGGATTAGCCGATTTTCCAGCTTGTATGGTATTTCATTAAGATCTTCCAGAAAACATTTTAATTTTTTTCTATTATAAATGCTTGGTCAATATGTGGCTCTTATATTCTGCAAGATGATTGCCAAATAGCACACTCAATTGAACAACTACTTCGAGAGTGCAAGACAGTTCGTCATTGTTATTTAACCGGCTCACCCAGCCCACCATCATGGTCACGCAGAATCCCTGCACCTTCGTTATTCATGCATGCATTAATTGCATTCTTCGTTACCATACTCTTCGTTTCATGCAAGGCTGCGTGACGCAATTGCAAAGTGTCACCCTTGTCCTTTTCATCTCAAGGCATCTCATGGTGCCCCACTTTCAAGCAGGAGCGGACGACCAAGAATTTCCTTTCAATGTATTATTACACATTTCAAAAATTTCACGAATAAAGGGAATGAAGGGCATTTTTTGAAATAGAGATTTTTTTTTTAATGAGTGTTCTTTTGTTTCTTTGGTTATGAAGGGAGGCTGAAGCCTAACACAAACAACGAACAAGCAACCCCCGGGAGTCGAACTCCCCACCAGAATAAGGGCATCAGAGAGCCCTACCAATTGAGCTAACACTCTAGATGTCGGTTCATGTTTTATTTTGACACTTTTTTATTAAGCAGTTTAAAGATCTTTCTACACATATTTCACGTGCTGTTAATTAAGATCTTTCTTCTTAAAAACACTATTATTATCAGTGGGGGATTTACAATAAACCGAGGTAAGGCATTCACCTCACTCAAATTTTAAAAATCAACTTAAAACTTTATAGCTTACTTTTTTTTCTGTGGGTGTTCGACTCTTAGAGAGTGTATGTATAGGTGTGGGTGTGTATGAGGCTTTGGCTTTCTCTTGTAACAGAAAAAAGGCTTTTATTTTGTATCAAAATTATTCAAACTTTTTTTTATGAACAAACTATTTTCAGACCTACTCAGAGAGACGTATTTCTCTATTAATCTGCATATTTCACAGCAAATTAAGCCGCATCGGAAAGTTGGACTTCTTGAAAAAATTAGACACTCTAAGATGATCAAACCATACTCTCTTCATCTCGTGGCCTTTGAACGTTATAAGATGCTTCAAGACCAATGACCGAAGGGCTTAGTGTGCGGTTCTATTCTTATATTCAAAGCAGATTAGCAATAAATGAAGCCGACTAGCGGTGATGAGCCTGGCTGGCCTCTTTGAAAAAATAGCAGTTTTCAAAAATGTACGTCACTCGTTATCCTCTGTCACGCATGCATGCGTCCCAACACACATAGAACCACGTTGTTGGTATCCCCATAGATTCTTATAAATGTCTCAAACCATTCGCACATTGATGCACACAATCGTTTGGTTACATCTTTCATCAAGAACCTTCTCTTCTTTTAGAGAAGATTTCTAAACTAACTTGATCAGAGTTAGCATGGCCGCGTTCTCCTCTAGCCGCAGCCATGATTCTTCCTTGTTACTGAGCTTACTGTTTCTCCCACTGTTGTTGGTGGGTGCTGAAGTTAGTGATCTGCAAGTTGGTTATTACCATCAAACCTGTCCTTCAGCAGAGTCGGTGATAAGAAAAGAGGTCGCGAAAGCTGTAGCTGAAAATCCTGGCCTCGCCGCCGGCTTGATCAGGATGCATTTTCATGATTGCTTTGTTAGGGCAAGTCTTCGCGTTTTCATCTTCTTCTTTATGCTATTTTCATTAGCAAGTATCCAATACTCATTCATTGTTTAAGAACAATATTGGAAGGCATGATGATTTTGTGGTTTCATCGAATAAAAGCATTTCAAAGTAATGCATAACGAAAGATTATAAATGATTCAGTGCCTTCAAGTGGAGTCGCCAAGAAATTCATATTCTCGTGAGTTGAATAAGTCATTAGACCTAATTTCTGTATAACTAACAAAGGATGGTAAACAAGGGTGCATTAATTCTTTACAGGGATGTGATGCCTCGTTGCTGCTAGACTCAACTCCTGGGAACACGGCAGAGAAGGACTCCCCTGCTAACAACCCAAGCCTTCGTGGGTTCGAGATCATCGACAGTGCTAAATCTGAGCTAGAGTCGAAATGCCCGCAAGTAGTCTCGTGTGCTGATATTCTTGCCTTCGCTGCTCGAGATGCCGTCCACATGGCCGGCGGAACCTACTATACACTCCCTGCCGGCCGGCGTGACGGCCGGGTCTCAATCGAATCCGAAGTTGGCGAAAACCTCCCATCGCCAGCCATGGATGTCATGCAGCTGGAAACCACCTTCTCCAAGAAGGGTCTCACTCTAGATGAAATTGTCACACTCTCTGGTGCCCACACAATTGGAATGTCCCACTGCCAACAATTCTCGGATCGGGTCTACGACTTCAACTCCACGAATGCCCCTGACCCAACCATGGACTCCGGGTACGTTTCCAGCTTGAAAGCCAAGTGCCCTGCTCCGGGTTCTACCGAGGATCCAACAGTCCCATTGGACCCGGTTACACCAAACAAGCTGGATGTCCAGTACTACGTGAACCTCAAGCACAAGCGTGGGCTCCTCCAATCAGACCAAGCACTGATGCATAGGAGGGACACAGCTACGATGGTCAAGATGAACGTGAACCATCCATCAAGGTGGGCGAACAAATTCGCTGCTGCCATGGTTCGAGTCGGCTCGATCGATGTCTTGACTGGGTCTGAGGGTGAGATCAGGAAATCATGCAGGGTCCTAAACTAAAATGCCTGGACATAACTTTGTGCTTGCATGGTTTGATCCAAATTACCTTGTTCTCAGCTTATGTCAACTGGTTTTGGACGAAGTGTGGATTAAACAAGTGGATCTTCTAGTTATTCGATATAATATATATATATATATATATATATATATATATATATATATATATATATATATATATATATATATATTTGTGATTGGTAATTATTCTCCTATAAAGAAATATGATTGTGATTCTCTATCTCCAAGAGATAGAAAGTAAAATTGTTATGTTCATGGTATCACATATATATGAGATGACTGCAAGAGTTTGGTATGAAAATAAAACATCATTAAGTGTTCCAGCGTCTCTCTGTCTCTCTAATTCATGGTTGAGTGCACTTTGGATTCATAATTCGGCTTCTCATAATTCTTGAAAAGGCCTCAAAAAGTGTTGGAATGAAACTGTAAAAGAGTTTAATGTTGTTATACTGCAAGGTAGAATGGAACCGGTTGGGGGTTGGTTCTAATTATGGTTGTGGAATCGCCGGTCTCCGGTTGGCTTTGGTTCTGGGGAGGTTTCAAGGGCAGTTTCAGAACCAACCTCGCAACCTATTATATTAAATATAATATATATCAAAATTTCAAAGTTTATTTTTATCTAAATATTGTTATTATATAATATATTATATGTGCAGCTGACCTAGCTCACCGAACAATTAGCCCACCACCACCCATAAGAAGTTAAAAATTGGATTCGGAGCCCGGATGCAATCCTTTGGCTTCCTTTATTTTCTTTCTTATTTTTGAAGTTAGATAAACCGGTAAGCATGCTCTCTCTCTCTCTCACACACACACACAAACACACATAATATAAAGTAACCACTTCATAACTTAACTTAGATCAACCTATATAAGCAGAAAGCCGCCCTGATTAATGAAAGGGCGAATTAAGCGCCGTATTCATCGTCCTCCAAATACGATCGAGCAATTTCACCATTGCCACCTCTGGGAAAGAACCCACCGGGCACATGCTCGCTGCCTGTCCATACACCACCCTAAGGACTTCAGCTGGGGTGCGTGCATACGAGAGCGAGCTGATATCCCCAGCCAGGACGTTCCCCTCGGTCCGGTCCTCCGGGCCAAGCTCCAGGGGGACGACGAGGCCCTCGTCCTTAAGGCCGCACCCGCCGAGGCGGTCCCTCAGGATGGAGATCCGATCCGTGAACTCGGCCACTGTTATGTTGTAGGGGTGGACGATTTCATGCTTCCTCTCGTACAGCAAACCCCGATACACAGCGTCTTGCCCAGTTTCAATCCCTAAGAGCCCTGCCACTAACTGAACGCATCCCCAAAAGGATTTTCAATTAGACTGTCTCGGTTGAACTCATCTTAATTAAGCTCATTCCTATTTGGCTTGTTAAACTAAATAAGGTGCTGGACATGAGTGGTAGTTAAAATTTTAATGAGGGAACCATGCACAGGTACTATTTCGTTTTCCATACACAAACAAACACACGCACGCGCACACACACACACACACACACACGTATAAGTGTGTTTGAGTGTGTGTATGCCAAAAGAAATAGTACCTGTGCATGGTTCCCTCATTAACTTTTAACTACCACTCATGTTCAGTGTATATGTGTATTTACACGCGCACACACACACACATGACACATGCATATGTGTGTTTGTGTGTGTATGCCAAAAGAAATAGTATCTGTGCATGGTTCCCTCATTAAGTTTTAACTACCACTCATGTTCAGTATATATGTGTGTGTATTAGATTGTAATTGGTCCTTGGCAAGAATCATATAAAAGGTAAGAACAAAAGTTGGCTACTTTCAAGAACATCGCAATGGAAAGCAACTTAGCTCTCTTAGATTGACGATGCATGAGTGAGTGGTACATGCAATACTAATCTTCATTGCCTCTCTTTGGTATAAAAATAAAAAAAGGTGTGTGTTTTATGCGTGTGTGTTTGTGCGGATGGCCAAATTTAAACCAAAGAATGACATCTGAATAGTCAAGTCAGCTTTAGGGTGTATATTACATCTGAGCGTTCAGATTTTCTCGATTTTAAACTCCACTCTTTCACTAGTGCATTGCAGTTTCATGTGTGAAGTCACTTATATGGGTGTGTGCACCTGCACGCAAGACTGAAGTGATTACCCTCTTGGAGTAGAAGCCCTTAAGGTTTGGATTGGTGCCCACATAACCGGTGAGCCCAACATAAGGAATGACATAAGTGGCCAACAGGAAACTGATACTATTGGCATAAGGATCAAACGGAGGAATGAGTTCACGGCCGATTGCCTGGTTCATGATCTTGGCAAAGTTGTGGGAACCCAAATCCATTAATGGCCGAGGAAACCACCCAACTGTCGCTTTGATCGCCCTGAAACAGTAGCACGTTACAAAAACATGTTGCCGCTCGGACTATGACCGAACCCAGCAGCCGTGGTTCGAGTTGCCGCGGCTCGAACACACTAGCAGGCTTGTTAAGCTTTGCAAACTTAATTAGCACAAACACCGTACAATGTTCACTAAGCTCGTTTGATTAAGTGAATATAATCGTTATTAATGCATATGTTATAATCGGCTATATTTGCGGCCAAACAGTCAACAGCTTACAAGTTAACACGATATGTACATGTATACAACAAGTTCATCTTCTCCAGGTCTGCTCAGGCCGAGATTGTTCGTCCCCAAACAAGACAACTGAGATAAACATGAACAGCACTGTCATGGCGAACAAGTGATGAATGACCTTTGTTCTCTTTATTTCACTTGTTTATCAGCCCTTATATACACGCACATGTATATATATATGTCTATCTCTCTTTATATATATATTTCATGGATTCTACCTATCTCTGACATGCGTATATGTGTGTAATTTAAAAACAATTAATGGTCTTGAAAATGTACCAAACATTATGTTGTACTCGTACCTCCGAAAAGGAATGATTGAACAAACATGAATCGATGGTGGACAGTATATATATATATACATCCTGCCCACCATCGATTCATGAACAAATCATTCCTTTTTGGAGTGTGAGAGAGAGACCTCAAGTGACCAATCTCTTGGTATCCAAACTGTTCAATGATGTCTCGAGTGAAGGTTCAAGGTTAGCCCTCCTAGCACCGATGGGCTCGTGACCCCCCATCACCAACTCCGGTGCCAGCACGTCAATCCCATGGCCGAGTGCGCCGTAGAGGAAGAAGTCAGCTTCAAGGTGCTCGAGGTTGAGCGGGAATTGCAGCAAAGGTAGGTCGCCAGGATGCACAGCCAGCTCGCCCAGTGGAGGCTCGGATATGCACCCAGTACAACCCAGCTCATCATCATTGCTAAGATTCACTGAGCCCGCCGTGGAAGGGGTCAGAAGATCGATCAAAAAAGAAGCGAGAAACAAAAGGAATAAGAACGATTTTCTGGCCATTGTTAGACAACCAAATAGATCAGGGTGATACGGAGAGAGTGAGTCCCATAGATCAACTTTATAGCACCCAGCTAGAGCCAGCCGCAGCTATCCACTGTCAGCTAGAGCCAGTCGCATAGATCAAATTTATAGCACCCAAATTCTTCTACGGTCGGCTGCAAACTGCAGCAGATGGCGTCACAAAGGATATATGAGAACCAATGACACCGGCTGTCACCCGTCCCAACCACCTCATCAAGCTTGTGAGCAACCCACTCACAAAAGGAACGTATAGAAATTACGTGCTTGCAATTAATGATCACTCGATCGGTCTAATTAAAGAAAAAAGGCAGATTTATCAATTAAGGTAGCCTTGCTTCATATAGTTGATCTCTCCCTCTCTCTCTCTCTCTCTATATATATATATCTGTGTCTGTGTGGGTGTGTCTCTCTCTCTTTCCCAATCTAGGTATGATACATTAGGAATTCTATACGTGAACCAGTAGCAGCACATTTCCATATGTAAGAAAGGAGCTGATATGAAGCACTAGCAGTTGGTCGCCTGAGAATCATTGAGAGTGGTTGCCATATACACAATATACGGTTCCGCTTTTCTGTACACGCCAGTGATGAACGGATGCAAGATTATTTTCGCCCGTTTTTCGTAGAACCTTCCCCTCTTATAAACCATCTTCTGATTTTCCTCATACCAAAAATGGCGAATTTGTATTGGCACGATGTAGGTTCCATTAAACCAACGTTGTGGTGAAAATATTCGCCGGCCAGTTGCAAAGACGGGTTTTCTCCGAAAGGCCTGTGTTTGCGTGTGTGTGTATGTACTTACATGTGCGTGCATGCACATGCTGTGCATGTATATGTGGGTGTGGGTGTGGGTGTTGCCGTATACACAATATACGGTTTCTCCTTGATGTGTGCATGAGTTCGGCATCAGGTAAAGGGATATGCAGAACTGCAAAAGCAATCTCGTTCTTTTCTTCTAATTCCATTTTTCCTTTTTGTTTACAGTCAACTGATTTATTGATTAATTTGGAGAACATATAAGAAAAGGTTCAGGTGATTGACGCTACCCACTGTATCTCAGCCGTGCAGCTGCATTGATCATATGTGCAACCCATGAATGGACTTGGACGGCTAAGATTTATTGTACGACCCATCATAAGATGCTATCTTTTTCTCTTCACGAACATTGAAAGTCTACCTCTAGCTCGCAGACCTATTTCCTGCAACCGGCACTCAATCTGTTACTGATAGAAGGTAACCTTCAAACTGAGTGCGAGTTTGGCAAACGTGTGTATGTGTGTGTGTGTGTGAGAGAGAGAGAGAGAGAGAACCCTTATGTTGAGAGTTGGTGGCCCTCCAAGCGCGGAAATAAGCGCGGAAGAACACTGGGTTTTCCTTTAGAAGTGCTTCCCACACTGCAATTATTTAAAATCATGCAAGGTCTGTCATGGAAAGCAGCTGAAGATAAAGATTGTTATGCTAAATATCTGAAATATAAAATTACTTCCAGTAGATTCTGAGAGCTGCTAACATTTAATGTTGGCTAAAAGAAAAATAAATCTTGGAATTAACTATCTTTACGACATATTAAATTGCATTTTGTTCATCCCCATGTATACAATAACTCGCCATATATTTATTATGCTAATGTTGATGCATGATCGCTTGGATCAAAATAGGAAATACTGGAAAAGACGGTAACATGGTCTATCGATTGGAAGATAAGTAGAACGTACACTTAATTTATGTTGAGAAGCATGCTGCTTGGGCGCAACCATGAACTCTGCGTGTTGCATGATTAATTATTTGCCAAATAGAAGTACATATTATACCTGCTAGAGTAATTCGAGGATGAATCTTTGCATGTTTCGCTAAAGCCTCCACGCATTCATCGCGACACATTCCAAAAGTCAAGCATCTCTCGATCAAATTATGCACCTGAACCAAAACATACCAAGTTGTATAATCATATGCATTCTCTCATTCAAAGAAATATTTTTTTGAAGCCTGCATTTGATTTAAAGTTTTTCGGTGATATATCATTGCCTGAAAGCTCATGAATGCATTCAAACATGCAATTGATCCCACGCCAGAAAAAGATCATATTCAGTAAAGCCACTGATGCATGGAGACATTCATATAATAATGGAAGCACTACGCGCGGGCGCACACACACGCGCACACATATCCCTCCGTGCTAACAGGGTTATATACAAATTTGACAACAAATCTAACCAACATGTTATCTAGATATCCCAGTGCTCAGAGTGTCTTTCTGAACTGCACACGCAGAGACCAGACTCCAAGTCTGCGTCCAAATTATCTCGATAATTCAAGACATTCAACAAACATTCTTAATGGTGCAATAGGCGATGGAATAATAGCATGCATTCTTGCCATAGCGTAGGAAAAGAAAACCTACCAAATGGATGTAGTGACGTGGGTGGCATTGTAAACTGCAAATATGCTGGTGTTGAAACACTGCACACATTTTCAAATAGCTCTACAGCAGATAAATGTATACATGCGTGAACAGAACAATGTAGAAGATGAGAAACAATGGTACGTATATTTATATATGCATATCCATATGAGATCAGTATGATCAGGTGGAGATGATTTATTTGTTGTGGGGATTCTCTCCGATGTGTCAGGGTGGAGGATGATCCTCATACGGGGCCACGAGTGCCTCATCCTCTTACCTCTTTGGTGATAAGGCCATCTCTCTTTGTGCGAATTTGGAGCGCAGTAACTCGTGGACAATCGCTTGTGTATCTCATGTGAATCTGGTCTGTTTTGGTCCCACTTCTGTATGCAGCCAATATTTTTGTTCTAGAGAGTTTTGTGGGGTTGCTTGTAGAATCGAATTAATTGACTAGCAGCTAGAACGTACAAATAGTCAATACCTAGGTACGTATACATGGGAATAAAATACAAGAGAGAGAGAGCATAGTTCATGCACGGAGTCATCTCCCATAAACATTTTCATCTTTCCGATTAATGCACCACGTATTTTAAATGCAAAATACTAAAAGTATAATAATATTTTTTACTTTTTAAATTTAAATCTCTATCATCAATCAAATGATGGAGATTGATTGATAGGTATAATAATAGCTGCGTCCATATGCCAATTTCTCTCTCTCTCTCTCTTTTTTTATTTATATATATATATATGAAAACTAGGAGTTGTTTCCATGCAAACTCTATTAGACGATATGAGGATACCGAACAAATTGTTGATTGATTATGCGAACGGTAATGATGATCAAGCAATGTTTATCATTGGAAGTTGTTTAACATCTCTTATTCTCTCTCTCTATATACTATGTATGTATTTTCTATGTATGTACATATGAATATGTTTCTCTGTTCAAGTGGACCAAAGCTAGATAGAGATCATATATAGTTGACTTCTCTCTCTCTCTATATATATATTATGTATGTATTTTCTATGTATATATATATACACGAATATATTTTTATCTATTCAAATGAACCGAAACTAGATGGAGATCACATATCCAACAAATTATCAATATAGAGCCATTAGACCTTATTGGATCAGTTGCTTGGTGTTTTGTATATACTTTCAGTAGTGAACGGAGAGAATTCGTATTGTGAGCCAGACCATTATTTCCAATACAAATCTCGTCGTCAAACTACTCGCTGGTGCGGATTCTAATTTTTTTAGGGCTATCTGGTTCCGTGTTACTGTTAGATGAATATTAAGGTGAGGTGAGGTAGCTTCAGGTCCAAACCATCCACTCCAGGGTAATTCCGGTTTCAATCCTAAACCGCGTAGAATCGGGAAAAAAATAAAATTTATATTTTAAAGAAAAAAATATATGAAAATTGTGAACCAAACCGAGTGATCCATGGTTCCGTGCCTGGTTCTGGGTCCAGTTTCACCCAGTTCTTAGTCTGGTTGAGTTCCGGTGGAAACCGCCGGGCTGGTTCCAAACCGGCCATGCTTGGTCCAAATTTTAAACGAGAATCGTACATGGCTTACCTCAAAGCCATGGCTTCTAAACAGTTTATAGATTAAAATCGTGTGCCATTATTTGAATATTCTCATCACTTGAAGAATATAACAATTTCTAATACACAGCCAATGGTAAATCTTTCGGCTAATTGTTTCACCCTATATAAAATGTTTTATAGATGAGTAATTGTCTCTTCTCGCCCATATGTTTTTCAAATGTGGCAAAATATTGGGTAAGAATATATCAGAAGTCATATTATAAGCATCTCAAAAGATGCTACAGACCCTCTTGTAGGTCCGCAGAGAACCGGCTGGTGCGAGGTAAAGTGGGACCGTCACTTTCAAACCATCAACACGATTCCACCAAATTGGAACTACCTCCCCTCTGGGTCTGGGTCCGGTTCTGATTTTATTTGACAATTTCATGAACTAAAGAAATGATTTAAAACTAAAATTTTGAAAAAAGGCTTTGAAACCACTAGTTTCGGTTCCAGTTCAGTTCTCCAATACGTGGAACTAGAACTGAACAATTGGAGCCCATGATTTCAGTTCCCCCTGTTCTGGTTCCAGAGACAGTTCGGGTCTGATCCAACCCGCTGGGCCGTGTCCAAATTTTAAAAGAAAAAGGCTATGAAACCGTTGAACATCGTCATTGTGCTCCTTGGTTTGCTGCCAAGCCGTTAGAAAATGATTTGGTTCTCAATTAGACAATCCAACTGAAGTTCACAGCTGAGCTTAACATGCCCTTCATATAATTCATAGAATTGGGCCCAAACTTATTTGAACCAAACGCATGTCGAAGCAAAACTCATAAAATGGACCGAGAATTCTCTGACCGCGGGCAAAAATTGATCCAAACCCATATACCACCAAATCATTTTTTCAACAAACCGAGTTAAGTACCTGTAAAACACTGATATAGAGTGCACCCAGAGCATTAGCTCAACGGCAGGGCAGGGCGCTCTGGTGTTGCTGCTGCTGCTGCTGGGGAGTTCGATTCCCAGAGGGTGCATGTGTGCCTGTGTTAGGCTTTAGGACTCCTCTTGTAACAAAAAAAAACAGTGATATAGAGTTATTTTGCTCAGTGTCGTTTTCATTCATTTGTGGATGAAATTCAACAGAAATTACAGAAAGAGGCAAAATGGAACATTAGATTATTCCAAAGTTTAAACAAAACCAAAACTTCAAGGAAAAATTGTTTACAAACTCTGCAGAAGCACCAACCTCAGTAGTCGAACAGCAATACAAGCAGCAAGTCATATGTAGATGAGCTTGTCATACGTAGCCATGGCTGATGCTTTCACTTGTTCTTCCGTTTTGCCAACCGCAGCTACCTCCGGGTTAGTGTACACAACCCCAGGCACTGTGTCATAATCGACATGGCCGACTTTCCCTGCAGTGAATTCCACACATGCTTCACCATCTTCTTCAGCCTTGTCCGCTAGCATTGGTCTTGGAATCACATCGCCGATTGCGTATACACCAGGAACACTCGTTTGAAATCACTCATCAACCTCAATACGCGCGACTTTATCAGTCTTTATGCCCAAATCCTCAATCCCGAGTTCTTTGGTGTATGGGGTCCTGCCAGCCGAGACAAGCACTACACCTGCCTCCAGTACACTCTCTGTTCACTACCGGCAGATGGTTCCAATGTGAGTTTCACATCGGGCTCCGATGTGTCAACACCAACCACCTTGGTCTTCAGCATGAAAAATCTTTTGCTTCTCAAGAGATCTCTAGAACTGCTTGCGAATCTCACCATCCATGACGAGACAATCTCGGGGGCAAACTCTACAACAGTCACTTCAGAACCAAGTCGGCCCCAGACAGAGCCCATCTCGAGACCAATGTAACCAGCACCAATGACCACAAGCCTTTTAGGGACCTGAGGAAGCTTAAGAGCACCAGTAGATGAAACGATTTTCTCCTGGTCAATGACAACACCAGGGAGTAATTTCATATCAGAGCTAGTTGGGATGATGTTCTTGCCTTTCACAACGGTGTTTGAGCCATCAAGGCCGTCAACAGCAACTTCACTGGGAGAGATGAGCTTTCCTGCACCCTTCACGTAGCTAACCTTATTCTTCTTGAAGATCCTTCGATTCCCTTGGTGAGAGTAGAAACAGCCTTATCTTTCTGTGCCATCATGGCCGGGAGGTCAACTTCCAGTTGAGAAAACTTTACCCCATGTGAAGGAAACGCGTGCAGGGCTTCATGGTACATGTGAGAGTAATGAAATAGAGCCTGATTAAAAAACAGCACCATACATTATTTTCTGAATGAGTAAGCACAACTGAAATCTCATAAACCACAAGACCAGAAATCCATCCGCCTACCTTATATGTGCTTGCAATATGTCAAAGGTTTGTGTCTACATGCGTGTGCACACACACACACACACAGAGTTATCCTCCAAGGTAAGTAGCAGCCGTGAGTTTTCCCTTTTCTTTTTAATGAGCAGTATTTTCAAGAGACGTTTCTGAAGTTTCTCATCAGGCTTTCTACCTTGCTAATGGTAGTAAATCCACCGAGAGAAGAGAGAAATGTTGGGCTTCAATGTCAGTAATAAGCTTCCCCTGTAGCACACCTATTACTTTATGCATGAAAAACTTCTACATCCCCACACAGTGCATGAGTATGGCCCTCTTAGTAAGAACCCTCTTTGAGAGGCAGATGGTAGGTACCTTGCTTGTTAACCATTACGAAAATGATTCATTCCTCATCTATCTCACAGGACTCATTGACGTCTAGCAACATGTACCTTTTTTCTTCTCCAATCGATCAACAATCACATCCATGCAACATCTTTCCCATTTCCTACCAAGCAGCACACTGCAAAGGTTCTCACACTATGTTAACATGAAATGGCTCACAAATCATACGTCAAATGGACCAGGAGTAGTAGCTGATAGCCAAAAGAGAGTACTTGATCCAGCAAATGAGAATCTTCTACCTCCTATTGTATGTATTTTATGGCAAAACATGGGTTAAGCATCGGAAGAACATATAAAGCAACCAAATGCCTATACTAAAAAGTACATACTAGCCTATTTGACCGATGAGATTTCCTACCTTTGTTATCTCCTCTTATTTGTGACTTAGGATCAAAGATGAGATCGCCAAGTGTCATGAAGATGGATGTAGTTATCATAGTTGATATTGTGGGAAAGGAAACAAGAGTTCAATAAATGGCCATCTTTGATAAACTATCTGACGATAGATCGTTCTGGATACTGAGATTACCTGAAATGAAAGCTGAAATTCCAGATGGGATAACCATATCAGAGTTTGATGCAGAAGCACTACATTCTTCCATGCATCTTTGACTAGGATAATGGGAAATTTACCCAAAGAAACTTAATGGAGGATTCCTACTGGACCTCTTATACCTTAATGCTTCTGACAAGGTCCACCCTCTGAAAAAATCCATTCAACCACAATCTCTAACCACTTTAATGTGTTATGCCTTGTACAAGAAAATGATCCTCTGATCCTCCATAAATCAAATGAAATCTCCTCTCAATGTACTCCACAAACTTAATATAGAAAAGGTTCTAGAAATGGATCCATGTTTGGGGCGTTGCTGTTAAAAATGGAAGGACTTGGATTTTATTTGTTTGCTCAATGCAAACCTTGGTCCAATGTAATGAACAAGGAATGTCTACGTTATCTTCTATTCTGCTCATACAGGAAGAAGAGAAAAAAGTTCATAAACAAGAGTAGATTATTGATATTTTGTGTCTATCCAGTAGATCAGAAAAATGGCAGAAAATTACGGCTTTCTGCAAAAGCCTTGTCTATCCTATGTTGTCAGGTTGCATTGCTTACCTGAGTGTCTACCTAAGTCACTTTTCTTTCCTTTCCAATTCTAAGGTGTACGTGTTGAGCATTCTGGTATATAGCGCATATCACAAGGAACCAAGGTGAGAACATTGGGTCCATCAACTTATGCTAAATGCCTCAATACGCAAGGAAGTTTCTCTACTAGGAGGAAAAATTTACAAACAGCTCCACATAAGCCTTCCTGCAGCCCTCAATCTTGACAATAAGTTTGGAACTTAGCTTGTTTATTTTTATGACAACTTGAACATGGCAGTTTGCACCTAATTACACTTACTGTAAGAGTTAACAGGACTATTTGACTCGTGCAACTGCTAACAACACTTTGACAACATGTACCAGCTTTCATGACATATGAAGACAAGTCAGAAATGATGAGAAACTTGGTCGTCTTCCAGCCTATGATGCACATACTCTAACAAATTCCCGTGCTGCTTTGCTTCTCATGACCTCAAGCATCTTACAAAGGAATCAAAATGTGAAGACTGCCAAAGTCTTAGTCATAGTGGCATGATTGTTAAGCAAGGTTGACAAAAAGCACCAATCTCAATCTATACTATGGTTAAATATGAGACTATATAAAATTTGAATGCAGTAGAGTAGACAAAGCCGACCACATGTAGTATGGGAAAAGGCTTAGTTGTTGTTGTTGTTTGTAGAGTAGACAAACCTCAGAAGTCATTCCTCAAAGATGTTCACTCCTGAAATTATGTGATCATACCAGCATTGAAAATATGCAGGCTAGGCCCACACAGAACAGAACACTTTTTCTTAAATATGCAGTTCCTTTTTCTAAAGATAAAGGCCTTTAGCCGAAGTATCTGGTTATTATTTATTAAAGAAGATGCCTTCAATTTTTTTGACAGTAAAAACAACACTGAGTTTTCCTCCGAAGAAAAGCTTTCGAGAAGTAACGTCTCTATTCCAAATTCTGGTACAGTTGAGGCACATAGCTAACCTTTAGCACAGTAATAAGCAGTGAATTTGGCAAAGATAACTTTGAAAAGGAATAAAGATCTCTAGCAACGTGAAATCTAACTAGAACAAGCTCTCAAAGACTAATAACATAGACGATATCAAAACAACCTGCAAAAAGAGGTCGTTACATCGGGAAAAAGACAATCACTAATATCTTTGTTTTAACTTAAAATCACCATCGCGTTCCATGCCGTACACAAGGCAATGCGATCAAAACTTCATGAGATTAGTGAACATAATCAAAAGTCATCATTTTCATAAATACAAATCAATTAGCACCTACTGAATCTCTAAGTCATGGAGAGAAATCAAGACACGTTGAACATCCCAAAAGATCAGATAATGGAAAGCAAAAGAATCCGAACCGATCCTCATATCAAATACAAGATGTAGATTGGAGAGTTCGCTGTGGGAGTCGAACAATAGGGGAAAGAAAAAAACAAGGGATTGGGAGAAGGGCCATACTTTAGAAGGGATGCACCCGACGTTGAGACAGGTCCCCCCCAGGGTTCCCCTCTTCTCGATGCAAGTCGTCTTGAGCCCGAGCTGTACCGCCTTGATCGCCGGGACCTCCGCCGATCACCACCACGTCTTTCTCCTCCGCCGTCGACGATGAGAAGCTTCTAGAATCAGCCAAGGAGTGCCTCGCCACATTCCGCCTCGCGAAATCCCGAAGAAGCAGAAGCGATCTTCTCCTTCCCCCGGTGCACCCCGCCATCATCGCCATCTCTCTCTCTTTCTCTCTCTCTCTCTCTCTCCGCTTTCTCTTTCTCCACTTGTATTGGGACAGGCGGTAGGAAGGATTGCGTGGGTTCCTTCAAATTCCAGACTTAACCTTATTCTTTTATCTTATGTACAGAGGTATTCCGCACCGACTTTTCTTACAATTTACGCGCCACAACGGACCAGCCCGAGACCAACGGGTTCTACTTCGTTCCGTATCGGGTTCCAGGTAAACCGGAACTCACCCTGTTTCGGTCAGGTTCTGATTACAATATGTAAATGACGGTCTAGTTTGAACTAAAAGAAACTAAAAATATATAAAATAGTGTAAGAATTTTGACAGAAACTTATATAAATAAAATGAACCCTCAATTTGAACAGCTGGTTTCAGTTTCATGAAATGAGGACCCAAAGCCAAACCAGGCACCATTGAGATTTGGTTTTGAGTTCAGTCGATCCCGATTCTGATTTGGTTTGGTTCCAGTTTAAACTGTCAGCTCCATTACAAACCAAGTATGTCTATTTCCGTTACTTCGAGCTACATGATGTTTGGGTCCCCGGCCTTTGCTGGTCAGTGTTCGGTTCAAGTAAACTGGATTTGGATCTTATGATAGTCTAAATCAAATCCTAACCATTAGTGCTGTAACAATTACAGCAATGTTCCTTTCCTTGTGAGAGAAAGTATTTGTCTCCCATTTAATCCCTTTGGAACTGTATTCCAAGTAAGTTGAGGCTATCTTTCTTTCAGATAAATTCCTTCTTTTGCTCTTCTAAGCTTAGTGCAGTGCAGCTTATTCGGGAACATCTATAAAACAGAAAGAATAATGTTTTGAATATATTATTTTTGTCTTGGTGCAGGCCAAGTGCTTGGAGACAGGAGAAATTATGGCGATAAAAAAGGTTCTTCATGATAAGAGGTACAAAAATCGGGAGCTACAGGCAATGCTTCTCCTAGATCATCCGAATATCGTTTCTCTGAAGCATTGTTTCTCTTCAACAACGGATAAGGACGAACTTTACCTTAACTTGGTTCTTGCGTATGTTCCTCAGACCGTTCATCGTGTGGTAAAACACTACAACAGGTTGAGCCAGCGGATGCCTCTGATGTATGTGAAATTTTACGCATACCAGGTATTACTGCGCGTAGCCTTTGTTATTGCTAGTTTCTTCGATATCGTATGTTCTTCATAGTGACTGGAGGCTAAAGTAATAGAAGTCTAATGGTCCTAGAGATTGTAGTTATGTAATCTGTGCAACTGTTGTGTGTTTCTTGCAGTGGTTAATAGGATAATTGTTATTATGTTTCTGTTCCGAATTCTCGATTAAATTTATTTATATACGTTATGCAATGGAACATCCAATTCTGTGTTAATTCCATTTTTATTTGGTTTCTTCTCACCCTTGAATTAGTACCTGATTCATGTGTCTAAGCTTACCTTTTATAAGCTATCACCACTTTCTCTCTGTTTACTGTTTAAGTGAAATTTCTGATTTATCTTTGGTCAAAGAATGTTTTATGCATGGTGTTTGACACTCTTTTGCTTATGGCTTTTGGGTGTCCTTGTTTTGCCATTTTTAAAAAACAAATATTTGGGAAGTAATGTATGCTTTTTTAAGGAGAAAGTGATCAATGGTTGAATCACAGTCCGTTCCTTTCCTTTTAACTTCCTCTCATTTCCCCGGCGTTTTGTATCGCAACATAGTTAAAGCCTAGAGATTTGTATGCTCCAAGTGAACATCAACTTGGAAACAGTAACAATGACTAATTTCTTTAGAAGATACTAAATATAGTTAAGGCATTATATGTATATTTCTTGTATGAATTCCTTGCTTTGTTGCCTTTATGGATTTCAATGTCTAGGCAAACTTGGGCAGGAATCTTATGTACAATGTCCTTTTTAGTTTTTCGTTATTCATGCAATAATTGAGTAAATTGATGATTACTTTTGGTCCTTGGCAGATCTTTCGGGCATTGGCCTATATTCATGGCAGCGTTGGAGTGTGCCATAGAGACATCAAACCTCAAAATCTTTTGGTACGTCCTTTAACTGGTTAGGTGACATTCTTGTAAATTCTGGTACTTGGTTGAATAGCACCTTACTGTTCTTTTCTCTTAATCATTAAAAGGTACATGTTCTTACATTAATCTTTTCTTGGTTCCATGTGACAGATCAATCCACAAACTCACCAACTTAAAGTTGCGACTTTGGAAGTGCAAAAGTTTTGGTCGGTAGTTTTTTTACTCTGACTTAGGTCGTTCGGTGGAGTCTTAAATTGTTGACTAAGAAAACCTTTGCGTATTTTTGTTTTCTGTAGGTGAAAGGTGAACCAAATATATCATCCATCTGTTCTAGATATTTCCGTGCTCCTGAACTCATATTTGGAGCTACCGAGTATACCACAGCCATTGACATCTGGTCTACGGGCTGTGTCCTTGCTGAGTTGCTTCTTGGACAGGTATGTCTTTTTTCTCATGTTTGAGTAATATGGATCAGGGATTACCACTGTTCAACTTTCATTCATAGCGTTTTGTATTTTTTTCTATCAGCCTGTTTTTCCTGGTGAAAGTGCAGTTGATCAGCTCGTGGAAATAATCAAGGTGACTAACCTGTCTGCCGTAGCATTTGAGATATTGCTTGAAGTTATTACAAGACAAACCATCTTGTTATTGGATTTCACCTATTTATTATCATTTGTGTGTCTGATTTGTTTAGTCACAATATGCAGGTACTTGGCACACCTACTAGGGAGGATATTAGATGCATGAATCCCAACTACACAGAGTTTAAATTCCCACAAATTAAGGCCCACCCATGGCACAAGGTAGTTTCTTCTATAACATCATTTTTGTTCTTATCGATGTGTTTGTTCTGGTGCATGACTTCTTCCATTTTCTACCTTAAGATATTCCACAAGCCTTTGCCTCCTGAAGCTGTGGATCTTGTCTCGAGGTTCCTTCAATACTCCCCAAGTCTTCGTTACACTGCTGTGAGTTTTTATCACACAATAATTGATCATGCCTTTCAGGTTTCATACTCTTTCTAGACGAGTGGATAACTTAATCGTGCTCATGATAAATGCAGTTGGATGCACTTGTTCATCCGTTCTTTGATGAACTGCGGGATCCAAATACTCTCCTTCCTAGTGGGCGACCGTTGCCCCCACTTTTTAATTTCAAGCCTCAAGGTATTGTCATTCGTGAACACCTTAGTATTGATGATGGTTGGTGAGACGTTGCTGCTGTTGTGTTAAATGTATTACGTTTCATGTATTTATTGTTGTGAATTGTGATGGTGGTATGTGGCAGAACTTAAAGAGGTATCCCTGGAGATGTTAGTGAAGTTGATCCCTGAACATGCAAGGAAGCAGTGTCTGTCACTCGGTATATGATTTTGGTTGTGTGAATGCTAATGAAGCTCCTAGTTGAGAGTTGCATGCAGCCTTCTCTTCGGGGCACCACGCTGGCTTGACCGGCCAGTATCATAAGTAAACAAGCTCTTTCTTCTTTTTGATTTTCTGTTCTTGCTTTCTTCCTGAAGACCGATCAGAACAGATTGACTCACCTATACACCAGCAAACTGCAGTTTTCGTGTCTGCTTACCCTTGTGTCACTAAGATGTTGTAACAGTACACGAGCATGAAGTTTCCCTTGTTTATCTGGTTTTTATTTACTGAGAGCAACTCCGAGATTGGAGAGCTGTTAGTCAATAAATTAAGCATATAGCAGAAGGCAATGCTAAGCTGTTTACAGTAATTGAATAGAAGTTGAAAAAGTTTTGGTATGATCTGTTTGTGGTTTCCATAGTTGTTTTATAATAGAATGGTGTTACTTCAGCTGAAATCATTCATCCAGTCATCTATATCTATAATTTCGTTCTCTGTATATCTGAAATTGATTGTAGGCAGATTGGCGGTAGTTGGCTGGGGCTTCCCAGCCAAAGTCAGTGGTTCTAACTATGTGCTTGTTGAAATAGGATGGGAGGACCTTTTTCGGACTTGACTTGGACAGGCTTCAATGGTCCCAAACCTAGATGAATTATGGACTGTTGTATAGCCGGAGTTTGATTCAAAACTTCGTTGGACCTTTTGTCACGAGTTGCAACCTTCCCAGCACTAAGCACTAATGCACCGAGTCCCATTAGACCTCCGTATGAAGTGTGGGAAGAACAGCATTGGGGTTGCTGAATTTGTGTTGCATCTTTCGGCCAATGCGTGAAAAAGTCTTTTTTAAGATCAAAGTTAAAAATTTACTTGACAGATAAGTTTATAATGGCAAACAATCAGTAAGCCAGCTGCCATTGATGGATCGAGATACCTTATATTCCACTATTAACCATGATGAAGCTGCAAACACTTACAGGTTCGGAAGCAGACCGATCGGATCACTTGTTTTCCGGCTTACAGATAGCTTGTTCATGTTTGATTTATGACACACACCAAGTGAATATAAAAGGGCTTTGTGACGAACATGAATGCCCCTGACCAGTATAGGCTTGTTTAGTTGGGCATGCATATAATGTGTCAGAAAATATCAACCACTGGGATGAGTATATGCAGGAAACTGATCAAGAGTTCCATTATTAGGATAAAAATGGTCAAAATTTGCTGTTCTTTTTTTGTCTTCAGCAAGCAGCAAGCAATGAGTATATGCATCCAATTTTTAACAGCCATTTGATGTATGATTGATTGCATGAACAGATGGGTCTTGTAAACAGTCTATCTGTGGATAAACAGAACCCTGCCAACCTCCATAAACCTTCCAACAAAGGGGATCGTGCGTGTCTTCTCCATCGGGCTTAAGCTCTACATCTTCCAGTGCTATCTGAGTGCAAGGAAAGGAATCACTGCAGGTGAAGTGCATCGGACGGCTTTGAGGATTATACGTGCCTTTGACATTCTTATACATTACGTCGGTCACGTATACGGCAGCCGTATCATTCTGGCAATCCCCTCCCATGCAGTAGTATTGATCTATGATTAATGGGTTCCTCACATTATTCATCTGGACATCCACAAACTTGATGTGGGACACCCTGCCGGAGCCTCCTTGCCATGTTTTGATCCTGAGCCCGTTCTCGGAGTCTGAAATGGACGAACCTGTCACTGAAATATTGGATACACAAGCAAGCGATTTGTCCACGCCGAGACTTCCAATGCTGAAATTTTGTGGCCAAAAATGAAGTGTTAGCAATTAATTAATGGGGTTCTTATTGAATGAACTTGGAGATCTCACTAAGACCCAGTTATAGGAACTGAGACGTGTATATACGTTTAGTATTATTCACATTGATCGGCAACTTGTACAGATTTCGGTGGTTTGAAACCATAAGATGGCAACCATCGACGAAAACAAGCTTTGAGGGAGATGGTGATGGGGGCAGGACGAGGACGGGTACGGGGCCATCTGCCCAATTCTCATAATATTTCTAATGTTCGACTAAAATCAAATCATTCTCGCAACTCAAATAATTGAAAATGTTTAAAGCTACGTAGTTGAATTTTTGAAAATTCTCTCTTGTACACACATACATGCATGCATATGATCGGGTATGAACACAGGCATGGGTTTGGAACTTGCTACCGGTACCCGCTCTATACCTGTTTATAGCAATTTAGGTAATCCCCATACCGGTACCTTACCAGATCAAACTGGGCACTGCCTACCCCATTTGGATCGAGTCGGTTCAGGCCCAAGATTCACCCAATACATTAATTGTGACAATATTTTCAGTAGCATTTGTCCCAGATCTGATGGCAAAAGGTAGGACTTTTCTACTCAATGCCGCTGCCCGGAACGCCATTGCAAATCTTGTCACTTATAGATGAATATTGCTGCCATCTCCAGCAGGGTTACCTGATTCGGGGCGATAAATAGAAGAGAAGAAACATAAGGTAATTTAAGTTCATGTTATATGTGGTTTTGTGCACACCTGATGCCATGACCAGACACACATGTTGCATTTCTTATGTCCACATTGTGGCATCCTGCGCCAATGGATATGCAATCATCTCCTGTTTGATCATCAAATACATGGTCAGTTTATGACGATTAATACTTACAATTCATCTTTTTAAAGGAAAATTAAGTAACAATTCATCAACTATGCATGCAAAAGATATAGAGCAAACATATAGGAGTGCCAAAAATTGACGACTTATATAATTTACATTAATTTCCCGGACAAGAATAAAGTCACAAACAGTACCGTTTGTTACGTGTATATTGAATATTTGTACATTCTTCGTGTCCTCTATGTGAATGCCATCAGTATTGGGGCTCGAAGCAGGAGAGTTAAACATAACGTTTTCGATGTGGACGCCATCACAGCTGTCGAACTTCATGTGAACTTGAGGGCTGTTGTAAATTTTAATGTCTAACACTGTGATATTCTTGCTCTCTCTAAACTTGAAGATCTGCCATATAAATTCAAAGATCAATTGTTTTGTTGTTAGAACTGGGTAGTTTATTTATTCACTATCTTCCACTTCTTCAACATTCACACACACACACACAGAGCACTTGTTTTCACATACCGCAGGGCTATCACATGATTGTGGCGAGCTTTTCCCATATCCATTCTGAAATTAGTAAAACAATATATTTTTCAATAGAGTACGCATGCGCGATACATATATATTGGTAGACCCAGAAATTCTTTTGAAGTGAGGTACACTTATATCTCGGTCTTGACATTTATAAAGCACTTCTATTTTCTTATATGCAGTAGCAAACCCAGTAATTTTGCAGATTTATGGTGAGACACATATTACCACTAATATATATATATATATATATATGTGTGTGTGAGAGAGAGTGAGAGAGAGAGGAGGTAAGGCTAGTATTGTACCCTGTGGGGCTTGCAGGGAAGATCCCACCACTTGTCTCCTTTACCTTCAATGAACCCCTTTCCTTGGAGGATGATACCTTCAAGTTGGTGGAAGACGAGCCACTCAGAGGAACCACTTGAACTCGACCATGAATCCATATCAGGGGGCGTTATGAGTCCATCCAACTTCATAGAAGAGAATGAAGAACTAAGCGTGAGTAGATTGAATTAAAGATGGGAATAATCCGAAAAGTATATTAGAAGCAATAAACAAATTAAACAAGAAAAAATATTGAGAAACAAGAAAAGAAATATTAGTGCAGAACTTTAGAAATAAGTGGTAGAATGTGGGTGTGCATGCCACTAAATAATATGCAAACCTTAAGTTTAAATATGTTGAATCTTTCTTCAGAATCTCATCAAGATGTACTCCTTAGCAGGAGGAAAACCATTTGTATTTCACTCGGAACGTTATATACAGAGAGAGAAGATCTAAAGATCTATGCTTAAACATCCTTCAAGATTTTAACCGTTCAATCTTAAAGGATCGAGATCACTGAGTATGTGTCAAACATGCTCTCTCTCTCTCTTTCTATATATATATACATCATTTTATTCCTTTAATAAACAATTATGTATTATAACAAATATAAACTTTCACAAGAAACTGTTCTTTTATGCATTGAAGCACGAGAGGCTGCGATGGCGTCCCGTTTGCCAAAAAAGAAACTAAAATCACTCTCAATCATAAAACGAACACACACATGCGCGCGCTCGAGAGAGAGTTCAGCTTACTTGAAACGTTATGCCTCCGCAATCTCCTTTGAAGATGGTAGACTTGAGCAAGAACTTGTAATTAGGAGGAACCACAAGGATTGAACTTGTATTTCACTCGGAACGTTATATACAGAGAGAGAAGATCTAAAGATCTATGCTTAAACATCCTTCAAGATTTTAACCGTTCAATCTTAAAGGATCGAGATCACTGAGTATGTGTGAAACATGCTCTCTCTCTATATATATATATAAATCATTTTATTCCTTTAATAAACAATTATGTATTATAACAAATATAAACTTTCACAAGAAACTGTTCTTTTATGCATTGAAGCACGAGAGGCTGCGATGGCGTCCCGTTTGCCAAAAAAGAAACTAAAATCACTCTCAATCATAAAACGAACACACACATGCGCGCGCTCGAGAGAGAGTTCAGCTTACTTGAAACGTTATGCCTCCGCAATCTCCTTTGAAGACGGTAGACTTGAGCAAGAACTTGTAATTAGGAGGAACCACAAGGATTCCTGATTCCACACTGCATGCATCTTTCCATGCAGAGACGAAGGCATCTGTGTCGTCGGTTTCGCCGTCGCCGATTGCACCATACGACCTCACATCGAATACATTGTTGATAGCAATTGAGATCGAGACGTCCGTGTCGAGCCTCATCACTGGCCTAGGTTGCACCCGATTTGCAGAGCCAATGAGCAAAATGAAGCAGAGAGAAAACACAACGAAGATCGACCCTCTACCCGATTCCATTATGGCTGCAGGAATCAGGGTTTCTGAGGATCGATCTCCTACAGCGGCACAGCAAATGAATCCAATGCAATAGAAATGAAAATCAATAACAAGCACCCATCTGCTGAATGAGAGGATTTCTGAGGTAAATTTATAACGTTACAACCTTGAGATGATGAGTTGGTTATAGTTCCTTTTTTAGAACGTCTGTCCATGCAAAGCTGGAAAAATGGATGGGCCAGGTGAAATGTAACCGGAAACCGTTGTGTACGTTGGACTTGCAAAACGGAAATTCGGCTAAACAAATCAATGAATCATCGTTCTTCTTGGTCGTCTCATTTCTTTGACGTGTCTGGGCCAATTTTGGGAAAAAATGCTTAATCATTTTCCTAATAAATCGATTATAATTATATGATCTTAACCTGCAGGTTGTTTGAGTTATTGATGTAGAGAGATGAGCGAGAGAGTTGAGTGTCTCCAAAATAGGCTAGATACCATCAAAAGTCTCCCTTCTTTATTGGGAAAGAGAGAGAACTTTAGGTTATATCAGAAAAAAATATACAGTGGATAAAATATTACATTATTACTTAATGATTTACAAACCCTTTTTGTTACAGTGGGAGGCCGAAGCCTATGAAGGGGCAAAGATCGCCGGTTAGGGGGTTGGCCCAAAGACAAAAGGTCAGCAGTTCAATACCCGAGTCTGCATCTGGTATGAAACTGCCTAACCCCAGCTTGCCGTTCAGAAGGAAAAAAGAAAAAGCCAATATGCCTTGTGGCTCTGAATCCAATTGAGTTTGAATAAATGATGGATTTGTTTAGCTGTCAGAAACGAACTTGTGTATGCATACATCCTCTTGAAATCCACGATATGGTGCACGGCCACCAAGCCAAAGTCCAAACTTTAACTAAAGCCTCTGCAATCAAGGAACCCAGATCCTTCATGGGAAGAGAGACTTGGGGCCTGAGATCAGAATAACTCAAATGCTCGGATGCCTCTTGGATCTATAAACCAAAGGAATCAAACACCACCCTCGAGTCGAATGCAAAAAATGGAACACAAGTAGCTCAAGCAAATAACCAGAGAAATCCATTACTAAGACGAACAGTGAATGATTGTTTCAGAAGACGTTCATCATTTACAGAAACAGCACAGCGAAACTCGCATTCCTTACTGCAACTCTTGTCAGGGTTGGACAAGAGCCATGAATCAATGGCACAACTTGACGGAAGCTAGTTCGATGCATTTGGAAAACTAAACCTGAACTATGTATGATTCCTGATTCCTGGCAGCAAACCTCAGTAACTTGTTAGCCCGTTCGGATCAAGTTCTTGTACTTCTAGTTACAAATGGCTGCACTCACTCGCATCTGTAGACCACTTGAAGTCACAACCGCAGCCTGCAAGCTTCATACTTTTCCCCCGAAAGTTGTCCGAGGCTTAGTAGATTGGCCTAAGCAGACTATCATTAACTGTAGAGATGTGAAGTGTTCACTCCAGAACTGTGTCATTCATTGCCTGCAACATCATACCATTACAATTAAATACTCACTATGCGCTGGAAGAACATCATCCTGTAAAGTAAATCAAATAATCAAACAATAGCTACCAACTTTTGTCTTTGTCCCAATGAAGTACTTCTATCAAAAAGAAAACTTGCGGAAAGAAAATTTTGTGTGCAGCTGTTGGAACGAAGTCGTTGACCATCTTAAAAGAAAATTCAAGGAAACAAAAAGGATGCCTATTGCCTGCCTACCTAGCTTATCCAGATATTTTTTTGAACATACTGATATACTTCCGAAACAAAAGAAAGGATAATGAATAGTACCGACTGCTAATCATGATAGTCCAGCACGACAATATTTCAGTGAAAAGGGAAATAGCAGACATTGCCTCCGTGGAAAGCAAGAGATTTTGGTATGTTTATAATCAAGTTCTGCGCGTGATGTTGCGAACACAGGTCCAAACTCGGACAAACTCAAAAAACAGAGGGAAGTCAAATTCTTCAACAGCATCTATTGAAATATTGGCTCGTGCAGTTGAAAAAATGCCTGGGTTTCTTCCGATAACAATGTTGAATCCTCCAAGCTGCTGATTTAGTGATATAATCCTCTGATTTGTTAGGTTTTCAATGCCCTTGATTTCAATCAATTTCCGTTACAAGAATAGCGTAAAGAAAAAGCCATTTATTATCTATGCTTGCTATTTAGAAATTTATGCTCATTTTGAGGTCATTTTGGGCCAGCTTCATTGTTATGTCTTTTACTAATTTCGTAGAAATATCAGCCTTGCACTATTTGGCATCTCAATAGTTCCTGGACGTACTTTACACCTTTCTCTTACAATCGTAATAGCAGGGTATGCCTGACATAAACTTTGATTTCCAAAACAGCAGAAATATTTTAAAGCAGCTCTTTTCTGTCATGTGCACTTCGTCCTATCTTAAACCTTCTAAGAAATTTTACTTTTACACATACTTCGATGAAGGGCTCATGCTTTCTTAGTCATAAGCTCCAACATGTTCTTACTCTTGGTCCCAGTATTGCACATTTGGCTGATACACGGTTGACAGAGCGGTATAGATTGCTTATGTGATTTTTCTTGACTAATATGTAAGTGGACCAAAGTAGTATCCCAACAAAAAACTCATGATTGAAACAAATACATGCACCATAATGGGTTGCAAGTTGCAACTACTAAAGACGTTAAAAGTGAAGAAAACTTACTGGTTGTACCACACCCTGTCCTAACTCTTGTATGCGTTCCTTGTTGCTTGTAGCAATCCTGTCACAAATATGGAATCCGCAAGTCTCCAAATTGGTGTGTCAGCGCCTGGATGGAAATTTAAATGTATTTGTTTATATTCTACATACTGATCTAACAAATTTCAGATTAGAATCTTCCCTGCACTAAAAGAAAAACCTTTACGCCAAGAAGAAAAACAATATCTCGAAAACAATGCCCAGACAGTAGATCTAACGCACTATACTTTCAAATGCTCCCGAAACCTATGAGGATCAGTATTCTATCAGACACCCTTGAAAGCATTGCCAACAAGATTGGAGATCACCTCTGTCAACATGTACTACCATCAACCAATAAGAGGTACAACATTCTCCATTTATTCAAGGTGAGATATCCTGGATGTGAACTCCTTGATAAAGCATAGGTTCAACATTCTATGCATGGAAAATACATATCCTAGGAATAAAGTTTAGAACAAAGAGAATAAGGGAAAAATTATGAAATCAAAGTCACTGGTTGAAACCTAAGCCTCATGCCCGTAAAAGGCCCAGGTGAGACTAGCCAATCTAAACTAAACATGCGCCATGTACTTTGTCACACACAGAAAGAAGCTCACCGAAATTTGTAATTGCGGAAGAAACTTCATCTTCTGAAAATCCCATTTTTAATAAATAATCTTATCCATCGTCTCAAACAAGCCATCACAAGTGACCTAGTAAGTTAGCAAAATATGAACTTAAGAATAAGAAAAACAAAACCAAAAGCAAGCTTTATCCCCACACAAAATATAAACTTAAGAGCGTTAAATAAGCTGGCCAAACCTTACTTTCAGTGCATAGCTTGGACGTGCATGCCTGCACCCGTGCACACACAGACAGAGTAAAAACTAACCATCATGACCAACTATAACTTTAAAAATGTCGCCAATATCTTGTCAAACTAATCAACAAATTATCTTGAAAGATCTTCAACAAGCCAAATCACCTATATAAGCCAAACCAAATATCAAACAAGAAGTCAAGGGAGCATGAAAAACTTTAATTTTATTCATTTGATATTTTCTCTATTTATATGGGTATGTACAAGAGAGAGAGAGGGAGAGCTGATTGTACATGAGAGAGAGGAAGATGTGCTCTCAACAGCTTCAACAACTAATCGTTGGGGGTGTTCCCAATGGCTAGTTGTTGTAGCTGTTGGGAGGGGGACTGGTCCTTGAGGCTTAGTCCCTAAGTGACCTGCTGGGCCCTATTGGTCCAGCCCCACTATTACATTTTAATACTCCCTTAAACTTGTAATATATATACCAAAAGTTTGTCTGATAAAAACATAAATTTAGGGGCTACTGACAAGGATTTGGTGAAAAAAATTGTCAATTGTAGCTTTTAAAGAACATAAGAAAAGTCAATATTTTCTTCAAGCATTCATCTCTAACATAGTGATAGTCCATCTCAATATATTTAGTTATTTCATGAAAATTATTATTTGAAGCAATGCACATAGCGATTTTGTTTTCACAAAATAATTATGTTGAGTCCTCCAAGGTAATCTCCATATATGCTAGGAGTGTAGTGACCCAAGATATTTCAATAGTTTTAGTGGTCATGACTCTATATTTTGCTTTTGTAGATGATAAAAATACCTTTTGTTACTTTTTGCACCTCTAAGAAATTAGAGAATCATATAAAAACACACAAAATTTGGTGAAATGTCTATCATTAACATCTCACCTCAGTCAACATCAACCTAAGTAGTTAATTTAAAAGAAGATGATGACGTTAGAATGATCTCACCTTTAAGTGTATCATTTATGTATCTTACCATCTGCATTACCGCACTCATGTGTATACTGATGGGAGCTTGTTGAAACTGACTTGCCACATGTATTGTGTGTGCTATGTCTGGTTGAGTGATGGTAAGATACGTCAAGGCTCCTATCATTTGTCTATAGAAAGTGAGATCTTCTAACTTTTCCCCATCTGTAGTCCTCACCTTGACCCCCATCACCTCGAGCATGCTTACTTTCTTGACATCATTCAATCCTGACCTTTTAAAAATACCACTATCAAACTTTGCTTATGACATAAAAGTAGCCTATATTATTACGGGTTATTTCTATTCCCAAAAAATAACTAAGAAATCCAAGATCTTTCATTTCAAACTCTTTATGAAAATCTTTTTTATTTATAATATCTCATTTTATCACTCTCATTGATGATCATATCATCTATATACAATAGTAGAATCATAATACCTTCACCATTTTTTCTCACAAATAACACAATGTCAGTATAACAAGAGTGAAAATTATGTGCATGCATAAAGTACTCAAATCTGTCAAACCAAGTCTTAAGAGCTTGTTTGAGTCCAAATTATAACAAGAACATAATTACTTAGAACAACAAATCCTGGAGGGGGAGCCTATAGATTACTTCACTAAGTTTTTCACACTTAGTTTAAGAACTAGTAGATGTCAATGTTTCACTTGACATCTCTACTTTCAAAACAAACACTAAGTAGGGTTAGCTACATAGATTCTTAGTCACTATTGAACTCGATTTCATGTCTTATTAGTATTTAACTCCAAAAGAGAAAGATCATGCTTTATTGTTTTCCTTCCAACACTTCAAACTTTTTTACTCGGTTTCTCTACTTACGAACAATAATTTCATTATGAAAGTCTTTGTTGACAATTTTTAATATTATGCTTATAAAAGGCATCATAAGACAATAGTGATTAATTAAATACATGTACTTAAAATTATAATTTATAAGTACTTAAATTTATAATACATGTACTTAATATTATAAATTTATAATTTATAAGGGTTCACCCTTGCATGACCAGTCCCAAGATTGGATAAAGGAGGAGGGTTGCATTAGGCTTCTGATAGTCAGCGTAAACTTTGTTAAACTTATCTTCATAGATTTCACAAATTATGAGCATTGCGTTGGGGCATTACCTCTTAGCGACACACTGCAGAGTTCAAATGCAAGGAAAAGTAGGCAAGGACTTCTACATCTTCGCTCCAATGTAGTGAATTAATTACATAAAGAGTTCATACATCATGAATGGGTGTGGGTAAAGAAGTTAATCAAACAAGGGTCTCCATATTTTTAGAATGGACGGATGCAGAGTAAGGAAGCTAGTCCTAGATAATAATATTCATATTGGTACAGAATATCATAGCATTGACCGATAAATTAATGAAGGTGATAGATACTATGATTTAGAGAAAGATTCACATTTCATGTTTAGAAGAGACAAAGTGGGTTAGAAAAAAGCAAAGGAGATTGAGAATATAAGTTTTAAATCGTGGTACTCAGAAAAGCAAAATGCTCGAAATGGAGTTGGTATTATTATAAATAAATATTTAAAGGACAGTGTAGTAGACATACGATGATATCGTGACCGAATTATGATAGTGAAATTAGTGTTAAGAGTAGAGGCTTTGAATATACTTTGTGCTTATGCACCCTAAGTAGGATTAGAAGATAGTATAAAGAAGGCTTTTGAGAGGAATTAGATAAAGTAATTGAAAGAATTCCATAAAAGAAGATGATTTGTTATGAGGAGACTTAAATGGACATGTCCATAAAGATGCATTAGGATATCAAGGTATTCATGAAAACTATAGTTTTGGGATATAAATTAGGAGGGTAGGAAGATTTTAAATTTAGCTATGGCTTTTGATCTTTTTTATAAAGGATACAACGATATAATTGGGTCAGGTTTGTATGAACTGAAATAATAACCTTAACTTGTGGGGCTCCCATTAGGTACGTGTGCATTTTTGGAGAGTTGTTTTATGTTGATCTTTGTTCATGAAAGCTAAAACCAGATACGAAACAACAAACCTTCAAAAATTAAGAAACGTTGAAGCATTAGCATTCTCACGTTATATATATATATATATATATATAATGTGAGTTGTTTTCATGCATCACATATATTTAGTGTGATGTTTACACGAGAAGCTATAAAGGTGTGTCACATGCCATACAGTCGTATTTGGCTATTTGCTTGCCTCATATGGATATTATATTGTCCATTTCTCTAGCCAAAGCATGCGTAATTGGTAGACTAAGAAGATAAGATTAAGCAGCACTTTATTTTGGATAATCATGAACAAAGATCATGGCGACAACTAATGGCTACTGACGTTAGAGTTAATATTTGATTAATCGATTGTGTTTTAGTTCTCAACTAATTTTGATGTAATACATAAACTAGAGAAATCTAAGAAGACGATACAGCGGAGATAACGAGTCAATCCATCGTTTTCTTGCTCTGGCAAGAGTCAACATTAAAAATTCGACGATTGCTCACATAATTGATTGTGTTTTCCTTAAGAACATTCGCTGCTCGATGCAATAAATCGAAGATAATATCGTTCCGTAAATAATTGCACCGTTAAGATTCCCTTCTTTATATATCTTGCTGCTTGCATTGTCGGCCCCTGCAAACGTGGAGTTTCACAAGGCCGCCACACAGAAGCAGTGAACCAAAACACACTCCTCGAGAAATGGCGATGGCTCTACCTAAGATCGCGAAATCATGGACATCTGATCTTCTACATTCGGCCTCGAAGCATCAGACGGCAGTTTTCCCTAAATTCATGACGTCCACAGTCACGAGAACAAGCCCAGTGTTAAAGAGTTCAAGAAGAGAGCGAGCAACTGGTGCTATAAGAGCCCAAACTCCATTTGGTACTCTCGTTTGCACCCTCTTTGAACTACCCACGACCAGAATCTAAGTTGGTGTTCCTTTTCTGTTTATAGGTTTTCTGATTTCGTAATTTGGTTTCTAGCAGAGAACGTTCCGGAAGCCAATTTTTACAAAATTGAAGCGATTTTGAGGTATGAGACTGAGATTTTGACCATTCAGTTATTGCTTGTTTTCTGATCCCTTTTCTTTCTTCATTTTCGTGTGGACGTTTGGTGAAATTGGGAATGGTCGAAGACCGTGGAGAGTTTCTCACGTCTCATCTGTAAGTATATTTTTGGTTGGTTATCTTGGTTTCTTTTTTGCGTATTCTTTTGTTTTGTGGGGTAAGGGGTTTTCTATTAATTGAAATGGCTGCGTTTAATTCATAGGGTCTTCTGAAGATGGGTATCCGCGGCGTGACGGTGTCTGATGTGAGAGGGTTTGGTTCACAGGGTGGATCAACGGAAAGGCATGCTGGTGATGTTTCTTCTTTCTACTTTTTGGGTATTATTTATCTTTAGGACTATTAATTGGAAGATAGTTTCTATTGTGTGATGATGCTCTTCATAACCTTGTCTTGTTAGTATTCTGAATTATATGGGTATAATCCCTTATTTTTGTCAAATACACGCACAATAGAAGAGTTGTGGTTACTTTTAACGGCCTGTAGGCAAAATGTTGATGGAAATCATGTTTATGTTCGCTTTGTATGCGATGTGGGAGAAATAATTCGTGGAGTTGTTTAAGTTAGACCTACTTTATTGCTTCATGTTTCTTCGTATCTTTACGAGCATCGATTCTGATGTTGCTGGATTTCATTATGAATGACTGTAGAGTACTTGCACGCTTGATGTCTACTACTACAATATTATTCATATTGCTTTTTTTCTTTTCGCTTTCTGATGTTGCTTCCTTTTCTGATTCTTAGGTTCTGAGTTTGCTGAAGATAAATTCGTTGCTAAGGTGAAAATGGAGATAGTGGTGTCCAAAGACCAGGTATGCTTGCCATTATAGAAATTTTTGGTCTCACGAAATCTATTTCTTTGTACATCAGATGTTTGCTCTGGGCCTCTGTTTTTTCAGCCGTTGACGTGGAAATTTATATATTTGATTGTCTGTCTGTTAGTATGCTTAGCCTTTCTCATCATAGCATGGATGATGGTTTAGTTTTGTTGCTTGACTGATCTATTCTATTGTTTTGCACATCAACGATAATGAGATTTGACTTTATGCATTTATATTTCTTTTCTTGCTTCTTTCAAGTAAGAGTCTGGGCTAAAGGGTTGATTGGTCATCTGGCATTCTTAGCTTCCTTACTTAAGATACCTTATCATGCGCCGTTAATCCTTTTCTTTTCACTTTTCAGGATAGCATGCCATGATGTTTATGAATTCACAATACTATTGAGCTCTGCATCATGCATTTCTTTCATTACTATCAACCCAGATGATTAAAACTTGTGTCCAAGCACAATAATGGTATGAGGATCATCACTAGTTAATCTTGGGAATAAGTCACTCAGTTGTAACCCTTGAAGCTGTTTTGTGGGGTACTTGAACTCCAAGGTTGTTCTTTTGGATTGGCAACCTGGGGTTCGGCAGACCTCTTCCAGGCCAATTGTACACCGAGCACTGTACCATAAATAAAAACTTATCCTTAATAACCCTTTGCAGTTAAGTTCTTTATAAAAATGTGATTTGTTACAAGGCATCTTCACACATTTGGTCTTGCAGCGTATGTTTGAGTAGCTAATCAGCCTTCTTTTTGCAGCATTCTCAACAACATAACCAAAACCATGCCTTCTCCCACTCTAGGTGGGTTTACGGTTTACCTACAAGGGTTCTTAGTTCTGTTGTGCTCGATGTTGTGTTGAAGTTCAAATTTAGATCCATAGAAGCAAGATAGTGTTTTATCTTCCAATTACGTCTAAGGGTTTCCAATGCATCTTTCAGAGTATTCATTTCTTATACATTCTGACAGGTGCTCCATCTAGATGCCTCTTTCCCCTAAATCTCTCTCATTCATCTTCTATTAGTGCCACACCCACTGTTTAGTGGTCTGATTACAGATCCGGTTCGTTTTCAGCATTGCCAGCATTATTCTTCTGCAGTGTTGTATGATCAGATCAGGCATAGAACGTTCCATTGCAGTGATTGCACTATACTCATGCTATTTTTTTTGTCAAAATGCTGAAAATAATTGTCGGGTTTCATGTACGCCACGAATAAAACTTCGGATTCTATGAATAAGTTTAATACCAGTTACTGCTATTTCCACCTTTAATGGTTATTCTTTCTTCAATTTGTTCAGGTTGAGGCTGTAATTGACAAAATAATTGATGTGGCAAGGACTGGGGAAATTGGCGATGGGAAAATCTTCTGTAAGGATGTTTTCATGTTTCCAGACAGTTTTGTCCTGATGACACTGGTTTGGAAGGAGACATGCATGTCTATGTTGTCATTTATTTATCATACAAACCACATATATTTTCCCATTCTTCTTTGCATGGATCTGACATCCAATTGATAGTTCAAACAAAACCGATGTGTTTTGCATAATTCATTTAGTATTCAGAAAGTTATATAAAGTTTAATGCACTATACACTTTACTTTAAGAGGACGGAAAAACAATGGCTCAACTCCTGAAAAGGAAACATGTCTTAGAAGTTAGAAGGCCTAAATATCACGTTAAAACCAAATTTATTACATGAAACAGCAAATAAATACTGAGAAACATGATATGATGTCTATTTGTTCAATTGTGGAAATTATCCAGGCAAATAGAGGGGTATCGTCACAAATCATGTTGGTACCAAAGTACAATAGAATTGATCATATATGTATGGCTTCAAAGTGATGACCATAAATGGTCTTCATACTGTTCTAGACATGTTGAATACCAGGATCTAGCTCAGCGCTCTTATTTCCTAGACATTCAGTCTTGCAGAGCCCCGTGTTCCAGAAAAGCAATAGGTAGTTGGAGTAGGAGTTGAGGATTTGGTAGGAACCTGGTGAAAACCACTCCAGTGTTGGTGGCAGCGGCTGTTTGAAGCAAAGGTGTTGGGAAGGCATCTGAAGGGTTGAGGTCGCATTTGCCAATTTAAGAGCCAGAGGCTTTTCAAATTTTAAGTTGTTCAATTCCCTGGTATATCTTAAACGTAGCCTCAGAGTTGGTGCACCCTTGTAGCATTCATACCCTCCTTTTTAATATCCTCTCTAGTTTTCACCTGTTCCTTACATCAACCTTTTGTACTGGTGCAACTGAATTTTCAGTTGAGAGTTAGGCTTGTGGTGCAATGCTATCTGGTTTGAGTTCCATTCCAGAAAAGGTATCTGGTGATATAGACGTGGCATAAGCCATCAGTGGCAGAGGAGGATGTTTGACAAAAATTCTGTTTTGGGATAAGTTGTGTCCATTAGTTTAGGCAGAACCATCTTTCATGGAACCTCTTAGTGTTATGTTAGAAAATCCAGAAGGTGATATCCGAAGGTGTTCTTTCCCAATTGGTTTTGGTTAACAGGCAAGCTGGTTATATTTAGATAGTTAGCTCTATAATGCTTCTCTCTTCTAGGCTTTAGTTACATCTTGTTAGACCCCTCAGAATGTAAGATTACTAGAACCCTAGAACGCTAGAGGTAAGATTCCACCACGATTGGAATTTATATCTTGTTTATTGAAACTTTTAGTCATGTACTTGTTTCTCCTCTAAATGCATAGAGGGATCCGACAAACAATGGATGTCTCTAGTTTCCACTCTTGCTTGTAGATTGTCTCCCATCATGAGGTCTACTTTTCTCTGTTTTAATGTACTGATGACTAATTTGATTTTGTTGGCTGTTATCCAGTGATACCTGTTTCTGATGTCATAAGAGTTCGAACAGGTGAGAGATTCATCTATACGAGGTCTTGTGCTGTTAGCTTATACCATGGTTTAATGTGAGAGTCGATGTGATAAATGAATCATGAAATGGTGTTCCTCATGGAAGATTCAGTCATCTCATTTTATACCGTAGTTTATTCCCTCATGTTTCTTATATCCAAAGTGCAAACCTTATATTCTGCATCTTTTGAAACCAGATGCTACGAGTTGCAAAACATGATGTTTATTATGTATGGGAACTTACCTCATCCTTTTTAGAAGCTTCACCATCTTTTGCATTTTCAGGGGAGCGAGGCGAGAAGGCTGAGAGAATGACTGGAGGAAGGGCTGATATGATCGGATCTGTACCATTTGAATTCAATGCATAAATGACGTGAGAGACGTTGTATGTAGCAGTCTTTAGCACTTTAGCAATGAGAACGTTTCGTTGGAGTGCTGTGTTGTAACCATTTGAGTCGGATACATAAATGCCATGAGAAACATTATGCGTAATCTTAAGCGATGATAAGACATTTCATTGGACGGCTTATGTTGCTGAAAAGCATCTTTTATCAGATATGGTTTCCGTGCATTTCCTTTTTCCTTTTGTTATATATATATATATATATATAGAAAGAGAGAGAGAGAAACCATAGTTCATGCAACACTCGCACTTTTAAAAAGTATCAAAGTATTTTTTCCAATGTTATTAAAATCGTGTCACAATATTATACGATTTTAGTGAGTATTGATACTTTAATCGAGATTCCAGTATTTGAATACGGTGGATATACAATATGGTGTGATATGGTCTTGTATCATATTGTACAACCTGTATAGTTTTTGGAGGTAAGGCTTCTCAACTTTTGAGGCCCAAGGTTGTTCTAAACCTCTTCAGGTTACGTTCTTTAATCTTTCTATTGCTTTCTCCTTTCAATTTTTTTTGAAAAGTCTTTCTGCTTTCTCTTCCAAGGTCAAAGTCTCAAATTTTTTATATACTTCAATGACTGACAATTTGATTACTGTTTAGAGTATTATTACTATAACAGAGTTAGTCCTGTAAGTTATCACGTGTTTTCTTGCTTTACTGCAATAAGTCAAAGTGTAAAATACTAAAAGAAATAAAAGATAAGCAAGAAAAGACAACTAAAAGAAATAAAAGATATATAAACAAGAAGTGGAGAACATCTGGAGCATAAGGGGCACGAGCAGAAGTACAAAAGAAAGAATAAAGACAATAGTTAAGTTTTTATATTTTATTTATTTTTAAGTTTAAAACTTTCAAAATCTATAACTCTATCTATAATAGCTTAAAATTATAATAAAATTATAATTTTTTAAATTAAGATAATATTAATTTTTATATTCTATGTGATAAGAAGATATCATTAAAAGTGAAAGATAAATATTATAGAGCAACAATTAAACTTGCTATATTTTATGGTCATGACTATTGGGCAATTAATAATCAACATTTACAAAAATATCCGTAGCATAAATGAAGATGTTGAGATAGATGAGTGGTTAGACAAAGAAAGATCCTATACATAATCACGTTATTAAAAACAAATTGGAAATAACACTAATAGAGGATAAAATGAGTGAAAATCATTAAAAATGGTTTGGATATGTAAAAAGATGACTAAAAAATACTCTTATAAAATGATATAAAAGCTAGATTGTGAAAATGTTACAAAAATAATAAGGAATGATTTAACTTAAAGTACTAGCATGACATGTGATAGGGGTATGTGAAAACAAAGAATCCATGTAGTCAACACCATCTAGTACGAAATAAGGCTTAGTTGTTGTTGTTGTATTATTTTATATATACATGGGATCCATTATATTACATAAGATACGTGTTCCGATATATTATTTATAATAATAATACTTTTATTTATAAAATTTGAATTTCAAGATCTTTAAAGATAGTTAAGCATTGATCAATTCTATCTCTATATGTATGTATGCATAGAGAGATTTCATTAAAAAATCATTGAAGTCAATGGAGCAGTCATGGCAATGCCATTATCAAAGAACATATAGAAGCAACGTAACTCTTGCCACACTGATGTATTCACCCTTGTTGTGTAATATGTCAAATCATGTCTTGTTTCTAAGCTTAACCATGGATTTCGGTGATGGACAGCTGCCATTGTGGAAGTTCATCGGGTGGACCGCGGGAAGCACAATGAAAATTGACCATGTGATTCGAAGAACAAGCTGAACTGTTGAAGCCTCTATCACTAAAATAGAGAATTTGAAATGCATTAAGAAGTGTCACGCGGCGTATCGCTTGATGTTTTCTCCGTATTCGAACTCGGTAACGATGGAAACTGATAGCAGTTACTTAATCTGTCACGACAGCCGTCGTAGTTTTTTGCTTTAGGTGAACCAGAAACAAAGTTGCTTCAGGGGTAGAAGCTTTAGAAGCATGACTTGGCCACAGACCAGATTTTGTTCTCAGTCAGTGCACTTATGACGATCTTGGTAGTTCAAACACATGAAATCAGGGATGAAAGTGGGTTGAAATTCAATTATAATTTCATTAGCTAGATTTAGTAAGAAATTTGGGCCTCTTGTTAGATAATTAAACTGGGATCAGGTTACAGAAGTACTGTTAGACATGGATTCTAGTTCAGAATTCATCCGATTCCTACGCGTGGGTGTATGCTATTTATTTAACCTTGCAAGAGAACCAAAGAAAAGAGTTTCTCACGTCAGTTTCTAGTATGAAGAGGCTCATGGGAGTAGACGACAAGCCAAAGTGAGAAGCTGTCACCGAACGTCTTCCGGTTATGGCATCATCCCCTCAGAACGACCAACCTTCGCTTTAAGCGATCGAACAAATAGATTTGCCTGCAAATATACTGTTAATCAGAAACAGGCGATACTCCGCAATGAGACCTTCTCCTCATGAAGAGCTGCACATGCTGAAATCCTACTTGTGGCAAACGGGAACAGTTGTTGCTCGATCACTGTTGCCTGGTCCGTCCTCAGCTCATGAAATGGGACTTTGGAGGAAGAAGACGAGGGAAAGAGAGACTATGACCAGACACACGTCTCTCCTTTTGCACTACCCGCGGCTGCTCTCAATCTCAGGCGACTCCCTCTGTTCTCTCTCTAATATAATCCAAGGGTTGATACACAAAACGCCCTATCACACCTCGTCCCATGACGATCCTTCCGTACCAGAATTCAACCTTGTCCTCGAGGTCATGTGGTAAGTGCATAGTAGAACCCAATACTCTCGTGGCTCAGTAACTTGAAGTCAAGAATCATCCTCTAGTCCGCACCTAATCCGGCGTAATGCCAATCTCTTGGGGTCGGTGCCTTGCAACTCGAGAACCAAGATCTCAACTGTCAATGTTATCATGTACAAGTCGTGAGGTTCTCCGCTCCTTGTGCTTTGAGTTCTTGTAGTAGGACTTCAGAGGATTGACATAAAACACGGGGTGAATCTTCAAACTCTTTGGCAACTGAAGTTGATATCATATGCTACTGGACCAACCCTCAACCGTCTCCAAGAAGATCTCAAGTGGATCGTCGTATCTGGGTTTGAGGCTCTGATGAATGCCCCCACATACCTGGTTGTGTATGTACTCTGGGATTCGCAGCCACATAAGATCCCCAGCCTCAAACTCATTCTCTCGTTCACATTTCTCTCTCTCTCTCTCTCTCTCTCTCTCTCTCTCTCTCTCTCTCTCTCGGATGGCACTAATCCATCGTAAAGCATCCTTTAATTGACATGCCTCCTGAAAAAATACCAAGCACAATCTTATTATGTGCATTTCTCCTTCACTTATAGAGTTCTCTTTTGTTAAAGCCCGTTTCTTGCAAGACCCATTTCCGGGAATATCCTAGGTTGTGTAGGTCACACCCATGCGCCCATGGGTTTTAACCTAGGGCATCTGCTGTCAACGCCTTCGTTAAGACCCCCCCCCCCCCAAAAAAAAAAAAAAAAAAAAAAAAAAAAAAAAAAAAAAAAAAAAAAAAAAAAAAAAAAAAAAAAAAAAAAAAAAAAAAAAAAAAAAAAAAAAAAAAAAAAAAAAAAAAAAAAAAAAAAAAAAAAAAAAAAAAAAAAAAAAAAAAAAAAAAAAAAAAAAAAACTTGCTGTCGTGTTTTACTTTCTTCTTCCTTTTTTTTCTCGTTTATGAGTTGAGGACCACCTCCATCTCAATCATAATATGCTTTTTCACCTTGAAGTGGGAAAAAGTGATAAGAGACGTTAGAATAATGCAGGATGACTTACCCTGGCAAAGCAATTCAAGAATAAGATGGCATTAAATGAAAGGAAGGATGAATGAAGCTTCAAAGCAAGAGACTACCAAGTTGAAGCAGATTCAGAAACAAACAAGAATTGATCTTATTGATATTATACCTTTTCCCGGGGAAGTACCCAGTTACATTGGCACTGCATGAAAGGAAAGGTACAAAGCTATGGACTTGAATCTCTGAAACAGCAACATGCAGTTTCAATACTTTTCAGACGTTGCCAATGATGGATACATGGAGTAATTTTCGGGTGCAACCGTGCCAAACTATTGCCTTAGGACTCCATTTGATCTAAATACAAAGTTTTCTTCACCAGCCACAGTGAAGTTAAGCCTTCCTGCAGCCCAGCCATTGTTGATTGCTTGAACAACCTTTCGAGCAGGGTCACCAGTTACCCTGGTACCCTCGATCCGCTCATCGAATTCCGAAAGACCTTTGGCCTTCCTCTCTTTTCTTCTCTTCCGATCCTCATCCATCTCTTTCCTCAGCCAGCTCTCCACGGTTCTCTGGCATTACAAACAGTCCAACAGATTAAGAAGAGATCACAGAGATTCTAAATTTACACAATGTCTTCCAACTCACCATTAATGACAAGTTACTGGTTTCCTTGACATCCTTCATCGGCAATGCTAATTGAAGTTTGCCATGGGCAACATAAACCTATTATTCAGAAGTTAGTTTTGATCATATAAGAATACAATGGTTTGGCTAAACCTAAGGTACAGCAACACCAACGTCCTCAAACTGCACCCACAGAAGAGATATGCACTACAATCAGGCAAAGAACGTACAATATGTGATGGCCAATCTTCAAGCCCATCAAAGATATGCGTTGCATATATGATGGTTGCCCCACGCTCCGTGCACTCTTTCTTGAGAAACTTCAAAATATCAGCTCTTGCAAGAGCATCCAAATCAACTGTGATTTCATCAAGCAGAAGGACCTACAATGATTAAGACAACATGGAGAGTAAAATTTAGAGGATACGCCACACAATGCTTAGTAACCACAACCTACCTAACAGTAGTTTTTTTTTGAAAGGCAACAAAACATAATGGATATTATCAACCTTAAATGACTTAAGAAAACCCATGCATATCTGCACTCGCCGTCTCTGGCCATCCGATACCTTGTGCATCCGCCAAGATATATCGATGTCCAAAACCTACAGACAAGCTCCCGAAAACAAAGTGCAGTTATAACTAATTTATTGGACATATATATGCAATAAAAATAATAGAAGAATGACTCAAGTGCATGCTGCACATGAAACGGTTCATATTGCGCATATGTTCATAGGGCGTACCAGTCAATACCTTTATCAATTCTTCTCTTCTTTGGGGGTCGATTCCAGAAACTCCATATATCATTTTTTCAGCTGAAACATCCATTTGTATTGGCACCTCAAAGCCAGCAAATGCAACGTCTCTTCTCCACTGCATAAAAATATCTGCGTGCCTCAAAGTCCATATTACAGTGATTATGCAGATTGAGATATAAAGTTATAAATATTTGGACCACAGGCACTTGTAAAAGGGAAAAAAATCAGAATATCCCATAAAAATAGCATCTGACAAATGCAAACCCCTCATAGTTTCACAAAAACTTCAACTACTAAGAATTCAATATATTTGATCAGGAGAGTAAAATTTGTGTTGAATGGTGTCAGGAAAAAGGTCGAATTTAGAGCTCTAGAAGTGCATACTAATTACTAAGTCGTAAGCTGTAGCCAATAATCACTACAAGCTTGAACGGTGGTTTGACTGGTGTCTCATTCTAACTCATTTCAAGTTCCTGCAAATTCTCATCCAGAAACGTGCATAAATCAGTGAAAACATATGCTAAGTTTGTTGGGCAAGAAGTAGTATCAGGTATCAAAAAGTCGAGTAATAAATGAGATCATCATGGTCTAGAAAAGTGATTATGCATCCCCAAATTATTTGAAGAAACATCTTTGCGTTAAGTCAACATACACAGAATAGGAAATGCCAAGACAAACTAAAAGTATCAAATCTGCAGAAGACCATTGCTCCGTCATTTTGGTGTCCCAATGCTCCATGAACTTGGCTCCCTCCTTGAACCAAAAACCTAGTTGTTCCTTCATCCGTGCAATGATTTAGCAAGCCCCAAGCCTAATGTCTCACATGGTTTACATAAGTTTAACTAATCATGTAATATAAATGGATCTGACCATTCTAGCATGTTCACCAATATTAAGAAAAGTAATTCTAAGCTGCCTTGACCTTTATATCCCGCCATGTCTGATAGACCTCACCATCTGCAGGTATGAATATTATAATAGGCATTCCTGACAATGCAGGTCTGAATCTGATAATTTCCTATCGTCATTGTAGTGGCTTCACTGTTGATTGCACCATAAATACTTGTGGTTTTCCACTTGGGCCAATTTGCATTAGAATCTGGTCACCGTGCATTGATCTATACAAATACATCTCCTTCCTCCAATTCACCATCAAGCAATTTTTCCTAGTCCTCTTTTTTGTCTGATATTTATTTCCCTTATTTTTCACCATTTCCTCATCTCCTCTGGTGCTCTTCAAGGTGATCATATCAAGAACGGCATACACAACAATAGAAATTGTTAGTCTTCTATAAGGATCATATACTTGCAAGCAAAGTTTACTCTGTTAGGGGTTCTAAATTTACATTTCATGAACTAGAATTTGCTCTCTCACACTTTAACCTTTTCTTGTTCGAGCTTAATGAAAGAAACAGCATAACAGAAAAGGTTCATGTCTTGATTTACAATTTGTTGAGGGATATTCTGATTAGCCTAACAAGTTTCCAACAGCTCCATCATTTGACAGCTACAATTATAATCTACGAACTTAGGGAAGTTAGAAATCTCATTGATTTGGTAGTGGAATGTAAATATCATACCTCCCCACCCAAATAACACAAATACCCAGAAGAAGTAAGACTTGTATCGTGGAAAGCAGATCTCCCAAGAACACGAACCATATGTTTACCTCCCAAAATCTTCAGAATGGTAGTTTTCCCTATAAGCAGACATCAACAAAAGAAACCATTATAAATTTCCGAAAAGCAACTTCTGAGACACCAACATGGAGAAAAAGATGAAGTCTAACCTGCACCATTGGATCCCACGAGGAGACAACGTTCTCCGGCATGAAGAGTGAGGGAGAAAGCCCCTATCACCGGTCTGGCTCCCGGTGGGGGGTGCCCATCGATTCCTGGGTACGTGAATCTGAGATTGTTTATTTGAATGGCTTCCATCTCTGTCTCTATCCCTGTCTCTCTGGGAGAAAACGAATGAAAAGTGGCTAACATCTAAGACGTAAGAAAGCGAGACTTAAGGTTTGGAATTGGAAACTGGATCTGCTGCTTTCTTGGTTGTTCTCCGAATGGGTTGCTTCAATCAAATAACTACACGTCTTCACCGTCACCGCGCGGTTAGTGGGAGGAGAGGAACGACGATTTCCGTCTTCTCGGAATAACGGGCTCGGCGTCCTCAAAGGAGGGAAATCTTTGCAGCGGAGGGCCTAAGGCTTCTAGGTATTTCGGAGAACTACCTTTCCGGAACCTTTATTGCTCAAAATGCTGCTTAAAGTTTATATACTTCTTTCCAAATTTCAACTACGGTGCTGGGCAAACCCCGATTCAGTTAGATGCAGGTATGGCAATATTGGCCCGACCCAACCCGATTTGAGTGAAGCATCAAAAACCCGGTTCGGTACACGGAGTACCCAAAATAGTTTGACTAGTTATACAAAGGGTTTTGATTCAAAAGTATCAGACCAAATATATTATATCATATATTACTCTATAAGAATAATTGTAAGAGTTTAATACATATATATATATATATATATATAAAATTTATATATGTGTGTTGTGTCTATGTGCATTGCTTAATAACTATTACTGAATTTTCAAACTATTTAATCTTAAAATTTTATAATTATTTAAAATAATAAATACTTGTAATTTTACAAACGTGAACGACTCCCACCCACAGGAACGAGTCTGTGGCATAAAATTAAAGTTCGTCCCTAGTTAAAAGTTGGATAACTCGGAAATGAGTCGTGTCCAAAAGACGCTGGATTATGAAACCCGACCCGTAGATGGCAACATTGCTCTCTCTCTCTCTCTCTCTCTCTCTCTCTCTCCATTCACGTGATCGATCCCGCTGCACAGGCCGGAGGCGACATCTTCACGGGGATCACTCGAGGTACACATTCTACCAATCTCTCTCCATATTAATGCGGTGGAAATTGCCCGGACTCTGTTATTTCCGGCACGGATGACTCGGCGCTCTCACTGTCTCCGTCTCTCTCTCTCTCTAAATCGATTTCCTGCAAAAGAATGAAGGGGGAAATGTCGTGGAAACATCATTCTTGATTATTACGGAATAATTTAGAGAGTACAATTTCTTACTATTGTCCACAATCTGTTCCCGCGTTTATCCTTGACTGTGTAGATCATTTTGTTAATTTAACCCTCTAACTTTTTGTTTCTGGGTGTTACATGTGGTAACTACTTCATTAGTTGTTGACAAATTCCCTGAAAATTCTTGTTTCCAATTTATCGTGAACCATAGCTTGGTTCTGACTCCCAGCGTCCAAGATTTGCAGTTCGATGAACTCTAATCTTGTGTGGGATCTGTTCCTGCACGGATTTTTTTTTTTTGAGATCTCTGGAATTCTAATGCACTTTATTTTTTTCTCCCCGAATTCCAATTGCCAGCGTGTTCATGAATTTCAATTTGGTCACAATGGATAGGCGGCTGAGAAAGAGGATGCTCCTAGGTGTTTTTCCCCTACTACTTCTTAACTGTTTCAACTTTTAATCATGATTAAAAAGTGAATGTTACACACTAATTTAACCGGTTTCAGCGAATGGTTTTCGTTGTCATGGCCAAATATTTTCAGTCCTTACTATTCAATTCTTTTTATACATCTCTGTCAGTAGTGGCTGATTGTTGCTGCTCTTCTTGTATTTACTTATTATTATCTCTTGCAATAAGTTCGACATCACTTTTGACATTATACCTATCACTAAATTGATTGGTTTTCTTTCATTTTTTAGGGTGAGTAAGAATTCAGCGATTTTGTGATGGCTGCTATCTATAGTCTCTTTATTATCAACAAGTCTGGCGGGCTGATCTTTTACAAGGTAGCGAACTGTTTATTTGATGTATAAATTGTAATATATAGAATTTTGTGGTATAGGAGGTTCATGGATTTGTTTATCACACATTGAGTTCACATCAATAAGGATTATGATATTTGGTATGTATATATGCATCTTTAAATCGTGATTGTTTAAAAACCTGCTTCTAAAATGGATTTGATTCCCAAGCCTAGTCTTACATGTTTACTCATAAATGCTCCTTCCAGGATTATGGTTCATCAGGCCGTATGGATACAAATGACAGCTTGCGGATAGCAAGTCTGTGGCACTCCATGCATGCGATTTCCCAACAGCTATCTCCTGTAGTGGGTTGCACAGGAATTGAGCTTCTGGAGGCAGACACTTTTGATCTTCACTGTTTCCAGTCCCTAACTGGTTTGCTTCTGGCTTCTCAGAAATGAACTCTTGTTCTGGAGCTTTATTGGAATATATAGTCTTACACTTGATGCCATGAACTTCCAGTGCTTGCTGATAGAAATCTCTTGTGCTTGACACTGGAGTTCATTTGTAGTCTATGTGCATGACGCAGATTTTTTCCATGGTAGATGTTGACATAGAGAAAACCTATATGGGCCTTTGATATGAGATGATTATGCAATTGGTACATACAAAGAGTTTCTTATGAGCATAAAGCTCTTTACAGTATTTTGTCAACTATGGACACACTCCATTAATGTAGGTGCTAGTTAGGATGGCAGCGTGTGGATTGGCTGTACATAACGGCATGTACGTTTATGCACTAACTAAATACATTCCAAAGTTCTGACAGCCTCTTACTACTTGCTACAGCTCAAACACACGCACATGCCTGCTTTCATGAGTGTGTATACACAATCTACCGTAGTTTGATCAAATATGTCACACCAGGCTTGATATTACATACATACCTTCCATTCCAGTGGTGATATAACGTGTTCTATTGGTACCTCTGTGGAAGATGATTCTGTAGCCCATTAGGGCCTTGTTAAGCAGATCTTTTCAGAGTCCTTTCATTGTGTCAAGCCTAACCATGTAGTCATGCTTGGTCAGTGGGATAGGTGTAGGGCGGTTGTTGAGCTCAGATGAAGCTTCAGCTATTTGGCTCAATTTGCACCTGGTTAGAATATGATTGTACCCTATTATGGCTTTGTTTAGCATATGTTTGGTTTCAGTCTCTTCCAATTTATCAGAACTTCAAGCTAAAGGGAATAAATGTAAAGATCGAGGTAAGCTTTAAGAGAGTCTGAGCCTGAGTGAAGCTTCAGCTATTTGGTTCATTTTGCACCGCAGCAGAATATGATTGTAGCAAATTTGGTTGAGCATACGTTTGGGTTTCAGTTTTCATTCAAGCCGAAGCCTTTGCTCCTGCTTGGTTTAATAAATGTAGAGCTTTAGCCATGCCTTGAGGGAGTGGAGCCCCAGCTATAGTTTCAACATATTCTCAGCAGCCCAAGATTTTCATGTTCATGCGACTAGTATGGGGAGGAAAATGATATCCCAGAGATCAGTTGAATATAAGAACATTAAATATGCCCACGATTGTCCTAATTGAAAATGCTTATCCAATGAGAAGATTTTTAAGATAGCAACATGATAAATGATTTCTACTCTAAATGCATGCTATTAGGGATCAAGCATGACTGAATGGCACAAAAGCTGCTTGGAGGAAGTTAAGAATGGTTTGGATGGATAAGATGGTCTATCCTTTACAATAATCTTTTATCATGTGCTACTGGCCTTGATCATTACGTTAATAGTAGATGAGTATTCATACCTACCTGTCACCGTAACTCCAAGTGCATAGAGGTCCTAGTTGCGGTCTATCTTGAAAAGGATTGTTTTGTAAAAGAAAACACTTTGTTGAATTGTTCAATTTGCCTTTTATGTCAACTACCTTATCTGAGGAGTAATTACTTGAACTGTTCGTTGAGAAAAGGAATTGTTTATGCTGCTGTCTGAACTCATGGTTATCGGTCGACTTCTGTCTGCAGACTTGTTTTTTATTGCTTATAGTTTGCCTGTTACTTCTGCAGGAACGAAGTTCTTTGTAGTCTGCGAGCCTGGGATGCAAAACATGGAAGCCCTTTTGAGGTTTATCTATGAGTTGTACACTGATTATGTTTTGAAAAATCCATTCTATGAGATGGAAATGCCAATCCGTTGTGAGCTCTTTGAAGTTAATCTTTCGCAAGCAGTTCGCAAAGACCGAATTGGCTTGATCGGACGATAGACTAGTTTTCCTCTGATTTTTCAGATGAAGAACTCTAGTGTATGTGTTCTTTTTATTTCTTTTCCTTTTTTATTCTACAATTAATGGTTTCTCCATAAAGCGCACCCTTATGATTCTGGTTTTATGTTATGTCTACTAATGGTCATTTTGCCAGACATTTACATCGTTAAGCCCTCAATCCAATATGGGGAAATGTTTTATATGGTATTGCATGTAGAAAACATAATATGCAAATGAAGCATGAAGCTTTCATTGTGCCACAAGTACGAATCCATCTGCATCTTCTAATTATTTTATCTTTAACCTGTATTTGTAAGAATGAATGGACACTCTCATGGTTTCAAGTGATAGACTTGGTCAAGAGAACAATATTAATGATATGCATAGAGCTCGCAGAACAGTCTTTTAGCAGCCTTTTATGCAGTGGAGCATGACAAAAAAGCAGCTAGTTTTTCTGATAGAACGAAGTTCAGTTTGTATTATCTTCTTTTTCTGTTTTTCCAAGTGATTTGATCCCTCAACCAAACACTTCCTATCTGAATGGTTTAGCGATGCCTCCAAAATTCTTGTAAATAATCAGCTTCTAGGTTATGAACTTAGAGATATATAAATAAGAAGTCACACTGATCCTCGCTGTAAACAAATGCTTGAAGTTTGCCAGCCTTATTGAAAACTATATGTTTGATTGTCTTGTTGCATGTGTTGTTTCATTTACCGAAGACCAGTCTGATAGTGGAGGGCTGGAGATTTGATAATGCTGTTTCTCGCATAAGGGCATTTCAGATGGTGCTACTGCTCTCCTCTGCACTTGCATCACTGCCTTTTCTTTGCTGCTTCTTCACTAGCTCTGATGCCCACAATGCAGTTTAATCATGGTAACTGATATCAGCATCCTCTGCTTTCAAAGGATCGTGCATGTTACTGCTCGAAGGTCATCTCTGCCAGCAGCAACCCCTGGGCATTGTAAGCTTGGGTGTGAGCAAGCCAACGAAGTATTTCATGTGTCAAACATAGAAAGACTGACACCACTAGCTTTATACTTAACCAGTGGTGGATCTATCTAGAAACTCCTTTGGGGTGGGGTGAATTCTCCACCTCGGCTCAATGTAGATCCTCCACTGTACTTAACACATGCATCGAACACTGCTTTTCAGGGAACCCCATAGTAGATTCTACTACAGAAGGTGACATGAAAACAAAAATGATATTTCATATCTTCAATAGAAGTGGAGTCTTTATAGAAAATCTCCATTAAGCGTCCATTACTCAGATCTACTGGAACTTTTAAGGGGCAGAAAGAATCTTTCAAATCAAAGGTCGTGAATTCAATACCCATGGGCGTGCGATGCCTAATTTGATAGAAGCCTGCCTTACCCTAGTTATTTAACAAACAAAGATGGAATTTTGAAGGATATTGTTTCCACAGCCAAGAGATTTTACCACAGACACACAAACATCGATCAAGCAATATCCTTGTAAACATAACAATTACTTGGAAAACATGTACCAAGTCCATTCATGCAAAATTACAATTGCATGCTGAATTGTTAAAGTTGGCAGGCTACACTTGAAGAAGTCTGCTAAAAACGAACAGCTCTTCCATCAAACGATTCATGCGTAGTATTTAACTATTTGGTTATTTCATATGATATAATCTGTAGTTTTGCTGCAGATAGACGAGGAATGAACCGTCATAAATAATTGAAGTTCAAAGAAACAAAGAACATATCAAAGGCTTAACCACTCAAAAAGGTATTCTCTACACAATTAACAATGTCAATAGGTTCTGATAAACTCATCAACAGGGGATTCGATGTGAGCACTTTTCTCTTTTTCCACTCACTCTTTCTGGACAGTCTTGATTCTTAAAACTCTCCATTCTTTCGGTTAATCTTGCAAGGGCCTCTGATTTATTCGCCAGTTCCATGAGAACCTTGATCCTCCTGAAAGAAACAGTACTGGGCTTTTGCCCTTTCTCAATCATCTGAAGGAAACACTTCTCTGCTTCAACTAGCATACCAAGATCGCAAAGCATGTCAAACAAAACATCAGATACTAGAGTATACGAACCAAAACCCTTTTCGATCATGTCATTCCACAGCACAAGCCCCATCTCTGCTTTCTCCTGCCGGCGAAACATCCTCACAAGGAACATGCACGACTGTGTGTTCGGCAAACATCCAGTTCTCATCATCCTCTGATACAAACTCCATGCATTCGCTAGATTGTTCGACCAATAAAAGTATCGAAAGAACAAATTATAGGTCGTAGCATTCGGAGACAGATCTTTCTCCACGATCTCATCCAGCAATTTATAGGCGTTTCCCAACCTCTTTGCTATGCAAAAGTTCCTGATTGCAGCATTGTAAGCAGCAGTATCAGGGTGATGCCCATGTTCTCTCATTTCCTTTAGAACATCACAAGCTTTATCTGGCTGACCAATCAAGCCTAGACCACCAATTATACTGGTATAGGTCAGCAAATCAGGGTATATCTCTTCCTCCCTCATTTTCTCTATGATCTTATAAACCTTCTTCATTTCCTTGTTCTTGCACAACACATCTATCAAACAGTTGTATGAAACCAAATCAGGTTTACACCCCAACTGAATCATTTCATCAAAGAAGCTCTCGGCCTCTTCGACCGTCTTCCAACCAGACAACAGTATGTTGAATGTGTAGATATTCGACCGGAACTCGTATTTGAGACTATGGTAAACATTTCTGGCATCACTCATGCTTTTCTCTTGGCAAAGGGTCCTAAGCAAAGCATTGAAACAATCTGTATCAAACTCCCCAGGATAGTACTTCCTGAACCTGTTGAAACTCTCCACTGTGGTTCTCACTGAGCACACTTTGGCAATCCTAGCAAGAACGATCTGCACAGTCCGCGTGGTGATCAAAGATCGGTCCTTGCGGCGCATTTCTCTCAATAAACCCCACAATGTATCGAATTTCCTCATTCTACCAAGGATGTAAAGCATGGTATCGTAGGAATCCGCCGTGTGATAGAAACCTCTTCGCTGACCGGCGAAAGAGAAGAATTCCAAAGCCTGCAAACCATTTCCGTGACTGAACCTCACTCTCTTAAGCACTTCATCGACCAAATCGTTGGTCAAGAAGATACCACTCTCCCTCAAAGCCCTCCCCATCTCGTTCTCGTTGTTGGTTCTGCTGTTTATTAACTCGTAAACGCGATCGACATCACTTTGGCGACGAATTGCATTGGTACCCATTTCTGAACTCCCATTTTCTGCAACAACCATACACTGAGAAGTAGAGAAAAATACAGGGAAGGCGGCATTTACCGAACCATGAAGTTGGGGACTGTTGGCAGACGAGTTTAAAGCATGTGGGCGTCGAGATGATGAGGCGAAGAGGCTGCAAGCGTACCTTGACAAGAGATAGGACGACGCGGATGGGAGTTTAGAGGTGTTGACAACCATTTGCAAGTTATATCATCAATCGGTGATGCGAAGACGAACAAGGATACCGATTTCAGCAAATAAACGATTGCTATGAATTCCCCCAAAAGGAAAAGGGTTTGAAGAAATCAAAGGCGCTTGAAGAAGAAGCTCAGAACATGCGATGCAGACTGCAGTTCGGGCAAGAAAACAGAACGGGTCGGACTCGGATCCGGCTGTTGCTTAGGGGAGATGGATCGAGGTCACCGAAACCGACCCAATGAACCAAACCAAACCAAACCAATTGCATCAATCACCATCAAAACCGCTCATAAATTTGCACTTAATCTACAAAATTAATCCGATTATAGAAATGGAGTGGGGTACAAAATTAATCCGATTATAGAAATGGAGTGGGGTGGTATGGTATGGTTTTGAGTGTTGGACAGTTGATTATTAAGTAAAAAAAGTTACAAAAACATTCGTAGTAAAAACAAACATGTTGAGATGGATGAGTGGCGACATGAAAAAAAGATTGAAGTTATTATAAATAAATTGAAAGTGACATCAATAGATAGTTAAAATGAGGAAAAATCATTTAAAAGGGTTTGAACACATAAAAGGATGATAGAAAAAGTTTTGATAAAAAGCACGAGAAATTTGATTATAAAAAAGAGAGGAAAAAGATAACAAAAGTGTTAAAAGGAGACAATAAAACATGATTTCAACATACGTTGAGTTAACAGTTAGCACGACACATGATAAAATTCTATAAAAACAAATAATCTATATAATCAATCCATCAAGTATGGGAAAAAGCTGAAAAAGTTTAGTTGTTATTGTATAAAATGGGTTGACTGCTGAGTTCAAAATGCATCCAGCCCAATAAATTCGAACCCAATTCATTAACCAAAATCACTCTGTGAACTGCAAGCTCGGCTGCAGTTAATGCATTTTAGGTAGCATATTTTAATCTCTCTTTTTCACTCCCTCTCTATATATACAATATAAAAATTATGTACTTTTAAAACATATTTACTTTTTAATTCAAAGCTTTATCATTGATCATCTTAATCAAATAGTAGAGATAATAGTATATATACACACTCGCTGTCATCAGATTTGCCTGATCTAAATGATGTATCTTCAGCTGTAGAGATATAAATGTGACCATTTTAATCTTTTCCTTACTGCACTCTTCATGGAGGGAAGCCTACTGATACCAGAGACCTCTTGAAGCATTGGGCAGTTCCATTGAATTCCAAAGCATGTTCCGAGAGAAAGTATCCACTTGTTTAAAGGCGTCCTAGCATTGTTTTATGCCGTAATTTCGCAATAATTTGCAATGTAAAAAAAGAAGACCGTGAAGTTGCAACAAGTTCAGTTTCTTTTGCAATTATGCTTACATCATTCCATACTCATGAAATCGAGCACCTACTATATATATTTATTTCTAACACTGCAAGACTTCATTGGTTTTGTTTTACTGGCTTCTCTCAAAACGCAAATTAGCCCATTTGAGAGAAAGTTCTCAAGGATCTTCCTTTCCTTGTTTTTCTTTGCTGTTAGAGTTGCTATTATGAGGCAGTCTCCTGTTATTAATCGCTGTAGCTTAATGGTTCTCTTTACTAACTTAACTGGTCAAAATCTAAAGATTTAGAACTACAAACTCCATATTCTATGTCTTCAAGCAAACAAAAGGATTCAGAGTTTTGTTGCTTGAGTCGATGCTCTATTGGGAGTGACACCAATGGATGATAAAGTGAGAGAAAATCATTTAAGATGGTTTGAACACATAAAAGATGATTTAAGAAAGCTCCGATAAGAAGGTATAAGAAACTAGATGAAAATGTTAAAAGAGAAAAATGATCGATCACAAAAGTATTAGAAGAAAATAATAAATAATGATATAACTTATATTGAGTTAATTGTTAACAATGCACATGATCAAGCTCTATGGAAACAAAGAATCCATTAGCTAACCCCATCTAATAAACACTTTGTTGTTGTTATTGCTTAATCGCTGCAGCTTAATGGCTCTCTTTACTAACTTAACAGGTCAAAATCTAGAGATTTAGAACTACAAACTCTCTCACACACACATCTCCTGCTATTATGAACCAGTCTCCTGTTATATATATATACATATATGTACATATATATATATATATATATATATATATATATATATATATGTACATATATATGCCTGTTTTTGCACCGTAACAGTTGGAGAACTTGTACCCACCCTGTTATAGTTCGGGTCAGGTCCGGGTATAGGTATGCCCATCCACAACCTTGCCCTCATGGCTCATTGCCATCCCTCACAGGCTTTGCTTTGCAATTGCGACTGGTCGTTTTGCTTGCTGATTATTGCATATGCATTGTCTGTTATTGAGAGTCCATATTTGGATATGAGCTTGTAAACCTGAGCCACTGATCATATACATGAATAAAAATTCCACAGCCCGGAATAAAAAGCCGCCGGGTACCCTTGGGCTAAGAGGCCCGCCCAGTTAACTTGGAAAAGTAGATTTCCCACCCCAACTAGCAATAGCCCAATTGCAATGTACGGGCTTCTAGCAAGCCGAGCACTTCACTCTCAAGTTGGCCTCTATAGAAAGTTAAAAAGCACAAGCAATAGCTATCGCTTGTTTCTTCCTTCTTTCTTCAAATCTTTCACATGAATCATCATTGAGACGCACAATGTTGAATGGCATTTCAAGATTGAATTATGGATCCCAGCAACTGTGTTTTCGTATGATACGAATCGATACGTATTGTAAAGTAGATCATTTGTGATCCAATCTTGTATTATACCCTAAATGGCCTCCATATTGTAGTATACGAGAGGCATCTCAGTATATCATACCAATACAATATATATAGTTAATTTAAGGTCAGGCCGAGTCCAACTGGACCCAACACAATTTTTGTCGGGTCGTTTGAAGTGACCAAGGATCCCTTCCACCTGCGATGCCTGACCCTGACTCAAACATGGTTTGGGACGGGTCAAAAATTGCCACCCGTAGCTTAATGTATGATATCTTGATCAACCTAGGTCTGAGTGGATCATACCAACCGGACCTTGACCCTTTGACAAAACCACTTGAAACAATGATATCACTTTAGACGCCTCCTCTGATGAGAAGACAATGCCCAAGGTCAAGTTATATATGAATTTACTTGGTATTATTCGCCATTGATATGGGCCTGACCGCACCAAACGACTTGCGGGTGCACGGTGCCACGCACTAACGGCAAGATACTCGGTGCACTTGCTGGAAACCATGCTCATGGGGCCTGCTTAGCCCATGGTGTGAGAATTCCATGTAAATCTCTTCGTACAATTAGATGTCAAGTTGAATGGTGCTCCTGATTGCAGTCTTAAATGGAAACAAGTCTCCCTCCAAAGAAGTTCAGTCAGATACCGAAGCAGATCCAGACCCGGATACATCTGATGCAGGTCTTTGGATCTACACCCTGTTTTTTGTTCGGTATATATGATAAATACCCGATACCTGAGTCCAATTACATTTCATTTTTGCCTTTCATATCCATATACGAGTCCAATTACCTTAATGTCTAATTAGTTGGATTTGGTAAACTCATGTCCGATTCATTTACATCAATAGCCATACTTGACAGCTCCTGGACCTTTACATACTGAACCTAAGATTCAATGCTGCAATCTATATGATCAAATGTAGAACTATCACATATAGCTCGATTTCGTCGTCCATTCATAGTCGTATGCGATGTTCACAATGATTATAATTGTTTGATCGGTATAAGAAAGGCGATTATAGAGTGATTTCACCAAAATT
>JAYKKT010000063.1:2702500-2975000 GCA_036023115.1 Brasenia schreberi
CACACACACTTGTGTGCGACGTGTGTGAACTAAGACAAAATCAGCCAGGCATCTCCCGGCCTCCTCACCTAAGTAGAGGTGAGTAAGCTTGCCATGAACGAGCAGAGATGAGACGAAGACCAAGCAGCTCATCTCGTCTCGTTTTGCATCACTAGTTGCGTGAGCATCTTCACATGGATATGTACAAAACCGCTTCCGTGATAAGTAACAAGTGCAAAAAGGTAACGAAAAGCATTGAGTCATCGTGCTGAAAAGCATATGCCCACAAAGCCCAGACAAGTTCCTCCCTCAACACACACTTTAACACGCAATTACCACACATAAACAACGTTTTGCATCAAAAGAAGTGTCTGTGAGTGTGTGTTTGTGTGTGTGTAGAGAGAGAGAGAGCATTAAATTAAGGAAGGGATGTTTATCATCATGCACGCCTAATTGCTCAGTGCTTCCTGAACACACCAAAATAAAGAAATGGCTCGTACGCGTAAAGAGAGTTAGTATTCATCATACTTAAGTTCAACTTTACAAATATACACCACCGATAATTTAATCGCTTAAAGTCCTACTAGCTTAGGCCTCCATCTTTTCTAATCTAACCCTATTAAAAATTTTAAGCAAATTCGAGAGTCAACAGTCAAGGATAAGAACTAAGAAGGTGTTTATGCTAGTCGCTTTCTTACTTTGGTGCCTAAACAAGCAACACCTCGAATTCCTCCTCACATACTTTCTTCTTCATCAAGTATCTGTAATGCCCCCGGATTCGTGTGTGATTGAGAGTTGTGATCTTGCCTCAACATACACAGACTCGCATATATGATTGTTTAACATTAAAGTCTATTTTTTGAGGTTGATATACTAAAAAAGAAGAAGATTTACTAAAAAATGAAGATGTTAAGGTCGATATATATTAAAAAACACTTATTATAGTTAATCAAATAAAAGTTTTTGTACACAAATAAAGATTAAAAGAAAAGATACATGTTAATGATAGTTTTGATATTTGACAGGTAACTTAATGAACTTCCTCTTAAAAAGTACAAGGAGCTTGAGTTTTTTTTTTAAATAACTTTTTTAAAGGTTAAATATGTATAAGATTGAGCACATTAACATACTAATATACACACGCACAGGCACAAGTCAGCTTTTTTGAAACTTGTCACTGTTGTGGGGAGGTGAACAAGAGTGGCATTCTAGATGCCAAGTAAGTCAAAAATTCAAACCCTAGAAATGAATGCAGCCACGTAGGCTTTGGAGCTAGACGTACATGAAGGGGTGGATTTTGAAAAGTCAAACTTCCGGTTAGTCAACAAGTAAGTAAACCGCAACAATACAAACACTTTAGGTCAAACGCGCTTCGTAGCGGGAAAAGAAAAATAACGCCACCAAACCAGCTGCCCCCACCGTCCACATAAGATCCAGTTGGTCCCATGGGGCCTGAATTTCCGGCTTTTGATTTTTCTAAAGCCGAAATCCACCATTTGCTTTCATACTCGCCGTCACCGGTCGCCGGGAATTGACCGGGCTGTAGCGGCCGGCTCTCTGTCTTGTAGGAAAGGTGGAAGAGTTGCGGTGCCGGCCGTTGTGAAGCTGGTCCCGGCATGATGAGGAAAGGTAGAGGAAGGTCTATGTAGATAGAGTCACGTGACCTCTTAGCACAGAAGACTTTCCACCAGTCATGGACGATGACCATGCTTGCTTTATCCTCTCCATATTGCTGCAATCTGCAGCTTTTTCTGAGGACTCAGAGCAGTGGCAGATCTAAGAATTTCTTGTAGGGTGAAAGGAATGGCCCATTCGATCAGTTAAGATGTAGACTACATATATTAATCATATATTCGATCTTATTCCGAAACTTTTACATTGGTTTTTCGAAATTCAAGTGGAATGGCCGCCCCACCTCACCTCAATAGAAATCCTGCCACTTGCTCAAAAATGCCCGCTGTTCCATGAAAAGTGATTGCCTTGGTTCCACTTATACATGCAGCAATGACACTGACATGGAACTTAAGTTTATACTTTATACACACATAGAGATGGAGTGGGTCAGGGCTGGGTATACCTATACCTGACACCCAACCCGAACGTTAAATGGAATGGGTATAGGTTCAAGTTTTCCTCTCTCCAACAGATAATGGGATAAACAAAAAAAATAAATATATTATGATTGAATTTCACTGATATTACTCATTTGTACTCGATCATTACTTTTCAGATATACAAATATAATATTATTATTTTTCATCTTTTTTCGAAAATCATGACATTAAAAAATTGAGTGGATATGTAAGAAGCCAGCATGATCTAATTTTCCAATATAGAAAGAGAGGTAGAGAGAGCATAGTCTATGCACACATTGGTTCATGCTTAAATCTATCATTTCATAAAAAGTGATAAAAGAGAATATTTGAATTAAAAAATATTTAATGCACATAGTACAATAAATATAAAGTACAAAAGTACAACCAGATTTTTTATTTTTAAATTTAAATATCTACTGTTAATTATGTCGGTCAAATAAAGAAGATCAAGTGGATTTGAGTATTAATAAATGTTTACGTATACTAATCTTTCTTTATATATATATATATATATATATATATATATATATATATATATATATGATACAAATGATTTGATATTCAAAGTTTCAGCCACCTCAGTTTAAGTTTTTTACGAATAACTTGATTTTATTTAAACCTACTTTTAATTTTTGAAATGCTATTGAAGTTGAAATTGAGGCATGGGTTGCTCTTCATCTGGTCCATCACCTGTGAGAAAAAAAAAGACCCAATTCCGTCCCAGTCGTCGTGGGTAATGGGCAAGTGTAGGATTCAAACACGAGGTCCGGGTACGGGTATAGCATCCTCTACTCGTCCCATCTTCATCCCTAAGTGCATCATAATTTCATAATTCAATGACGTAGTCACCAAATTATTTATATATTATTAATTAATTTACAAGTTGAAGCAATAATGACAGTTTTTTTAAAATTTTTCGTCACAAATAACTTAAAACAGTACACCTAGAAAACTAATTTGGATCATAAGTGGTATTTTTCATTAGTGAAAACGAATAAAGAAGTGAAGGCAATGTTTGCCTCGTTTCACAACAAAAAATTAAACTAGAAAAGATCGAATGCACATGGAGTTCAAAACTTAAATAATTGCTGATTAATTTCAATACGACTGATTGGGGAATGAAGCTCAAGAACATATAATAACCTTTAGCTTAGAACTAGAGCTGTCAGTTCCCAAGCAGCTTCAGTTTAAGTCTGGAACTGATAATTTTATTAAAAATTTAAAAAATTATAGAAAAAAAAAAGCAGAACCATCGGTTCTAGATCCAGTTTTATAAAAGGTGAAACCGAAACCAAACCGAGTGGTTCGCGGTTTCGATTGAAACCGGTCATGTCTACTTTAGACTGCTTTATGTAATCATCAATTTCTGGCCTTTGGCTATCACTATCTTGATGATTGTTAGAACAAAAACGATTCTATAAAATCTGCATGTTAATGTGGCTTGAGATATGATTGATACGAATGAGACCTGACCCGAAAAGCTTATGGTGTCACCTAAATTGGACACAGAAAAACTAGGGGTCCTTGTTGCTGGTAATGGACATTTAAGAGATTGTTGTATTGTTCACGCTCTTCGTCATAGTGAAAATCTTCTTTCATTATCTTCTTCTTTTTTCTTTCTTTTTAGGACTTTGTATTTGTGTATAACGATCTATGTCGTGGGTGTGATTTCAAGATGAATGTGCCCAACATTGACCCTACTCACCTTGCATGTCCCATGATCCACAATCTATATGACTTCTAGAGCTCAACCTATATATATATATATAAACTCAACTCAAGTGGACGCACACACATATACATGTGTGTATACAATAATAAAACAAACTAAAAAATAACTTGAAAGATAACATAAACCTAAGCATGAGTGAACCAAGACATGACTGAAATCATAACCGAATCAAACCAAGAAATGACTGAAATCATAACCGAAGATCATTGGGTTCAGTTTCGATTCCAAGTTTCATGAAATCAGAACTGGCCCAAAACCTATAGCTGCCATTTACATTATTTTTTAAATATTTAATATAATTTATTTTTTAAAATATCAGCATCTCGTGAATCGTTTTCTACTTACAGCCCTACGATCAAGTTAGAAGAATGACATGATCATCGATGTTTTCTTATAAATTCAAATAAAATATATTGGTCAAACTTAAAGGATATTTACATTATACTAGACTATATACAAGAAGCCAACATAGAAAGTCAATCAGTGCATCTTCGTTGACTCGAGTCATCACATGTTAAAAACTCAGAGGATAATTTCGGGAACCAATAACACGTGAAAAAGTATTTTTATCGTCCCGTTATTTTTCCACGCGGGGAGCTCGTGACGTGTATTTTTCTGGCCACGTGACGAAAATAAATTGCTTCCGCCTTCGCCTCTTCGTCCTTTCTTCTCTCTTTCATAATTATTGCCACGTAGAAAGAAACAACAAAAGCAAAGAACGCCAAAGAATGATGAACAGGCAAACCTTCGGAACACACGGTTTTTGCAAAGATCCATACAGTGCAAGTCAAACTCCACAGTTGAAACCGCATAATCTATCTCTCTCTCTCTCTAGACAATCTCTATAAAAGCCTTTGCCTCCTGTCTTCCTTCAGTGGCAGTTCCTCTCTCTCTCTCTCTCTCTCTGGGCAGTGCTCTTTGATTAGTTTAGTGAGCGATGGATAGTTACAACGGGATGCCGGACATCGTTGTTGAAAACCAACAAGAAGATGCAGATTTGAAGAGAGGGCCATGGACGGTGCAGGAAGATATCTTACTTGTCAATTACATAAACGCTCATGGAGAAGGCCGCTGGAACTCCCTTGCTCAATCCGCAGGTCTTCCTTCTTTTTCAATCTCAATAATTCATAATCTTGATGATAGTTTTGCGATTGAAAGGTGCCCATCAACTATGGGTCTCTCAGGAAGTGTTCTGACAATGATCCTCTGTTTTCGTTGTTCTTGCAGGATTGAAACGAACGGGAAAGAGTTGCAGACTCAGATGGCTTAATTATCTGCGTCCCGATGTCCGGAGGGGGAGTATGACTCCGGAGGAGCAACTACTCATCCTTGAGCTGCATTCGCGTTGGGGAAACAGGTAAATAGCTTGGAACTAATGAACCAAAACAGATAAAAATCGTCTTCTTCATTGTAAAATCTGTTTCAAAATTAAATCAAATCAGGTCTACAGTCAAGCGTCCCACTCAAAATACAAATTAAACGGTGTTTCTAGATTCCATAAGCGACATCAGATCGACCACCATGAATAAAATAGATTCCTCATGTTTGAGATGGCTTCCACTTTCTTCCTTTCAACTAACTGGAGAGCTTCTCAATGGAAGCTAAGAGTAGTAAAGGTGAGATGTCACAGTGACGAACTTCGACGCGACACCAATTATATTTTTTTGGTTGGTTTAACAAATTTCACAGGAATAAAGTTTAATTATAGAAACTAACTTAGAAAGATGTAAAATTCTTCATGTAAGTTAATACAGCCACGTACAGTGTGACTGTGATTTTCCATATGAGAACAAAACACAAATTTCAGAGTCTCGAATTTCTGTATGAATCCAAATTGATTTCATACAGGGTAGTGCGGCTGGACGCGGAAAAATCAAAGATCTGAAGTTTATTTGAATTATTTTGCAGATGGTCGAAAATCGCGCAGTATTTGCCGGGGAGAACAGACAATGAGATCAAGAATTATTGGAGGACGAGAGTTCAGAAGCACGCGAAACAGATGAAGTGCGACGTCAACAGCCAGCAATTCCGGGATGCCATGCGCTACCTGTGGATGCCCCGCCTAATGGAGCAGATCCAGGCGGCACGGCTCGCTGACCTCCGGCAGAGGGAGGCCTCTGATTTCAGTACTAGTCTCCCTCGCAACAGTTTTAACCAAGCATCATCATCATCATCATCATCCCCGGCGTCTTCTATCCACGACAGCCAGCTTCCGACGGGTCTGCCGGAGTTTCAAATGAATCATCCCGTCTGTGAGAGTTCTTACATGGCAACCCCCTCCGACTCGGCGTCGGCTCTCTCTGACACGACCAACTATTACTGCTTGCCGGAGTTCGCGCCTATTACCGAACTCACTCAGGTCGATTGCTCGGACTATAATCAGGCTAGCTCTTATGGATACGTAAATGAAGGATACTTGAATCCGGAGCTGTTGATGCAGCCTGAATTGAGCAGCTGGGGTACCAACAACTATGGTGGTGATTTTAGTGAGAATTTATGGAGTTCAGAAGACGTTTGGTTCTTGCAGCAGCAGCTATGTAACGCTATCTAATCATCAACCACTCAATTCACCACAAAGATTGATCGAAGAAGAAAAAGCAATCAAAATATCACTCAATTGTGAATTTAGATTTATCTTTCATACCTTTTTTGGTTCTCTCCTGAAATCAAGTTTTTGTATTTTTGGTTTTTCTTCATTCCTGTAATCTGAGTCGTGAAAAACAACTGATAAATTGTAGTGGTGATAATCCAAGCTTCGTTTGGAGACTCCTACTCATCTTTCATTATTTATATTGTTTTGTCTATACAGGCTAAACATTCTAATGGATTGAACGAAACTGAATACATGACGAAATATACATTTTTCTTCGATATTATTATGTATGTGCATATATTTATTTATTTATGACGTATATATAGATATAAAATGCAAAATAGAGCACGATGTGGACTAAGGGGGGAGATAGCCGACTCCTGTTTGTCCGAAAGAGTTGGTTTTCAGTTTGGTAACGATAACTGAAGCTTTTGATTTTTTTTTTCTTCAAATCTTGGAGATGAAGGATGGAAGATTAAAGAAGTGAATCCAACCCTCGGAGGCCAATTTATGGCCGTCCTTCTGCTATTGGTTGATGTAGTCTCTCCTTCTAATTAGGAATGTTAATGGGATAGGTCTGAGAATCAAACTTCCCGCTCTTGGAATCCCGTCTCCATCTCCGTCTTCATGACAGAGACTAAGAAGGCTTCCGTCCCTGTCTGTTGCATCTCTGATGGACAATCGTGGGGATCTGTCAGAGAGAAGAGGGACGCTCATATGTAAATTGTAGTACATTTTTATATACGAAATGAAACCTCAATTCATGTGAAATACATTTAAATTCAGGTATTGATGAAGTGTCTGGGATGATAATAAGTTTATGAATTGAAAAAAAAGGTGATACATTTTATTTGTTTATCATCTCTCATTGGACTTTTTAAAACCAATGGAGAGAGGATTTAGGGTCGGGTTCGTGGGGCGGGAATCGGTTTTCTTTGTCCCACCACAATCTCCGTCTGAGATTTTCTTGTTTTCTTCATCTCAGTCCTCATTCTAGTTTCCACTTCCCAACTCCATCCCGTTCGTACAGGTTCCTATAAGAGGCGGGAAATCCCCTTCTCATCAACATCCCTATCTCTAATCATCTTTTCGTCCCTCTAAGAGTGTTCATGGTTCGGTTTGGTTCAATTCTAACTTCAACCTCGTACTAAACCACTAGATTTGGTTATCAACTATATATGTATAAGTATACAAACTATATATATATATACAAACTATATATATATATATATACAAACTTTATATGTATGTAAACTTTATGAAGATTTAAATCCATATAAGTATACAAACTATATATGTGTGTATATATAGTCATATTTATATGTATATAAGGTTATAAAACTCATATACATAAATTTATAAACATATAAAGATTATATAAGTTTTATAGCCTTATATATATAATGGTTTGGTTCTCGTGGTTCGGTTGTAATACTAGAACCGTGAACCTGCCCACCAGAAAATTGTCCATCTAGAACCGAACCAAATCAAATCGCCAGACATTCAGAAATGAACTGAACTGTTGGTTTGGTTCAGTTCCGGTGGTTCCATGAACACCCCTAGTCCCCTCCCGATGAATTAACCCAGGGAACCAGATGGGATCACTTGTACCCGATCCCCCAAAGATCCAAAAAAGGTGAACAGATTTAGACTCGAGATCCAAATCCGTCCACTCCTGAATTGATTATTCGGATCCGATACACCCATTCTGCCAGTTCGCTGCAGATGAAAAGTGGGCGTCGTCACGTAGTGCCAGCTGTTTAGAGAAAGTCGTCAAGGTGGGCCCACTGGGTCAAATGGTAGATGACTTGGCAACTGAGTTCAACGGTTAAAGATGACGCGGACGTCAGCGTGTGACGACCTGATTACGTGGCATTGCGAGTCATTGCTTATTTTGACACTCTTTTTTTTTTGCGTTGCCACGTAGGGCCAGCTGTTTGTATTAGAATCGTGAAGGTGGGCCCACGAGGTCAAGTGAGAGATGACATGGCAACTGCGTTCAACGGTCAAAGATGACGATACGTGGCATTGCTAGTCATTGCTTATTTTGATTTCTCTGTTTATCTGCGTTATTAGTTGGAAAGCTTAGTGCTTCTGATGATTTGCAAGGGGTTAAGAGTGGCCCTCCACTAACAAGTTGATGGTCGTGAGTTTGATCCCCGGGGAACGCGTACCGGGCTTCGACCGCCCCATTGCCTGAGGTGTTCCTTTCGCGCTTGGATAAACTTTTAAGCATTGATTACAGGATGATAAGAATTGTTGATATTAATATTTCTCGACTTTCTCTAATTTTAGACAATCCTTAGGAAGGAAACGAAGGTGTAGATCTTTTTCTTGGTTGCAACCGGAGGCTGAAGCCAGGTATGCATGCTCAGGGAATCAAACTCATACATATGCGATCGATCATAAGATTTATGAGTCTCTCTCTCTCTCTCACACCCACACACACACCCACCTACACACACACACACACACACATATATATATATATATATATATATGTGTGTGTGTGTGTGTGTGTGTGTGTGTGTGTGTGGCATCTAGGAGGAGGAGCTGATGTTTGTGGCAATAGGCTAGTTTGCCACAATATGTCTTCAATTACAACAAGGAGTGTTGGATCTGTGTCATCATCAATATGGTTCGGATGTTGATTTATATTTGCAAATGCTCTCCTTAGGGTCAACGGAGCAGGTCCATGGACATACTTTTCCTTTCAAACTTCACTTTGCAGTAAACAATGCGTGCTCCCTACGATTGCCTCAAAGATCAAATTATATATAGCTAGAGAACTAACATACGTATGAGCCAAACACTAACGGTACCAATAGTTTATGAAAGTGGTAGTGCATAACTAGCCGTAATTTGACCAACTTCTCTTGTTTTAATATATATATGTATGTTGGACGATGCAAACCTATTCATACTCCATCAAAACCAATCTCAACCCTTCGATAAATGGTTAAATTGGTTTATATAGAAAAGTATTTTTCTATATATATATATATATATGATTATTCCTTATTTACTTTTTATTTTTTGTTTTTCAATCTCAATCACTCATTCCTCAATCGAATAATTATGATTGGTTTGGATAGAATTTACATGTTGGATCTGTGTCATCTCTCTCTCTCTCTCTCTCTCTCTCTCTCTCTCTCTATATATATATATATATATATATATATATATATATATATATGCTAAGTACGTGTATGGGCAGATGTTTAATGACATCAAGACCCAACGTGTATTATGAGAACAAAAAGGTTCCTTGGCATGCCTACCTTGGAGTCGATGTCACGAAATACATTGTTGTGTGAACAACAGCAGGTAAAGGCATCATCTTCACTCAAAAGTATTTTGTTATTGAGATCACACATAAGAAGGAAGACTTAGAGATCGATGGCAACTCGAGTATTCTATTCCATATCGATGCATTAGTTAGTTAATTAAACGTGTAAGCTTTGTGTTCAACGATGAAGCCAACTGAGCAAGCAAATGACTCCACGAAAGGATTCTTTTTGGTGTCTGTTGCTGCAAACAAGATAGAAATGATTCGAATATAATAACGATCACGTAGCTTTAGTTGTTGCACTGAGATAAGGCTGTGAGGACTAAAACCAAGCCTTGTCTCACACTAAATGAGTCAACTATATTAATTCTTATTCACTGCAATGTATGATCGATCTTTTGTAATGACTGCATTTGACTCCAAAAGAGTCAGATCATGTTAATAAGAGTTACATTTGGTTGTCTCCTTTAAATTAATGTCTAAACCATCTTAAGCATGCTTGTTTCTTATTTCTTTTAACTTCAATGGGGAGTCCGAAGCCAGATGCACATTCCTGAATATCAAACTCACGACCTTCAACTTGTGAGTCGACCCCCTAGCGAGGTGAGTTGTTGCTCGTTGTGCACCTATTGGCTTTGCCATAATCGCTTTCATCACGAATGAGTTCTTTCGTAGACAGAATCAAAAGACGGTGGGAAAAGCTCCAATGTCCTTGAACCTCTCTCTCTCTCTCCCCTCTCTCTATTATATATGTGATGTCTGATATGCTTGCCATCTTCTTAGAAATCACAAACAGAAGACGTTTATGAAAGATATTGAAAAGCAAAATGTAAAATGTTCACCCCTATTTTTTAGAGGTTAAAAAACACTTTTGCTCTTTGATTTTGATGTTTCTAGTGGGTTAACTAAGAATAGGTAAGCAACTAAGGTGATATATATGTGTGTGTGTGTGTGCATGTGTATAGAGGTGTTCAAGGATCCATTAGAACCGAACCAAACCAGAGGTTCATCTAGTTCTCAGGGAAAAAATAATTGGCGGTTCAGTTCGCGATTCTAGTGCTAGAACCGAACCATGAAAATCAAACTGAACCAAGTGCATGATGGATGGCTTTAGTCCCATATCAAGCAAGGAATAAAATGAAGGATAGATTGAGCACTAATAAAACCAATGAAGGACACCGAATAAAACATACCTTTCTTAACCTTTTGGTTAGGATCAAGTTTAGTATGTGCTCTTATCAGTTTAATATTTGCTACTTGGTCATTGACCACATGATATTAAATTAATTTTTTGGGGAGGGTAGCTTGCTACCTGGCCTTTCGATTGTTGTCCTAACGTTAAATTGTAGTTCTCGAACCGGAACCAATGGTTCAGTTCGGTTTGATTCTGATCATGTCACGGTTTGGTTTGGTTTTCAAAATACCAAGAACTATAAGTAAGAGATTGAACCTAGAAGCGAACCAAACTGAACCGTAAACACCCCTATGTGTGTGTATCCGGTGGACTCAGAAAACGGAATTCCTCTTTCCCAATTAAAGAAGACCCGCATTTGCATGATTCACATTTCTATGGCGGAATGCATGCATGCCTCAGCGAGTATAATTTAAACTTGGCTCCACTAGACTTTGATTTACTCAATGGGCCAACTGGGTCTAGTTGGGTCGCGTAGATCGATACAGGTCTCCGACCTCCAACTCAAACAGTTGAGTGGCATCGACAGTTTAATTTGCCTTTGCTTTCAAGCATGTCAAAGCCAAGCTGTTAGCAAACACGGTATAATGTTAGGCAGTACAGTGCATATGTTTGATGTTGAGCACAGAGGGAGAGCAAAACTAGTTCAAGATTGACCGCTTGTGATGCTGCCACGTGTACGTGGAAGAACAGGATGCTGCCACTTGTACGAAGAAGTCATCTTGGCTTGATGATCTGGGTTTTGAATCATATATTATGTCATAATTTCGATGACCGAAGCTTGATTTGCACCTTAATATTTCGTGATAGTGCCTGCAGGATGCTCGTGCAAACTGTGAAGAACCCAAATATCCTTCGGTTCGAGTAGTGTGTTTTATATGTATGAGACCACCTTTAGGCACATGGTTGCGCAATGTGACATTAATGGCAGCATATAAATGCTTTGGATAACTCTTATTAAATGTCAATTTGTTTTATGAGAAAAGGGGAGAAATTAAATGGTGAACTGTATCATTCTTTTTTGGCAGCCAATTTAATGAGCGAGTCGTGCCATCACCCAACACTTCTTTATCTTGAACACACACACGAGAGAGAGAGAGAGAGAGGGGGGATTCAGCTTGTGTCTTGGGATTATTCACTATTGGTTTTCCCTCTTTGGAACTTTAGTCCCAGCTTATACAGGTAAATGCATGAAATTAAGGTTATCATTGAATAACTGTCTATCAAAATAATATTATCGTACACCAAGTATTCAAATAGTATCTATATATCTGTCTATCTGTCTAATATATACATCTATGTGTGTGAGATTCATAAAATTAAGATGGTACACATGAAATGTCCTGAGATACCATGGGGACTTTCATAGTGTACGCAATATTAAGGCATGGCCATTCCTGCCCGTGTGCTTCACCACCCGAAGTTAGCTCTCTCTTCAATGGCTTCCAGCCCTGCTAGTCACCGTCTCTGCTTCCTCTTATTCATTATCTCTCTTACATTCCTCCCCTTCAATTCCCTTTCTGTGGATTTTGATAACGAGAGGGATTTCCGAGAGTGGATCTCTTTGAATGCAAAAGATTTCAAACAGAAAACAGCCTTCAACTTAGTGGCCACCTCTGCGTCTCTCAACGGTAGCGGCAGAAGCTTTGATACCAAGCTTTTGAGGGCAGAGGCCAAGAAGGTGTTCATCAAAGTAGCACAGAAAGGTAGTGGGGATTTCCAAAGCCTTAGAGATGCCATCGAGAGTATTAAAGAGAACAATACCAAGAGGATCATCATACAAATTGCTCCTGGAGTTTACAGGTTAACTATCCTCTCTCTCTCTCTCTCTCTCTCTCTCTCTCTCTCTCTCTCTCTCTCTCTCTCTCTCTCTCTCTCTCTCTCTCTCTCTCTCTCTCTCTCTCTCTCTCTCTCTCTCTCTGTGATGCTTCTATACAAAAATAGACACATACATACGTAGTCATCAACAAGAACAACCAACGTCTTAGTTTTATTTATAACATGTTCTGTTTGCTTTTCGTCTTTGTGTTCAGTAGTAGTTACATTGTCAATATCGGAGATAGCAAATCATCGTTTCCATAACAATGGCCGGATCAGAGATGAAAAACTTTCAGTCTCCCAAGTCGTTCTGTCAAATATTGAAGACGGCTTATCTTGGGCATCGATCTTATGTTTCTTTGCCATACCTAAGGGTGACAATTTCGTGCTGGGATGGTACTCAGATTGTGTCATTTCGTATTTGTATAAGAAACAGGTCAACACAACCCGATTTTACGAACCTATAGGGTTATGTTTATTGCCAAATTACCCTTTTCAGCTCTAGCCAACTGAGCTGTTGCACCACCACTCTATTGCTGTCCCTAGAAATAGCATGAGAAACAAAACAAGCAAATTTTGCAGCATATAGATAGACATCCCTCATGATATAGTGCCAGTGCAAGATTATCGTTCTATTTAGTAGCAAACAGGGTCTAGGGTTTTTTTCCTTGCTTTATTTAGTAACAATTGCATTATCAAATTAAAAGCTGAATGGAGCCAATGCAAGATCATCGTTTTTTTAACGATCGTAAAATGTGAAAAGCTCATCGTCCAAAGTTGTTGTGTAAATGCAGACAACTGGTCTTGGGAAATCGATCCTTCTAATAAGAAGTGTCTATATATGTGTGTGCATGGGTGGGTGGGTGTGTGTATATATATATAAAGAGAGAGAGAGAGACTGCTTTAGTAACTTTTGTCATGCAGAGAAAGTGATAAAAGTGCAGAGATGAAAATCAAGAAACCAAGGTTTCATTCACTGGATCGGGTTTATCCTAGAAATGAAAGCCTTAACCGACTCTTGAGAGTATGCTCGATCCGTGGTGTCAGGCTTCTGGTATTAGAATTGCAGGCTTAGATTCACATATGCTTGTGATCGTGTTTTGTGTTTGATTAATGAATAGTATTGATGCTTTAACTTTCGTGACATGGGAGTGGCAAACGAAAGAGGAGGTGCTTGTTTTTCGTGTATAGTTCATAGGTCTAATTCTCGTGGCTCACTTCCCTCTTGATAGCGAAGTTTTTGACTCATATTGAGTCTGTAAAACTACAGCCCTACGTATTAATTAAGTTTGATGCATAATAATACCTGAAAAGACGAACACCAAAACTTCAAGGTTTTGTATTCTTGAAACCTTGTATCAAACACACCCTGATTGGTTCAAGTAGTTTACACTTGTTCCTCTTAAGTGAAGATCGTGTATTCGAGCCTTGTGAGAGAAGACACGAACGCTGGGAGAGATACCCAAGCGGGTCAAGCTGTGTCTGGACCTGTGTTAACAAAAAAGAAATTAAGAAGGTTTTTAGGAGTTGGGCAATTACAGGAAATGTGGTAGTTTACAGCTGTCCTAACCTAAATTCCAAGTCGAGATGTCACTTCCAAGTCCCAACTATGCCATCTCAAAGCTTCAACAGCCGGCACTAAATATGACCCATCACGTATATAAATATAAATAAACATAAACATAAGTAGGCCAATATAGATTATATAAATAAATGTGAAAATTTTCAAAACATCATCATCTTCTATGTCTTTTGGGACCATTTATACTCCTTCCAATTCGTACCAAACATCGATTACCTAATATTTGATTAGTTGGATGAAGTAAAGCTACATCAGACCCGAAAACGAACTGATTGCATCCCTGTCAAACACTAATTGAAAAATGAAGGTCTAGTGATTGAGACTCAATGGTCAATGCAGTCCATTCTTTATTTAATTGTCACTGTAAGTGCGCACACATCCGCTCCTTGCCCACTAAGCTGTGGAAAATGCTTGAAAATAGGTAAGAAATTCCAGTTCAGGATTAGTTCGGTCCCTCTAAAAGTTTCTATTTCTTCTTCTTTCTTGTTTTTAGGACATCTTATACTCAACCTTCTTCTGATCCCTGTTATTGAATTAATGATTAGTGAGGTGCTCTTAATTACAGGGAGAAGATTGTGATTAAGAGGAGTTTACCCTTCATCACATTGTTGGGAGATGTTCAGAACCCTCCGACGTTGACGTGGAACGACACGGCTGCGACACTCGGCATAGATGGCCTTCCCATGGGAACATTTCACAGTGCTAGTGTTGCCATTAGTGCTGATTATTTTGTAGCTGCCAACATAAGGTTTGAGGTAAACATATCATTTGATTTACCCAATTTATTTTTAGTGTGTATCTTAATGTACTCTCTCTCATACACACAAGAAAAAAAGAAAAGGAAAAAGAGAAGAATGACATTGTGAAATTAACTATGTAGAAGAATAGCTGTAGATTGGAGAAAGGATTTAGGGTTTTTTATAACAAGTCATGACAAAAGGAGGACAATAGTTCTCTCAAAAGCGTAATATTTCTATCATTTTGGACTATTTTATTTATTTATAAGGGATCAATGCTCAGTGGGAACTGAGTTCACGGAGCACCACAAATTTTGCAACTGGTCACATGCACCAAACAATGAGAAGGAAAGGAATATTATTGCTTAATTTCCTGTTGCTTGGTCTATTAATTGCATTATAATGAGTCCAAGGAACAACTGCCTGGACGAGACTACGCTAGTAAGCTAACTCATATGCAAAGGCATGGTGTGTCCTTAGTCTAGTGGCTGACCGGGCCACATGAAAAAATTTGACCCATCAAAGTCACAAGCTGGGTCGTGGGTCCACCAGCCACACACACACAGAGAGCATTAAATGGGCTGAGAAAATCCCCTATCTAGGGATTTTCCTTTTTCTTTTCAAGCATGTCATGGGTTAATGAGTTGAAAGTTATTAGCTTATTGTCATGAGAAAGTAGCAAATAAGTGTTTGGAGTTTCATGTGGAGAGAGAGAGCATCGAAGGGTTGAGAACTCACCTATCAAGGGATTTGATTTTTCCTTCTTTTTTCCAAGCACGTCATGGGCTAATGTGTTGAAAGTTATTAGCTTGCTGTCATGAGAAAATAAGAAATGAGTGTTTGGAGTTTGATGGGGAGCCTGATTCACTCTTCCATAAAGTTATGTCGATCGAACTCCGCTATGATAACAATTATTCCAAGTTGGTTAACTTACCATAAAGTATCCAATGAAGAATTCAATCAAGGAAACTGTTGCTATAAAATCCTTCTGTATCAATTCAAACCATTTAAATGTGATATTCTGGCTTCTATGATTGTTTCTACATTTGATCTCTCTCTTTTTCCTCCGTCGTTACTGAACGGAACTGTTTTTTCCGGCACGTTCTGGTTAGAACACTGCACCATACCCAGATATTGGAACCATAGGAGGACAAGCAGTAGCATTAAGGATATCTGGCAACAAGGCAGCATTCTACAATTGCAGCTTCTATGGAACTCAAGATACGCTGTATGACCACAAAGGATTGCACTACTTCAAGAATTGCTTCATACAAGGATCGGTGGACTTTATTTTTGGCTATGGAAGATCTTTATATGAGGTGGGTGGTTTTCGTATATAAACTAGAATCTATCGTAAACAAATTCTGCAAAGTTTTACGTTGTAGGAAGCCTAACGTAACCCTCCTCTTTTATTTGAACTTATGACCGATCATACAAGGGTAATCTGTTACATGAGAGGAGTTGTTTTCATATATAAACTGCCTGAACAAATTGATGTTAGCTTAAGTACATTCATCTTTATTCGTCATCATGTCCATGAATTTGCTTTTATAAGTTATATCTACTGTTTAGAATGAGACATATCCTTGCGAATGTGACTTGCGTTTTACATGCCAAATTATTATTGTTGTTTTACTAACAAGTGAAGCCACTTATTAAAGATATGAAAATAAAAAATTTTAAATAAAAAATAATTTTTATTCAATTATTTTATCTAAAACTCATTATATTATTATTATTATTATTATTATTATTATTATTATTATTATTATTATTATTATTATTATTATTATTATTATCATATTCCAGAAATAAATAAATAAATAAGGAAACATAATTCTCCTTATATAGTCATCTTTTATATATGCTTCAATCTGAGGGTTTCATTTGTATGTTGATGAATGACATTTCATTTGGTTTTATAGGAGTCTGTACTATGGGGAATACAAGTGTAGAGGACCCGGCGCCAATATGACAGGAAGAGTGCCCTGGGCTAGGATTCTTACAGACAAACAGGCTGCGCCGTTCTTGGGAACATACTTTGTTGATGGCCAGAAATGGATCTTGAGTACAAATTGATCTTGATCGAAGCAATCGGAGTCATTTCTCTTATGCAAATTCAGAGCAGGTTTCGTCGGAGGCGTCTTGTAAATGGGTTGTTCATCTGAATAGTCTTGTTTTATTTGTGATGAACAATATGACAAATGCTGCAAAGTACTTTAAAAACTTGGGCTTCTATTAATATAATAAAGTCATGAAATAAACCAAGTTCAGGTTTCGCATCGAATCCACAAATTCCAAATCCGATTCTGGTTGAGGATCACTAAGATTCAGACTCGAATTATATTGAATCAGAGAATCCGCTAACTAGGTGGACAACTGACAACTCGATTGAATCGGATCGGGTGCATCAAGCAAAGTGAAATGTTCATCTGGTCAGATAAGATTGTCGATTGCAAACACGAAATATTTGGGTTTTATAAAGTATAAAGGTCAGATATTGATAGAGGCAGCAAGACAAGTACTCGACCTTTCTTTTCATTCTCAATTAATTGGAAATCTGGCCTTGTGCCAGACTCAAACACATGGAGGAATTTCATCTATATAAGATACAGAGAACATAAAGGTACACCATGATAGTAACTATTACCTTGATGAGGAAATGGAAAATTCAGAAATTTGTTGCTTACATACCAACAAGCACAAGCAGTTTAAATTTCAATAGAAATGCTAACAATCACAACAAGTAGCCAATGAAATGTAGTAATTCTTGTCTTGAAGACTTCTATTGTTAGTAATTTGGTCTTTGCATGACACATGTTACAGGCTCTCCTTCACATAAAAAAGGAGAAGGATGCACAATTTTCTCTAGCTAAAGGTATTTGGATAATATGGTTTCCAGGGGAGAAATAAAACCATTTTCTCCCCACCTTTTATCTGTATATTTACAGACTCGAATGGTTGATCCTTGCTTGACTATACAAGAACCGGAGGCCTTGCTGCGTTTCTCGAGCACTTTTTATGGGGATTTGTACTGAGAGGACAAGAGCAACCCATCAGAACCTCTAGGTCTTCTTCACATGTCAGGATTGATGCCATCTCGGGGTTATCAAGAAGCAACTTTGCAGTTAAGTATCCGGCAATAGTCCATGTCTGGTACAACCGAGACTGCTTGCCGATGAACCTAGCTGTTCGAGTGTCATAGTATTCAGGCCACTGGTCTTTGGGCAACCTCTCCTCCACTACCGAGACAGCCCTTTTTGCTAGATCTGGCCTTCCCATCTTAATGCAAGCCAATGTGAACTGTAGATTCATGAGAAAAGGAAAGCACAACGAATCAAATGTTTGATCTTTACTTGAAAACAGAAAAGGTATTGATGAAGAATCGATAAACAATGCTATACGTGCAAAGGAACCACTTCCAGAAATGAATAGGTGAAATAAATTGCTAATTACCTGCCAAAGCAGAGTCGGCCAAGACCCCCCGTTATGATAAGACCATGGCCTGCAAAATAGTTTGGTTTCGTTAGAGCATATTTTTATCGGTTAGAGGAGTTCAAAGCATAAAGATGAGACGATCTAAAATAGCAAAACTCGTTACGGTTAACAAGGTGAGAGTAACCACGATGGAGCCGAGTCAGTTGACTGAAATTAATGATATAATACTCAATTTGATACTACCTACATCTTGTTTCCTACAGCATAGTTTGCAGGGTTTATGTATAAGGTTCCAGATGCCAACTGTTGGTGGATCTTCAAAATCAGTTGAAAACCATGTATCAAATATTGAAAGATCCCCTTCAATATATTCTATGACTCAACTGATTTCTAAATTACGGATATCTTTAAACCAAACCTTTAAGCTACTTGTACAGGTTAGAGATTAATATTGTAGTTTAGGGTGCATTATGTGTGCAACGCACTCACAAGGTAGTCCCTGTTATTAGTTCTGATCTTGTGCATTTTTCTTTTAACCAACTTGCTAGTTGTTCCCCACCTGGTTGATTCACTGTTTCTGTATACCCCGACTGGATTGCACACGTATGCCTGTTGAAGGCAGTCAGGGACAACATGACATATAGAAGAATATGTATAATGATTGATATGACATTATTCTGAAAGAAGGACATGACTTCTCCTTCATCGTGCTACTTAACCAAAATTAAGAAAAAGAAGGTACAACGATAAGTATCCAAGTTACTACAGAAAGAGTCAAACTGCCAAGTAAAGAATCATGATTAACAATAACTTTTGAAGTTATTCCTCAATATGCAACTGACAACATTAAAGAACAGTAGAAACAACAAAACACCACGGCCGATCTGGCAATTTTCCTCACATGGTTTAACATGAAGGTGACATGACACTTTGTATATAAGGATTGGAGCTTAAGATCTAATTTCTTGCAGTTTGTTGCAGTTTTTTCAGGTGCAAGTTTTTGTACATGAACCGGAAAACGATTTGCAGATCAATATGAACAATTAGATTTCTCATAGTGAAGTTCATACTCAGCAATTTTATGCTGGTAAAAGTATCCAAAACAAATGCTCTTTGAGCAAAAGAAAACATTTTGAGACGAGCAACATACGCATGCACAATAATGAAACTGGTGTTCAAACAAACCAAGTTCAAACAGAAGATATATGATGGATCCAACTTATATTGTACTAATCAGAACGCCCTGGTCCATAATTATCAATGCCAACTCATTGCCAAATTCACCACAAACAAATCTGGAGAGAATGAACCGACAAAGAGAACAGGCGCGAAAGCATAAGTGGAAAAATTATAAACTTCATATGAGGTATTCAATATAACAAATATAGAAAAGGAACTCAGAGTATAAATAGGAAACTTACGTGTTCTTTGGATCACTACCAGTGATTATACGCCATTCCTCATACTCGAGTGATGGGAAACATATCTTCATTGGCATCTTGCCAACGAGATCATCCCATTTGCTTTCTATGAGATTCAAGATAGATTCAGACTGCTCTGGAGTGGTCAAAGACGAGACAATAGACCAGAGATTTCCAAGTGAAAAGAACCTGAAATCCATGTGAGCTGGCTGCAGATTTCCAATGAGATATCCTCCTTTTTCAGGAATCCATTCCATCAACCAAGATGGAATTTGCTCAGGGTAGATATTGAATTTGTTCACAGCATCGTGAGAATACTCTTCAGTTTTATACCGGTATATCACATTTATCTTCCGCATATCTACCCAATAGTACTCTCTTATGTGGAAAGACAATGCACTAAGTCTATTGTTGATAGCCCGCAGTAGGTTCTTCGAGGTATCATTGATGATAATCATCTCACGTGCACATCTAAGGGCTGAATAGAACAAAGCCTGACAAAATTGAAAAATCTTAGTGGGCAAATATAACCATAAGAATTGAAAAATAAAGCTTGTTATAGAAACAGGAAACAGATTAAATGTATCAGCCAAAGTAATCACTAACAACAACTTTCGGGACAAAAGTTTCAGCTTACTTGTATCTCAAGAGGATGACCATGGATACCCATCCGGCGGTCAACCATGCATGAGCCATCGGTCACCAACAATGTAGGAAACATATCAAAGCCATCAGCCAAGCAAAGATTTAAAATCAATTTTATGCCCGTCTGAACATCCACCCTCTCCTGTAAGGCATAATCACCAGTAACCTTCCCATAGGCTCTCAACAAAATAATCCACCACAATCCTATTCAAGATTTAAGGAAAAAGAAGAAAAAGAAAAGAAAAGTCATCATTCCATGTTGTTAAGATGAAAGCATATATCTCGCAAAATGTCAAGCTTCTCCGTACCAGAATCAACAGGAGCAACACGTCCAATAGCAGACTCTCCAAAATCTGGGTCTAGAACTTCCTCAAATGCCTCATTGCTACCATCAAGGGGCACAGTTCTCACTTTAAAACTTGCTGGCATCAAACCTTGGCCGGGACTGTAGCAATCAACAGTTTTCTCCCAACTCTTAAAAGATCCAAAAAGCAGCGATTATTAGTATTAGAGATTTATTACCATCAGTAGAACCAAACAGGAAATGTGGCAATAACAACAAAACCCATTTTCTTCTAGTTTAATCATTAATGCACCAAGATAAATAGGCAGCAAGTTGGAAAAGGAAAGAAAAAACTTTAGACTAACCCCAAAAGGCCCAATAAGATGCACTAAGTATGGTATCTATTCCTATAAGTTTAGATAAATCATAGTATACACATGCTAAGTTAAATAGAGAAAGGAAAAGAACACTTTGCGCAAGAAAACGACGACGGTAAGGAGACCATGTACATGACAGCCATAGGCAGATGTTACACACATGATCGGCACAAGCAAGAGAAATCAAGTTTCTCATAAACATTCTCTTCCATTCACGTCAATATGACGCACATTCAACTTCTTAAATATCAAAGTCCTATTGAAGCAGATAAAAGCTTTTCAAAGGCTAACAAAGAATAGGCAAACAATTTACTACAGTCAACCATCATCATCAACATAGAGTCCCATGAGTAACATGAAGAAATCGTTTCACAAGAAATAAGGAAGACAAAAACATAGAGATATGGTTTCCAAAAATGATTAGGCATCAAATTCACCTGCAACTGCAGTGTGTGGATAATGAAATTCCGAACGATCTCCCCCTCGCCCTTGAGCAAAAACGCAAGGGCCGATGGGACGAAGTCTCTGATGAAAACCTGATCATAATTCAACGGAGTAACGTCTGATGGATCGTTAGCTGCCACTGTCCCAATCGGACTGCCACAATAGTTCACGACTGCAGCCCGAAGTGCCCTCCATGCTTCTTTCTCAACTGCAGACTCCTCCTTCACCTGGGTCACCTCATCTACATGGCTGGCTTTCATCTCCTCAAGATTCCTGATCAATTCTTCTTGAGCACCTAATAGATTATCTCTCCTACCATTCAAATCCTCGCGAGTTCCAGCCGATTCACCGCCGGAGGAATCATCTTTGACAACTCGAGTTGGGGAAGAATCCCGATCCTTCTCTAGGGTGAGAGGCTCAAAACCCAGATTCTGCAAGCAGATTCTCTCGAAATCCCGCTCGCCAACTCGAGGCTCAATCGACGAGCTAAATCGGACATCGGCCACTCGGAGCGCACCACCACGATCGGAACTCTTCTTATCGTTCCTGGAAGAATCGAATTCCGGCAAATCCAAAGCGGCGTTAGCAAATACGCAGAAATCTCTCTTCCTGTCTACGTCCAACGACCGGGAACAGAAGGACCTGCGATTCCCGCAAGCAAAACCGGACACCCGGACGGAGTTTCGACTCCGGTCTCCAATCTTCCTACTGGAAACCACCGATTTAGGAGAGTCGATCCATCCGGCGAGGCCACGCCGGATGGCTCGAATCCTGGAGAACCTAGAAAACACGGAATTGGACCGGACGATCACTTTGCAACAGGGTTTCACCGTAAACATCCCCATTGAACCAGGATGACTCATCCCAATGAGAAGAACAATCAGCACCTAACAACTACAAATGGGCTTACTAGCCAAAGAGACCCTCTTCACTCCAAAAAAAAACACAGAGATTCGGACAGGATCTCAAAAAACCAAGATCGTATTACACCAGAATCCAACACAAACCAAATCAACACCAAGCAAAAATCACAAGAATGATAAGATAACTAAACTGGGTAAAAAGGATAAAAGAAACAATCTGACGCTAAGGAGAAAACAGCGGGCGGGATATGCGCCTGCTCTCTTCGTCCGATGCATTTATAAGAAACTTCACCGAAAACCGCAGCACAATTCCCACTTTTCGCTCTCAGAGAGAGAGAGAAAGAGGTGGGGTCTCGTTCAAACTTGGAGGTTAGAAAAAGAAGAAAAATCTTGCAACGGCACAAAACTACTCGGATCGGATAAGATCCATCGATTCATCTAATGAGTACCAAGAGCGTTTGAATCGGGAAGAAAGCCGATACGATTCAATCAACAGTTCAATTGCGCGGTTCGTATTTTTCAGCAAAGAAAACAAAAAACACGACGCACACGACGCTTGTTCACCAAGAATATGGTTCTTTTTTTTAATTAAAAAAATCCCACAAAATGTACGTGGACACGATTTCTCTGAGAGGACCCGCAAATAGCAAGACCTTATATGGACTCGAAACATTTTCACGGATATCGTTTCGTTAGTGAACTCCACAAAGGCAAGGCAGGTCAGGTGGCCATCTTTGGTTCTTGTCTTAAAATGACTAGAACACCCAAGTCAAAATATTCGTGCTCCTATTATATAAGTTTTGTGGATAAACATGTTCAGTTTCGGGTAAATAGAAAGCGACGGTCAATCGTTTTGAATTGTCTCTAACAATTTTACATCTAAAACTGTTAATTTTTTTGGGAAAAAACACAAATACTCTTCCTCATAGTTGAACTCTCCACTTACTATCGATTCCAAATTTAAACCGATCTTTAAAAATCACAAACCGTAACTCCACCGCAAACCTCCCATTCCGATCATGTCTACATAACTCGGGGATAAAATGGATGGAGGGTAGAAGAGTAATCTCCAGCGAATATTTTAGGATAATAGAGAAGGTTTTACACGTGTGCATGACGTGGTGAGCCAAGTGTGGATAAGTTGTACAAATCTAGCTTGCCCTTTTGTTGGATTTTAACATCTCTCTCTCTCTACAATGTCTCTCTCTAAAACTTGAGGCTCTTATTTTCATTCTCTTTCAAAGAAGAACAAAATAAGTGGCTTATCAAGATCATCCAAGGTGAGGCTCTCTCTCCCTCTCTCTCTTTCTCGGTAAGTCACGAGTTCGAGACCCATCATCCAGGAGGAGTGATGGTTTACTTGGAAATCCTTTAGGATAAAGTCATACCTGTGGGACTATTACTGCAACCTCAATTTGAGCCAGTACGAAAGGATTTAGATTTTTTAATGTACACCGACGCTTGTGTTTGATTAAGTTAGTATAAATCTGATTATGTAATAAAGTGAGTATATAATTTCAGTTTCTTATATCATAATCTCACGTTGCCGTGCATATAATTCGATTCCACCTAATATAGAAAGAGTTTGGTTAGGGAAAAAGTTAAGATCCAATAGGAATTGATGCAACTGGATCAAGGTTTCTTATTTGGTAGTAATGGCCAATAATGCAGTTTGAGCATGAGGGCTTGTTACTTTAAACCAAATGAGCTTGTATAAAACCCAAGAGGGGTCAGCATATCAGTAAGGCCTTCTCTCTCTTAGATTCTGAACTGGAACTGATGTGTCGGTTTCGGTTTTGGGTGGTATCCATGGATTCTAGTTTGAATCCAAAACGATATAAAAAAAAAAATCATATTGAAAAAAAGACTGAACCGACAGTTTGAAACCGCTTATCCGGATTCAGGTATGTTCCGGTTTCATGGAAGTAAAAACCGTAATCAAACCAGACACGCCAATATTTGGTCACAATTCAAGGTCTGATTCGATGGGTTCTAGTTCCAGCAACTTCCAACCCGATTCAGTTCCGGTTTAAACTCTCGGTTTTGCTTACAAAAACAAACATATCTAGTAGGTTGCATGCTTTTTATTGAGATCGGGTGGGTTCGTGTGGGTTTAAACCTGACCCAACTCGCTCCATCGCCAAGCCTATACACGAACCTGCTTCCAACCCGAAAATCAGTTCCATTAAACAAATACCGCATCGCTTATCTTCCCCCAAAAGAGAAAAAAAAATGTCAACCAGGTTCTAAACAGAGGGATGCGTAGATGACGTCGAGGGACCATATGAATCTGTTGAATTCTCCGTTAAAGTCTGAGCAGAGTCTGCAGAGAGGATGAGAACGCACGTTGTTTCTCTCCCTTGCTCTTCCTTCCTTCTGAATTTCAAGCGCCCCGCAAGGCCCAATCTTGAATCCTTAACGCCAGTCACCTGTTGTCTTAGGTCACAAGGAGGAAAAGTTAATCCACTCTAGATAGATCAAACCTGGCCATCGATTTCTCTCACAGTCTTTGGTAAAGGCTTCATTCTAGGCCCGCCTTTAGACACAATCCATCCCAGAGTGCAGCTTCAAATCTACCAAAATGGTTCAATTGATATTGGACTCATTCACACTGGCATCTGGGCAAGTTGCTTCATTTGCTAATTTTCGATTCTTATCTTTGGACCCAAATAGGAACGTTTACAAGAGTCGATTTTTCTGTCGTATCAGGTTCCTCCATTGCTCGGAGTATTCTACCTCGCTGTTGGAATGCTACAACTATTCCTGGATGAAAAGTTGTATGCAAGATAAAAAGCTCCAGAGGGAACCTTGCAAAAGACGTCACTCATTGTTGTAAGTGTTGAAGTTCGCCTGCTGCACGTTAAATTTGATGTATTTGTTTCTTATTTTTCTTTCTCGTCAATTGTGCTTTTTTGCGTTGTGATTCGGATTACCGCTGTTTTAGTTCTCTCTCGATTCTGTGTGCTTTAAAACGGGGTATCATAGACTCCTGATTGGAATATGAAATGCACATAAGGTGTTTGTGTAATTGAAGTATGCAAAACAGAGGCAGAATTGGATTTACTGACGTATTGGATTTAGTTGATTGGATGAACCAGGTTTCTTGTGCAATTCGTTGAGCTGAGTGCTGAGATGTACAAAGCGGGGGTACCGTCTAGCATTGAAGCATATGATTGTTTGCTTTAGCAGAGTTCATATGGTTCTCGACGGATAGAACATGGTTGTGGTTCGCAATAGCATCGATTGTCGGTGTTTGTGGACCAGCAGCAGAGATTCCACTGATCAAGTATCATCCTCTCCTTATCAACTGTCATTTTGCTTGCTGCTATGCCAATGTTTTTCTCTTTTTCCTCTTTATTGGTGATCAAACTTCAGCAATGACTTCTTTGTTTCTTCAGGATCTGCAATCTCTGGCAATACCCAAATGCAAACATTGAAGTTTTTGGGGTGGTAAGAGTTCCATATAATCTCCACCATTTTGAATACATTGCTGAAAATCTTATTTCTGACTTTTGCTTTATTAATCAGGGGTTGGCCACTTGGGCATGCACCTGCTACTTCGTTTACACTCCCTTCTTGATAAATTTTTCGCGTTATCTGAGAGAAAGGTTCACATCGGTTGGCATAGAGTCTGAAGATGAACCGAAGACTTTGTGACACATTCAAGTCATTGAAATGAAAGGGAAACTGTTAAAGTGGCAGTATTCATTCTAGATTGTGTATCAACTACTATGAATCTATACATGGATCGTTTTCTTACTTAAGCGTACTGATAATGTTATGCTTTGTTCAATCCAAATCCATTTATCGCCCTGATCTATATTGAAAAGACCTGATTGAGTTTTACGCTGCGTATTGGCTACCTAAATTGCATAGCGTATGCCCTAAAAGGCGTAAGGAATTAATGTAAAAGTACTGAGTTTTATGCAACTAGCATTGGATGTCAGCATATGAGCAAACAGAGGAGAGCTCACCCTGAACAAACTATAGAAAGCATATTGCCACCAATGAGCAATTGAACGAAAAACGTTGGTAAAAGAAAACTTATATCTGTTCAATTAGCAAAAGCCATCCTCCAGATTACAATGATTGTCCCTCCAAAGCCAATCAAAACCAAAACCAAAACCGAGCCTTGTTCCACACTGTAAAAGGTCGCATAAAGGTTACAGCCGAACGTCAGCTACAGTGGTGTGAGTACAATTAACAGAAAACACCCTTGAAGTCTTTAAGAAAAGAAAATTCATGTTGACATCAGTAGGAAGAAAAATCTTGGGGATGCATCCCTGTGGTAATCTTCCAAAAGCAACCACATTAACCATGAATGTAAGATGAGCTTGTGCTCTGTTTCTTTAAAAGCTTCAGACCACCAGTAGTATCATCAACCACATCACGAGGGCCTGCCAACGTTCAGAAACAATCGTCAGCAGAGATAAAAGTTTAGTCCTTTTCCTTATAAGAGCATACACTAATTCTTTAGTACAAAATCTTGTTCATGAATCATGTATAAGGCAAACAAAGAGTGCAGCAAATTAAACGATGGACAGGACCGCAAAAAATGAGTACTTACCAAGTATCTTGTTCATGAATCATGTACAAAATACACGTCCACTGTAACCTGCAACACTGTAGGTTTGGTACTTTTGGAATATTTTTTGCCCCGTCCATTTGAATGTTGAATTACTTTTGTGTGTACAACTTACACACTAGAACCATAAACTACTGTCAGTTAAATGGAGACCGCGCGTATATCATGTACAATATTTTTTTAATGGAATATATAAGTAATTTTCATGGAGTATTTTTTTACATATATATTCAAATTCCTAAGAACTAAACCAAAATATTGAATACCATACTATAAGTAATGAATGAAAATGAGTGGAGAAGAAAAGAAGAGACTTACCAAGTATAGAAGTATAGGCATCATAGTTCCTCAGTCTATTCTTCTTGGTAAAAAAAAATTGTATAGTCAAAACCCTTCAAAATTGTTATCTTCTTCATAGCCTTTTCATTTAACATTAATTGGGAACGCAAATTGATGCATCAAAAATGCCAAAGAAATCATTCTCGCTCACTTACTTTTCTTTTTGTATATGAACTTCTAAAATAAGATGGTACGGTTGAATTACTCATAATGCTATCTTTGTAGCTTTAAAGATGTATTATTGTGCATCACCTCTGATGCACGGTTATGGCAATTAGGGCTGCGTACCCGTATCAAACATGTATTAGATACGTATTGGTATGGATACAGGTACTGGTATGCTTGAGTAAGTGCTGGTACATGTGTGTACGTATCGGTATGCTTAAATAAGTACCAGTACACGTATCCTCGTTTGGGTACGTTAAGTTCCTGTACTCGTTAGAATTGGATATGGGTTGACTTCATCTAAATTTTAAAATAGAGGTGGTAAAACCCCTTATTTCTAAACCTATTCAGTATTCGGTTTTGTGACTGGCTGTTGTGTTCTCTCTCTAAAACTCTGCACTCATCACCGGTGGGCAACGAGCAACCATTCACTGGCAAGGCAACGATCATCCAGAGTTTTTGAAGGTTGTCACCTCTCTCTCTCTGAGTTTTTAGGTGTGGAACCATCGATTCCTCTGATGATGTTCAGATGCACACAATCATGCTGGATTGATGGTGTTTTTCATGTGCACTCCCTTGCGTTTTGAGACCGGCCATTGATTAAACATGGTTGAATCCCCAGTGAACAACTGAACACTGATAATGAATTCTGGCTGGACGCCAGGGCATCCCATTCGGTGTCCCTTAGGATTCTAATTCTCAAGAATAGTGAGAAATTGAGAATATATTTGATTTGAGTCATTTAACTCACAAAAGGCTCACTGCCTAAGTTTTTCTTCTTTTTTTCTTTATGTTCGTTGTATTAAGAAAATATTTTGTATTTTGTATTATTCATTAATTAATCATTACTGGATACTAGGTGTAGGTGGGTCCATTGTGCTCCTTGCTTTAGCCTTTTCATTTTTATAGTACATTATGCTTTTGAGATGCATGATATTATATTTTAAAATTTTGATATGGAAGTTATATGTATAAAGTTGAAAATGTTATTGACTGAAATTTTCTTGATATGGTACACTTGTTACTTGGTATTACATTTATATTTATTTGAGTAAATTTATTTTTTTATTATATTTTTTAATAATGACGTATATGTACTTTAGCTTTTTTGAAATGTATGTACTTCATACCCATATCATACCCTATACTGATACCATACTTGTATTCATGCAACACAGTGCATCACGCATCTTCAGAAATATGGTATTGGAATCTTACCGGCTGATATCAAGGTGTATTAGATGAGCCAAAATGAGTTTCTTGTAAATATTAAAAATGCACACTTGATATGAAACTTAGTTATATATAGAAAGAGAGAATAGTTCATGCGTACATCAATCCATGTTATTCGATTAGTGAAATCAATAGTTAAAATTCAAATCTCAAAAGCAAAAAAAGATATTGTTTTACTGGTATAATAAATATACCCGATTGAGATCTTCGATGATGTTTAAGCATACCCCCCCCCCCCTCTCTCTCTGTATATATATAATTTGATTGTAAGAGAGACCGACCACTGATCCGCCACTGTAGTTTGAGTCTTAAACCGTTTGAAACTGAAAAAATCATTTAAAACTTTATAATAAAAAAATTTAAATGAAATTGCGTTTCGGATCATTAGGCCCAGACCAAACAGTACGATGTTGACTACAAATATTTATTTGGCGCATGCCGTCTTGGATGGACGAATGATATCGTCGACGGTCGCAAGGCAGGTGCGTTTTCTATTTCGCTGCTCCTTTCGTTGTCGCGTCGAGAAACTTTTAGGGTTTTGATCGTAGGGGAAAAATCCTTTCTTCCTTCTTGGGTTTATGAAATACTGACCCGTCGTTGGTTGGCATCTCTGTTTCAAAGTTTTTGCTTGCAATAGCGATTTGCGGGGAGGGCGAAGATGATTGAGGTGGTGTTAAACGATCGATTGGGGAAGAAGATAAGGGTGAAGTGCAACGAGGACGACACGATCGCCGACCTAAAGAAGTTGGTCGCCGCGCAGACGGGCACCCGACCGGAGAAGATACGCATTCAGAAATGGTACACCATCTACAAGGACCACATCACCCTCGGCGACTACGAAATCCACGACGGCATGGGCCTTGAGCTCTACTATAACTGACCAAATTGTTTGATGGTACCTCTCTCTCTCTCTCAAGCGTAGGTGGTTTTGCATGCGTTCAATTTTTCAACGGATGGTGGAGTTTGTCCCTGTAGATATGTTGTTGAAGTTTCTTTATTTTTCCTTGTTTGCTTTTGCGAATACATAGTTAGAAACTAACGCATTAATGACCGAGCTTTTGATGTTAAATGATTGAAAGGCTAAAAAGGGAATTTGTGAACTCTGTGGTTTAATAGATTATGATCGTGTGTATGATTTTTTCGTTTCGTCATAATGCAATTCTCTTTTTATTTGTGATTCTTGTGTTCTTTTAGCTGCGTGTCTGTCTTTGAAAAAAGAGAAAGATTAGCAAATAGAAACGGGGGGAGAGAAAGACAGATAGAGAGCACCCAGTTTCTCCCTGTGTCAAGGCTCGTGTGACATTCTTCTGAGAATACCACCTTTCACAAAAACTAAACTCAGAAAAGGCTATGAAAATGCCGAGTCGTCGGGGTGCACTAGCTCGATTGGACCAAAGAAAAGGGGGCTCCTCAACTTTGATTGCGAACTCAATGTTGAATGTTTTTTCTAGAACAGCATGAAGAACTCTGGTTGATCATGTTTGCTGCTTAGCACATATTTATGAACCCAATTTTGATTTGTGCTACCGTAAAATGTTGCCTTGTTTTGAAGGAGACAAACGCTTGATTGCATCATATTCCCACGAGTTCAAAATAATTTAGATACTGCCTAGATCGTAAGCGTAATTTCTTCTCTAAATGGTGTACTCTTCTATTTTGTGATTAAAGCACCGCCGGCTAATTGAGATATGCTTTGTGTTGCCTTTTAGAGAACGAGATGGATGGTTTCACTGTATGCGGGGCAAACCCAACGCCAGAGATCATACTCTGGTTTTTCTGAGGATGTAAACTTGATGACAATATGTTGGAGATGGATTAAAAGTGCCGTATCTTGCCAAAATCTTGGAATATATTCTATTTTACCTTTTCCATTTGTGAACGTATTGCAACCTTAACTGATTGATTCCCCTAGCTCATGTTCTGGCATGAAAGATGTAGCGATAGTGCAATGTTGTTGTGTGACGAACTCGGATGCTATTATTGGTCATTTGAGTTCAATTAGTTTAGCTATATATATTTTCAACTGTCAACCGTCAAGATTATTCAGCTTCAACTATCTAAGTCGATCAGTCAGATTAGTGTTTGCAGCAGCTTAGTGCTTAGGCATTCTTCGTTTTCTTCTCTGTAGGTGCTAGAGTGAAATTATGGGCTTCTTTTCTGCATCCCCTTCCTATCGAACTACATGATAATGGTGCAATAGTGTTATAAGAGAGAGAGAGAGAGAGAGAGAGAGAGAGAGAGAGAGAGAGAGAGAGAGAGAGAGAGAGTGCGCTCGTGTATGAGTGTATGAGGGTAAATATATATACTACTGTCCTGTAGGCATATTTCTTGTGGGCATGGAATCAGACGGAAACAAACACACCATTTGATACAAGGTTTGAGGGAACTGAACCTTGAATTTGGTGCTTGCAGCATAACATGGAAAGAACCTGAAACACCCACAAAACGGAAATAGATTCAAAGGCTTTGCACAAAAACCAAGTCTCTCTCATTCGTGTTGTTGATGAAACATGGAACCATGATTCTCCCATTACAACTGCATCCAAAGTTCAAACAAATGCATTTGCAATGGAACATTTTAACGCATGAAGACAGTAGAGATTTTTGTGAAAAGAGTGAACAGGTCATACGTTTTGCCATTTATTTAATGATTTGTAAAAAGTTAAGAATTATGAGAATTAAGGACATTTTGTGCATTTGGAGCACGCATCACTGTTAATTATCTGCCATGGATTTCGTTCTCTCCTGCAACCTCTTCGAGTACAATAAAGAGCACTTCAAAACTATTCGTGGCAACTATACCAGAAAGTTGAGGGTGAAATTTGACATTCTTCTGGTGGCAAGTTGAATCTGTCATCGATTGCAGAACTTCTATTAGTGAACTGGGCATGGATGATAAGTTGGTAAGAAAATGGTTTGGTTAGAGATGCAATCATGTGCAAAAGTTAATGGTTGGGAGTCTGGTGTTCTGCTTGAAAACTGACCAAAGTTACACTTTGATGTTAAAATTGATTTGATTTGAATTTGGTAACAGAACCCACCGTACAATTCTAAAAAGGAACACATGTTGCAAGCCAACCTGAGCAAAGATGACTGCCCAAATATGCAAAGGTTACAATACATACAATTGAGTTCTAACTCGATCTAGGAAAAGAAAATAACGCACTAAATGATGTGTTATATATTTCCTTCACAAGTTCCTTCAGCTAAATAAAATGGGTCAAAAGGTGAGCAACCTATATTTACATGCAGTAGTAGCGTAAGTGGTCGATTCCAGACAAAAAAGAGTAATTTTTGCAAACACACTAACTAAATTGCAATTTACTTCCAGGAATTTGAAGGACTCCCCAGCAAAATGCATCATGGTAAAACAGGCCCTGTGCCGAATTTCATGAATAACAAGATCTAAGGACATGAAGAAAGATACTCACCCGATGTAATACGCTTCAATTCCTTCGAGTGATCATCGTTGTTGATTCCCAAAACAGACCGAACTTCAGACAACCATACTTCATGGCTCCACTTGTGATCACCTTGAAGATAAAGAGACTGGAGAAGAAAATAACAGGCAAGCTTGTTGACATCCCTTTGTGAGCCGTATCCAGCCAGATCCCCTGAATCACTTTTGCCCACCTGATACATCGAACTCTTCAGATAGGGTACTTTGATGAAACAAACATCTGAGAAGCTCGCGGTTGCCACCTTGGTTTGATTAGGGGTGCTTTTTGATGCCTCATTAGCCAACTTGGCTTTTATTTTAGGCAATGACAGTGCAGCTCTCATTTCCAATTTGTCCTTATAAGAATCCTAAAGGACCTATGGTTATCATTGGCCCGATCCTCTGCCTCACAGACATGGTTAGGTGACCACTGAGATCCATAGGCCGTTTCATCTGGTATGACTTCCGAACGGCTGATGAGTCTACGTTTCCTCTTCTTTGGTTGGGAATTTTATGTTATTACTGCCATCGTTTGGTCAATGTCTTCGTCAGCCGAAAACCCATGGGTTTGTGTGCTACCTGCTTGTGGCTCAAGAAAGCAACTCTTGCGTTAGGATATACCTCTCGCTTTGTAGCCCTTCCATATTCGGTGAATGAGCACTAACAGTATTTGGAATCTCTTCTGCATTTTCTACAACGGTATTAGTCGCTGCGGCCTGTAACTCGATCAAAGAACCTTCCAAAACTTTACTCCTCACAAACTGTAACTTTGGTTTCCTCTTGGGATGTGTAGTTGGAATTGGAAGCTCATGTTCCACAGAGGTGCTTCGTGTGCCACTGATGGCAGATACTGAACTGATGACCAAGTCCATTGAGGACTTCTTTATCAAGGCCTTGCAAAATATATATATATATATATATATATATATATATATATATATATATATATATATATATATATATATATATATATATATATATGTGTGTGTGTGTGTGTGTGTGTGTGTGTGTGTGTGTGTGTGTGTGTGTGTGGAAATCTTAAATACAAGGTATTGGACCAAATAGTTACTTCAGCTTACAAGAAAAAGTCTTATTGTGCATGCCTAATCAAACATACAAAATCGTATAATGACTAATTAGGCACCGATGATCTGCATAATATGAATATGGAGAACAAATCAGCAGTTCTTGTGCCTGCCTTCAAAAATTCTCATAATGCCACAATAAATTATTTCCATTGCAAGCAAAAGAAGTGCAAGTCAACTAACTAAAGCACTCAGAAGACAATTGTCTCAATAAAACGCTTTAACTAGAGTAGTGTATTCCAAGTTCTGCCTGAAAAGATGCATCCTTCCTTACAGGCAGATCGTCTTCAGAAGATCACAGATGTGGTTTAGCTGACAGATGGATAGACTCTAGCCTCAACATCAGTGCGTAAGCCTGAAAATTAGACTTGCTAAGAACATTGGCAACCGCGCTTTTATGCCAGTGCTGGCTGCCACAGAAACTTTTGGAGAGCTGATAAAAGCATGGCTTCAGACCTAGGGAAGCTCAGGACAAATAATAATCTAAGAAATATTTATTACATTTAGCCTCCTTGGCAACATGTAAGATATCACCCTGACAGGTTCCAAACCTGGATAAAGGATGAGGATTTCTTATAGCCAACGTAAAACTTTGTTGAACTTATTTACCATGGATTCTACAAATTATGATAGGGCTATATGGAAACAAAGAATCCATGTAGCCGACCCCATCTAGTATGGGAAAAAGCTTAATTGTAGTTGTTGTAGCCTCCTTGGCAGGAACGAGTGAAGCCATCCAAAAACAAGTATTTGCACATAAACCTCTTGTCAAGCATCTTCCTGTGTCTTCCTCTATCTATAAATAATCCCCACACCTGATAGCTCCAAGACAATAGGTGATAGAAAAGGAACGGAACAAGACAGAAATCACCAACTCTATAAAATGTTACCACAGAAAGCAGTAGCCCCATGAAACTCCTATGCGGCCGTTGAAATATAGATGTTTGAGGCTATTTCATCCTTCCGTTTTGCATGAATGCTACCCCATCAAAGTACAGAGACCCGTTTCTCCTATGGAAAACATTTCATGGCTCCACCAACCACAGCCGTCTTTCGAGTATATCGGACCAACATAGTGCTGATTCAAACTCTACTCATTTACTCGGGAAGTGGAATCCAATTAAATTATGAAATAAGTAAAAAAAACAGAACATAAAACTGGAACAGCACCTTAAATTTTGTAAAGGACAAACTCGGAGTGGATCAAGAACCACCTTGTCAGACTGAATACATGAAAATGAGATAGCTTAACTTATGAAGGCATCCTATGGTATTATATACTCTTCTTTGATTAAGAAAACCAGAAATATTGTGAATCAGGTCAGAAACGGTGTCATACCACCAGCTGAAGACAACAATAGTTTAACACTCTACAGAAGTAACAGATTGACAATGACTGACAACCCTGGATCTACTGAGAAGGAAAAAAAGGACAAACGCAAATAGCTGATGTGATTAAAATGAAAGTTGCTTTGCAACTTGAAGCTTAATCACATCAGCTATTTGTGCTTCTTATGCAAGGAGCTTCTCCTTCCACAGTGGGTTCTAGAGAAGCGAGGGTCCTACTTATGCAAAACACCTATGGTAAGGGAGACGAGGATGGATGATACTCAAGTCGGCATTTTGAGAATGCAGTTGTTGATAGTTTCTTGTCAACATCATCCTCTCCAGGATGCAAGATAAAATAAGGGATATGGCTGGGGAATCCACTACGAACACCACCAATATCACCCAAAACTGGAATCCTGCAGAAAGGCTGCAACATTGCAACGATTCAAGAAATCTCCAATTTTTAGCTCCCGACCAGAGCCTAAGCATCACCATTTATCTTACTATAAACTAGTTACCGGAATTAACTAACCAAAACCAAAACAAAGCATTTTCCCATACTAAGTGGGACCTGGTACATGAACTCTTAGTCGTCATTGAGCTTGTGACATTAGTTTTTAACTCAAAAACAAAAGAAACATAGTGTTTTATTGATTCCTTTCCGAGACTTGGAGGCTTTCTTTTCTAAAGTGTTCGCCGTGCGAATCCTTACACTCCTCACTGGAGCTTCACATCACCATGCAAATTCTCACACTTTTTCGCCGAAGCTTTTACATGGCCACCTCCCAAATGCCCGATGTATCTTTAAGCTGTCTCAATAAAGGCCTTTATTTAACGATCAGCACGAACAAAAACAGAGAGGAAAAGCATGCTAAGGTTTACACAAAAGTCAACCAACAGAAGAAAGAACTAAAGTGAACGAGCAAAAAAAAAAACAGTCGTTAACAGAGAAGAAGCACCATAGACGCCAACAAGATGGTGTATAATAACTGAAAAAAACAAAGAAGCCCTCCCTGGAGCCAGCAACAATACCATAAAGAATAACCCACAAAAAAAGAAGAGGATAAAGAAAATCATAAACGAACAACAAAGCCAACGATAAGAGACCATGTTTGTATATCCAACCCTCATAAAAGATGCATGCAAGCAAAAGGGCAGGAGAATCCATTGAAACAAACTACAAAAAGGCCTTAAACCAAATGCAAATTTCGTTTATTAACTTCAGAAGCTGTCACCCATCTTCCATTGATCCATTCTTGGTGAACTCTTAACTGTGATTTCCTGAACACAATCTCCTCTTCAGAGTCCCTAAAGTAAACTCTGCATCTGCCTCCCGAAAGCACTTTCACGACCACTCCCACCCACCATCCATCATTGTGAAACGCATCAACCTCTTCGTGAACGTCGAACCCAGTTTGCCTTAGTATCTGTGGAGGGCAAGGCCTCACATGGCAGCAATCCACCTTCTCTTGCAATGGCAGATTCTTACCGTCATCCGAGACCAACGTTTCATATTCCACCAAGAAGCTCTTGCCCGGCAGTACCTTCATAATCTTAGCCGTGTAAAGGGCACCTTGAAATCCATCATCGTCGCTACTCACCTCCACTACTTCACCCTTTCCGCACTTCATCTCTTCCTCTCTCTCTCTCTCTCTCTCTCTGAGAGAACTGGAAAAGACGAAAGGAGAGAACCTTATTCATTAAATAGGGCAACATGAAAATGAAAAATGGAAGGGTAATATCGTCATATAGATTTTTCGCCGGAAACGGTACATGTGAAGTTGTAACGACACTGATATCCCTGCATAAATACGGTGTGTATTACTGTGCAGTTGGCACTGGTTTAAGGTTACGTTGGTCATTTCGTCACTTATTTTGGCCAATGTTCTTTCTGTGAGAAGGATTTCCCGTTTTATGGAGTGGTGTTTTAAGACATTGTGCTTATATTGTGGGAATATTTTGGTAATTATGTAGCTAGATTTGGCGGGAATTCAGCCGGGAGTGTTGGCCGGCGGTTCTAAACCCTTCATTTCGGTTCTCAAGAACCGGAACCGATTTGTAACGGGTTAGTTCCGGTTTCAGTTTGAGTCTCAAACCATTCGAACCCGGCAAAATATGGAAACTTTTAAATTTTAGAAAAATAAGAGAAAAATGGCCGAACTGGTGATCTGAATGGTTCTCTTTGTAATACGGGGTTTGGTTTGGCCGGTTTTGGTTCATTTGGTTCTTGACCTGTAGAGTCCAAACCAGCCATGTCTAATGCAGTACAATAACTAGGGTAGCAATTCGGTTTGACCTGTTGAGTTACTTCGGGTTTGGGAGGTTGATATTCACCCAACCCATTTCTCGCAACATTTTCCAAAACAAAACATCCCTTGATCATGTTCTTGTTGGGTCCAAATCCTCCAAGACCCACCCAACTTTTGTGGGTTTGACAGCCTAGACCAACCCCTGGTAGTCCGAACCCAAATCAGACCCAAAATTTTCAAGTCGGATCTGAAATTGTTAACCCTACCAATAACTTAATTTGAAGGAGCCATCCCTCTTGCTGTAGACTCGCCTCAAAAGAACCTTTCCCCTTAAAGGCCACGAGTTCAATACCCAAGAACATGCATATCTAGTACTTAATATTGCTTTCAGTAAAGTTTCCCCTAGTGTTATATGTGAGAAAAGTGTTCTTAGAGACACAAAACAAGCTCTCAATGAGCTGAGGTGAGTGTGTTCGGCTCTTTGACTGATTTGTTGCTTTGTTTGTGTTTTAACTCCTTCATTTAACATTGGCCAAAACCTAAGTCACAAGCTAGAACATTATATAAATTTCATTTAAAATAAGATATTTGTTCATGCACATATATGGTCAAGAGCATCCCTGTCAGAAAGCAAGCCATCCTTCGCCAAATCAAAATATGATTGGAACTGCACCTCGGAGGAGAAAAAGGCAAACAAATCACCCTAATGCAACAACCAGCTGCAGCTTTTAGCGTGGATTATACACAAAAAGCATCGCCAAGTGAAAATCAAACCAGAAGAACAAAAGAATTTTTTATGGAAAAAAATATAAGATAAATTATGAGAAAAACAATCTGCCAGGTATATAATGGAAAACTTTCCTAGAATAAATTCAAAAGCAAGAATTGGTCACTCACCCTTCCTTCTCTCATGGATTCTACTGCAGGAATGCACTAACCCATCTGATAGATAACCATTATCAGCATTGACACTTCCATGGCTGTCGTCCACAGAATTAGCATGTGAAGGCGAAAGCACCTCCATGCTGACACTCTTCCTCATTAAGGAAGATGCCACCTACACCGAAAAGCCTGAAACCCCTTCCTATGGAAATATTGGAAGTCCTGGAATTATGGCCATTGTTGCCACACTGTGAGCATTTCCTAACCATTCTCACCCAAAATTCACAGGCCACCGACACATAAACGAGATATAGCTCACCTAGCTAGCAGGCCGATTCACACAATGAAGGTCACGAGTTTGATACCAGGTGGTGTATGCATCTGACTTTGGCTTCCCATTGTACTAAAAAGAAAAGAAGGAAAACTTAATGAGCCTCCCTTAGCTCTTTGACTGGTGATGTTACCCTGATATGCAAAGGCATCTTAGTTTCAACCCCACCAAAGGGAATCCTTCGTGTTGTCTGTAGGATAGCCATATCAGACACGATATGATGTGAAAACCCACATGAAGAGAACTGAAAAAGTTCCGTGTCCACTCTAAGTAGCCAAAAGAAGACTGCCATATTTGTGTTGACCTGCTCTTGGGATGACCCGAAGCATGAAAGTGCAAGCAATATAACCATGGTGACTCCCCTCATCTCATACATATCACAATCATCTTGCTCTCAACACCACCCCGTCCACCAAATGGAGGGATCATCGAGCCAGGTATTTCCAGCATCGACACGAGATCGTTTACCAAATCCCTGCTTGAGGTCGAGCTTGATTGAGCCTCCATCCTTAAGCTCAAGCTAGGCTCTATTTATATCCGAGCAGCTTAAGCTCAGCTCGTTAAAGCTTGAGAATCGCTCGAGCTCAGCTCGAGCTCGTTCATTCAAAACACAGAAAAGAACAATAAAAATTAAACAGCACCAGTGATGGTGCCCGCTGGTTGTCTTGCCGACAGGAGAGAGAATGAGAGAGAGAGAGCTGAAACCCTAAAATCCCCGACACTTTTGAGTGGGTTTCAACACTTGTAAGCAGCGCCATCCTTTACACGGCAACACTCAGCACAGGCCACGGGAGAAGGGCCTCTCCCTCTCTCTCTCTCAACTTGTTTCAGTCGACAATTCATCATCTGGAACAGAAGTTTTGGTGCTTGGAGATCATAGTTTTCACAGGGAAAGAACCACAAGAATTCTTAATGTATTGCACTTCAAAGGCATACCAGTTGACCCAATAAGCAAAGCAAAACAGTTAGAGAAGAACCAGTCCAATCCCAAGAATGGTACAAGTGGGAGAGCGGGATATCGAGGACTTACAGCTTCAAACTGATTAACCTTTGAACTGCCACTCTCTACGACACATAGGGCAATGCGGTTGAGATGTCTGTGAGTTCACCCACTTCAAGATGCAATGCAGGTGGAAAGCATGGTTGCAAGCTCCCCATACTGTGAGAAACATCAGAAAATACGTAAAGTTACCAGAAAGATAAAAAGTTCTTATATATAAATAGCAAAATGTAGCAAAAGCCACCACACAAGTAATATGTAACAAGTATCTATGGATGTATAACCCATCTAGATCAAGCGCTTCAGTCGTGCTAAGTGAGCAGCTCTTTTTCATGTTTAGATTCCATAAGCATTGGCATTCAAAAGTATCCTTAACAATTTTCTATCTAAACATGGAAACTGTGGGACACGAGGATAAGATTCATTGACAGCCACTGTCACTAAAAAGTAGTGAAGCACCAAATGGACCACGAGCTTGTTTAAATAAAGAGTTGACAGCCACTGCCCTGTATCTCTGAGAGCATCTAAATTCAGATGGTATTTGACATAACCAAAGATCATTCACAAGCAAATATGAGAATCAAGTCAGTCCAGAAATCAACGTAAAACTGAAATTGTTTCCAAAGTCAATCTCAATTCGGAAGTGACAATGAACAGAATACCACATAAAAACAACAGGAAAGGAAAATATACGTACTTAATGGACAATCATCACCAGGGAATTTACAGTCAGGGCAACAGCCATCAAACGCCATCCTGCATATACCACAAGTTTCATCTTGAGCGTCCCATGTCCATGACGCTACTGCATGCCATCTGAGTTGGAAACAGAAAGGTTTCAATGGAAGATAACACAAAGTACGGCAGAAAATGATCCAACTCGGCTGGCAAAACCTGCTTAGAAATGACTGAAATAAAAGGAGTTCAAATCAAAAGCAAGGGAGAGGCATACTCACTCTGTTCCAGAATGAACCCAATATTCAATGAAAGATCCGAGTTAAGAGCAACGGAAACCAGAATGAAAACAAACAAAGAACACCAAAGAAAGTATGGATTTGATTTTCGAGAGAAAAAAGTATGGACTTGGCCACATGAAATAGGTGTTTTGACAAGATCTGAAAGGGGCAGTATACACAAGAAAGTCGATGCTCAACAATTCAATGAAAATGAAAAACAAAATCTTTCTCAACATGTGTTCATTAATGTACAATTGATAAGGATACGGAGTACTTTGACTTTCATGTTTCACCTGCAGGAAACAAGCAGAACATCAGAAAATGGATGAAATGATATATATTTATAGATGTAACACTTACAGTTCCAATAGACGAAGAGAAATCCATACATAGCAGCTGAAGGAAATGTTATTCTAGATTGATGGTGAGATCAGATTTGAAGATATACAATGCACACCCCAATGATATAGACCACAAAACAAATTTGCACGCAATCGCACTTCCTCTAATAGCTCTTAAAGAAAAGAAGATATACATGCAGAATCGGCAAAAGTTCCTCAAGTTACAATCAGGAAACCCGTACATACACACCTAGAGCAAGATCCCTTTCCAGGGTAATCCTCTCGACACAAGCATCATGCAGGACCTGCACTGGTAGTACTGCATGGGGAGGGAGTGAAGGGAGATATACAAAAAGTGACGGTATTCATGGGATTTTCTTATCCAGCATCCATTCTACACTTAGAATTGAGCACTTTTCTTTTCTCAGGTGTCCTTGAGGCTGTTCTTGCATTCTACTCTGCCTCGGTGCCAGAGTCAGAGACAACTAACTTTCCAAGATATCAAGCTTCCACCCCAAAAAAGTGCAAATACAAGTTGTAACCTTCTATCTAATGAGAATCCTTCCCAATCCATATCGGGAAAGCCAATGATGTTGACATGGTCATTTCTTTCGTTCACATTCCTCATCGATTTGAGCCTTTGAGATACTCAAAAATTTGGTTGGTTGCAATTATGTGGTGAGTACACAGTTCAAGCATAAATTGATTCAATAAATGATGTCATCTATGACATTAGCATGAGACCCTCAGATAGATCAATCTTCTAACCAACCTTTGGCACTTGTAATACGAATCTATCCAAGCACAAAACTAGCATAAACCACACAGAACCAGATCCAATTCATACACCAAAAGACTCACTAGAATTGTATCAGCACTACTTAATTGATTGGTATTTGTTGACTATTCAGCAAAGGATATAGATTCAAATCCTTAAAGTCGTTGGAAGATATATGGCTCCTATTGAAAATACCGATCTTAGAGTCAAGATCGAATATTTTAATCTGACATCCTCTATCCAGTTTCTAAAGGCTTCAAGGGAATTATGTTTAATTGCAAATAGATGCAATGTTCTATCTCAAGATTTTCAACATAGAGAGCCTTCAATTGTACAAAATCATAACTCCTCTTAAGCTCTCTCCAGTTCCATCTTAGAGTCAAGATAGAACATGTTCTCTAAGTCTATCCAGTTTCTAAAAGCTTCCATAGAATTATGTTTAATTGAAAATTGATGCAATTTTGTATATACATATATATACAACAACAAAGCCTTTTAACATTCTAGACACGGTCAGCTACGTGGATTCTTTGTTTCCACATAGTCCTATCATGCAGTGTTATCCGTATCGTACGACACGATGCGATACGTATCGATACGCGGGGGGGGTATTGCAAATGTAAGTGTATCGCACCGTATCGTGCGATACGCCTGAGACCCTTATAAAGGATCCCCGGCCGACTGAAAGCCACAATTTTTCGCGGGTTTCCTCTCTCCTCTTGGGTTCCTCAAGCTCCCTAAGAGCCGATTTTCGCCTCCTTAGTGTTCAAAGCTCCAAAATCATGCCCTACGATATCCGTGCAAGCCTCCAAACTCGGATTTTGGTATATTTTTAATATTTTTTCCATTTTTTTTCTTTATATTTGTTGTTTTTTTGTGTTATTTCATTTTTTTTTTTAATGACAAAATATGAAGTTATTAAGTGTGTGTATACGATTGTACAAAATCCAAGCCTCCAAACTCAAGATTCTCAACATAGAGAGCCTTCAATTGTACAAAATCATACAATGAATAAAATGAAATATTCCCTCAAGTCTATACTCCTCTTAAGCTCTCTCTAGTTCCATCTTAGAGTCAAGATAGAACATGTTCTCTAAGTCTATCCAGTTTCTAAAAGCTTCCATAGAATTATGTTTAATTGAAAATTGATGCAATTTTGTATATATACATACATACATACATACATATATATATATATATATATATGTGTGTGTGTGTGTGTGTGTGTGTGTATATATACAACAACTAAGCCTTTTAACATACTAGATACATACATATATATATATATATGTGTGTGTGTGTATATATACAACAACAAAGCCTTTTAACATTCTAGACAGGGTCGGCTACGTGGATTCTTTGTTTCCACATAGTCCTATCATGCAGTGTTATCTGTACCGTACAATACGATGTGATACGTATCGATATGATACCGGGGGGTGTATTGCAAATGTAAGTGTATCGCACTGTATCGTGTGATACGGGCGATACGCCCTGGGACCCTTATAAAGGGTCCCCGGCCTACTGAAAGCCATGATTTTTCACGGGTTTTCTCTCTCCTCTTGGATTCCTCAAGCTCTCTAAGAGCCGATTTTCGCCTTCTTAGTGTTCAAAGCTCCAAAATCGTGCCCTACGGTGTCCGTGCAAGCCTCCAAACTCGGATTTTGGTATATTTTTAATATTTTTTCTATTTTTTTCTTTATATTTGTTGTTTTTGTGTTATTCCATTTTTTTTGAATGACAAAATATGAAGTTATTAAGTGTGTGTATACGATTTTTATTGCATTCATGAAGTGGGAGACACTCGATTTGAGTGTTATTTGAAGATTGGGGATTTACGAAGTGCTTTTATTTTATGGTTTTTGTTTGAATTAAAGTACTCCACTGAGATGGCAGGAAGGGGTGGTAGAGACTCCCATTCAAAGTATGATGATCCGGCATGGCAGTGGGGTATACCAGTTGAGGGTTCAAGGTTAAAAATCATATGCTTATTTTGTGAAAAGGTGGTTAGTGCTGGAATTTCAAGGTTAAAACACCACCTAACAGGAACCAGGAAAGAAATTGCTCCATGCACAGGCAGAGTTAGAAGTTTGTCAGAAGGTATTAAATGCCAATGCCTGCAGATGATTAAGAACATACAAGATCGGAGACAACAAAATGATGATTTTCAGATATATGAAGAAGGTGATGATGCTACTGCTAATGGATTTGGATTCACTGATAGTTTGCCTCAGTGTTATTCGTATCACACCGTATCGTACGTATCATACGATATGGTACCGTATCGTACGATACATCCCGTATCGATACGGGCAATACGCCGAAAAAATAAACTTTTTTTTTTGCAGGTTTCTGCTCTCTCTTCACTTCCCTATGCTTGTAATTTGGGTTTATAATTTTATTTATTGAATAAGAATAATTTATAGATAAATAAAAATTGTGACAAAATCATTTTCCTTTTTGTTGCCAACTTTTAGGTATATTTCTGCTAGCGGTTTCTAATTTCATGAAATCGCAAACAATTAAAAACATTCGGTTGTCTCGGTTCATTGAGTGGGCATTTCACAACTTCACTATTTTAGGGTTCACCTTATGTGACTTCCATTGAGTTGAACATGATCAACGTGTGTGAGGCTTAACTCAGTCTTTGAAGTGAGAAATGAAGCTCAAGCATTAGTTAAAAAGCTAATCATAAGAGAGAAAAGTATATCATCAAGTAATACTATCACATAACTGAGGTGTCATAGAGTCAATAATCAAAGAAATTGAGCTCATTGTATTGCTCACATATGAAAATTAGCAAATATGACAACTACATGTACAAAGATAGCAGTTTATTAATTTTGATATATTAGATGAGTGGATTATGGAAGATAACGAAGAAAATGCACTCCTAACCGAAGAAGATATTGCATGAATTAATTTGAAGTGCAACAACATTACGAAGAAGATAAAGATTTTCATTTTAAAGCAGAAGGTGATGAGAAACTTTGAATCTTTATCAAGTAGAAGATGAAGATTATTTAGTTAATAATTCTGATACAAATTTATAATATGTAAAATGTAAATATATTTCATTTTTTACTTCAAAATATGTAATTTTGGATCCAATTGTTCAATGTTGAATGTTCAATCTGTGCTAAACTTTGCATTATATGAATTTAAAGCAATTATCATATTTTTCCAAGGTTTTTACTAATTTTCTTGATTTTTAAAATAATTTTTGTATTATTTTAATATTAAAGTACGATACGATACTATACGATACGCTCGTATCGTGGAGCCCAGCGATACACGATACGATACGCGTCAGACAACACTGGTTTGCCTTCAGATGCTAGAACAGAGATTGGTAGTAGTAGTTCACGAGCACCTACTAGAGGAAAGAGGGTTGCAACTGAAGACTTTAGAGGTGGCAGAAGAGGAAGTTTAGAAAGGAGTAGAGGAAAAGTTTCTTCTTCTAGCATACATTTGTTCTTTCCTCCTTCCACTACACCATGCTCAACCAGGAATTCGTGCTGCTATGGCTTCAGAACAACTGCATGATTAGGCAGACCTTGCAGTGGGAATATGGTTTTATGATGCATGCATTCCATTTAATACAGCAAACAGTTTTCATTTTCAAGCAAATTGCAAACATTGGTCCAGGATACAAGATGCCCTCTTATTAGAAGTTGAGAGGGAAGATATTAAATCAGACCGTTATTGAAGTGCAACAATACTGTTCGACTTTGAGACAGTCGTTGAAGGAAACATGATGCACTATTATGGCAGATGGATGAACCGATAGGTGAGGAAGGACATTGCTAAACTTTCTTTTATATTGTCCTAAAGGACTCATGTTTTTGAGATCTCTAGACATGTCAAAGGAGATGCACACTGCAGAGATCCTACGAGAAGAATTTGATAAGATTATAGAGGAGGTTGGGCTACAGAATGTGGTCCAATTGATTACAGATAATGCAGCTAACTACAAAGCAGCTGGAAAGGAGTTAGCTGATATTTATGGGACTTTTTACTGGACATCATGTGCAACCCATTGTTTAGATCTCATCCTCGAGGACATTGGTGAGATGATGAAATAAAGGCAGCAACTGAGTGTTGCCAAGATATTACAAAATTCATTTACAACCATGCATTTGTTTTGTGTATGATGAGGAGATATACAGAAGGTGCAGAGCTTCTTCGCACAGCTGTAACTCGGTTCGCAACAAACTTCTTATCTGTACAGAGTATTGTGATACAGAAGTAAGCTTTGAAGAGAATGTTATCCTCAGAAGAGTGGCAACAATTTGCAGAGCTGCCTCAAAACAGAAGAAATAGAAAGTTGAATGAGATTGCAGAAACATTTTTTAGAAGTTTATTTTGGAATGCATGTGTCAGATTATTGAAAATTACTTGTCCTTTAGTGAAAGTTTTGAAATTGGCTGATAGCGAGGAGAAACCATCTATGGGCTACCTTTATGAAGCCATGGACAGGGCAAAAGAAGCCATCAAAAATAATTTTAATGGAAAAAAGAGAGATTATGTGCCCGTGTGGAAAATAATTGATAGTAGATGGAATAAACAATTGCATCAGCCTATTCATACAGCAGCATATTATCTAAACCCATCATTCAGGTACTCAAGAACCTTCAAAAGGGACGGTGAGGTTAATCGAGGAATCATTGATTGTATTGTCAGATTAGTCCCTGATGAGAGCATAGCAGATGCGATACATCGAGAGATGGAGATATATGATAATGCTCTTCACTTGATGGGTTTGCCTGTTGCAATTCGTAACCGCACTACAATGCGTCCTGGTAAATTGTTTATTTTCATATTTAAGTTGCATCTTACATTACTGTGGATTATTATGTCTCTAATGGTTGTATTTTTTTACAGATGTTTGGTGGAAAAGGTTTGGAAGTGATTATCCAAACCTTAGAGATTTTGCAGTCAGAGTCTTAAGCCAAACCTATAGTGTAACAGGTTGTGAAAGAAATTGGAGTGTTTTTTAACACATCCATACAAAAAAGCGCAACAGGTTTGGAACACAAAAGGCTTAATGATTTGGTTTATATTCGTTGTAACATGCGCCTTCGTGAAAGGTAATATTGTATTACTATTACTTTCAAATTTTCAATTCAATATTGTTTAACTTCAGTTTTCAATTGTTAATATTACTTACTAATTGTTTATCTTTGTTTGTGTCGTAGGCAATTAAAAAAAGTAAATAGAGAAGAAAGTCAGTTCGATCCAATAAGTTTGGATAATTTTGATATATTAGAAGATTGAGTTATGGAAGACACTGAAGAAAATGCCCTCCTAACATAAGAAGACGTTGCCTGGATTAATTTGGAAGGAGCGCAACAACATTATGGAAATGAAGAATTTGATTTTGAAGAAGAAGGTGTGGGCGTGGCTGATGATGAGGATCTGCAACAAGGAGAAGATGAAGATTATTTAGTTGATGATCCTGATTACAATTTATAAAATGTAACATTGTATGTAACTGTAGTGTAAACTGTGTCTATATTTTATTTTTTGGATTCAAAATATGTAAATTTGGATGCAATTGTTCAATGTTGAATGCTCAATCTGTACTAAACTTACATTATATGAATTTAAAGCAATTACCATATTTTTCCTGATTTTTTCCTGATTTATTTTTATTTTTTTCAAATTTTTACTAATTTTTATTGATTTTTAATTAATTTTTACATTATTTTAATATTAAAGTACGATACGATACGATACGCGTCAGACAACAATGCTATCATATGCCATGTTAGCAGTTAACTCAACATAAGCTATATCATTAATTCTTTATTGTTTTTACTTTCTTTCCAACACTTTTGTGGTCGTCCTATACCTCTTTTAATACTTTCAAAATCTAGTTTTTCATATCTTCTTACACGTTTTTTTTATCTTCTTTCTACATGTTCAAACCATCTTAAACAATATTCTCTCATTTTATCCTCTATTGGTGTCACTCCCAATTTTTTCTAATAACCTCATTATGTATACCGTTTTTCCTTGTATGACCACTGATCTATCTCAACATCTTCATTTCTGCCACCGACATCTTTTGTATGTTGATGATTAACTGCTCAACACCATAAAACATGGCAGGTCTAATTGCTGCTCTATAATATATATACACACAATCCTCTATGAACTTCCCTCTGCTACTCTCAACTCCCACTGTAGATTCATCTTCCACCTGTTTGGTGACTTCGGTCATCTAACCACCTGGTACCTACAAAGAAACAGCACTCAACTGGTCCAGCCACCTGTCCTTTGTCATTAACCGCCACCACCATCCATGTCAAACAACATATTCTGTCTGTTGCTTCCATAGTTACAGCCTCATAGCCTCCACTGGAATATATCTGAGCCTTCTTACACCAATCACACCACCGGTAGTGTCCTGATAACCCAAATCCCAAGCCGTTAACCACTCGGCATTGTCGTCAGCAAAATCCTATTGGGATCTGCCTCAATCCCCCCCCCCCCCCCCCCCCCGCCCCCACCTCTCTCACCCAAGAATCATTCCTTCACGTGCAAAAATCTAATGAAGCTAGATGTAACTAACTTTACGGATGACAAGTTTACTCCACCTACATATATCTGCAGATACACTGAACGTGGCACCTGAAGATGCCAAGCACATCTGCAATAATCAACAATTAACACATATCCCCAAGCTATCATGCGCTTTGAGCATAACTCCACTGTATCCATGCATATGCACTGGCATGCTCTTTAGAAGTCATACAACACAACCTTACGCTCGAAAGGAACTGGTATCATCTCTGGGCCATTTTGTTGTGGACTATCAAATACTCTGGTTTTCTCCACACGCATACTCTGTCAGTAGATATACTCATCTCAGGATTTAGAGGCCACATAGAGACACACAACACAATTTTTAGATTTCATCAACTGGGAAACAAGTGTGTACAAATGAAAGAATTCTAAAAAGTGTGTATAGGTCAAGGAATATGAGAAGATGTAGCGAATTCTGATCCAATTCTTTAAGCGGCACTTGAAATGTCATTCTCTCCAACGTAATCAATTCTTCTGTTATGAGCAATTCATGTAAATAACCAACAACCATCTTAAACAACACAAGTATAACCCCATATAGGTAAATGTGCACATTAACAACAACAACAACAACAACTAAGCCTTTTCCCATACTAGACGGGGTCGGCTACATGGATTCTTTGTTTCCACAGAGCTCTATCATGTGCCATGTTAGCAGTTAACTCACAATAAGCTAGATCATTCTTTATTGTATCTTTCAATGTGCAGATTAACAACACAAGAAAAAGCACAGGATACAAAGCGTTCCAATTCCAATCAAACATTTAATAACAAACTGATAACTAAGACAGTATTCATGAAAAGCATTCACCAAGGTGTACCTTCAAATACTTTATGTGCAAGTTACAGAGAAACAAAGAAGATCGCCAGTAAATATCATTCATTTTGCAAATGCTTTTAGAGAGCAATGAAATAAATGAAAATGCAATAAATGGGTAGTAATATTATGGTAAGCTATTTGGAGGTCTACGTTGCATGGATACAGGTAAAGTACGAGGTATACGAATTTCAGAAAATCTAAGTTATGGGTATGCCACTATAAAATACTACAACTACAACTACTACAACTAAGCCTTTTCCCATACTAGATGGGGTCAGCTACATGGATTCTTTGTTTTTTATATAATGGCATGCCACTATAAAATAATATAAAATTTTCCATATACATTATATATAATTGCATTTCCACCTGGTGGCGGATCTAGAAAATTTAGAGGGGGTGGGCAAAATATAGTCCAATAGTGCCAGGGGCAGACCCAAGTAGGCCAATGGTGCTAGGGGCGGACCTAGGATTGTTTTTGGGGTGAGGCACACTTGTATGAGTTTTAACGTCTTATTTACTCATTAGCATTGTTATTGTAAAAATTATTCATGTACTTGATTAATTGATTTTGTAACATAATAGTGCTATTTAAAATGGTATGATATTATTGACACTTTTAAAGCTTGATGATAATATCAATAGCTTAAGAGTTAACATCAACATCAAATGAAATAATAATAACTTCAACATCAAGTATAAAAGTAATGGAGCTAACAATGCAGCTTTAACAATACACAGAAACCTAAAATCTTATATTATTTAATAAAAACCTGTTTAATTGATTTTCAAATTAATAACACTTAGCAGCTTTAACAATTCTCAAATTAATAACTATTAGCAGCTTTAAAAAATATCAAAGTAATGGAGCTAACAATGCACAGAAACATCTTATCAGAAATACATATCTTTCTTCTCATTCAAGTGCATTTCTCTTAAAGGGAAAAAAATTGAAAATGTAACATTTAAGAATTTGGATGTTATGAATTCAAATGAGAAGATTCAAGGTAGCCTTTCAAAATGGCCCAAACAGAACCAAGTCGATTGTTGCTGGATATATTTTCTTTGCAAGAACTTAATTTCATTTAGGTTTTTCCTATTTGTTTCTTGTTTTAATAACAAGTCTCGCTCACTACTTTTGGCATGATAGAAATGCTATTGTTAGTGTGTAATTCATTGGGACTAAGTGTTGCAGCCCTTCCTAGCAGCACATGATAGAAATCTAAAAGGAAAGGTCAAGATGACAAGATCTCCAACAAAAGCAAGAATATGATCTAACAATTAGAAAAAACAAGAATTTCACAATGACTGATCTGAAAAATTTGTGAGTTTTAATGTGCCACAGCCCACAAATCACAACTTTTTTTACACTTTGATTCGCACATGTTAATTCGCCGGCAATTGGATTCAAGCTGCCAAACAAAGTTAACAAAGTAGAGAGAGAAACAAAGAGAGACGATTACCTTAGTCGCTAACTACCAAAAGAAAAAAAAATACTGGCGGTCTTGGCAGAGCATTATCCACACAGCATACTGTTGGCCCATCATGCAGATCGCATCGGGAGGTGAGAAGGCAGTGAGATGCTGCCTTGCATAAAACCTCCTCAAACGTGTTTGTAAACCCTAACCTTTTCTAGGTTTGAATTTTGGACATATGTGATAAAGTTTTTAAAATTTACACTTTAATGCTTCGATTCAAGTATTTTAATGTCACCCACTTTTCTTTTCCAAAGGTCAGGTGAGGCAAAATTTATTGTTTTTTTTCGAAATTATAATGTCCTTACCCCACCCTATCGTGAATCCGCCACTGGATGGTGTGATGGTCTCTAGATAGGATCTCAAAGAGATTTTTTTCAAAAATACTTCTCTATATTTATATACAACAACAAAATACCCAATCAAGATGAGTGAAAGGAGGAAAATAAAAAGAGTATATGCATTCCAACAAAATATATAAGATAAATTTTACCTTGGACCTACTTTTTTTAGTACAAATATGACTGAAGCTACTAATTTACTAAAATAACTAAAAATAGGTAATTCTTTTAAAGAAAAGAAGACAAATAACCCAAATTCTAAATTTTGGCAAACTAATATATTATCAAAAAAGCCTCACAAGCTAACAACATAATCAGATCCAACTATCCAAACATAAGTTAATTGTGCAATTAAACAAATAGCTTGATCCCAATAGTAGAACGGTAGAAGCAAATATAATTAGAACTAGAGAAATAAATAGCTTGATCCCAATAGAAGAATTGTAGAAGCAAATGTAAATTACCATTAAAGATTTCAGTCGACAAACAATTGGCCTGATGCCAATTTTTCTCGTCGATACACAATGAAAGGTAGAAAATGACAGACAAAATGCTTAGTTAATACCTTATCTGTTTTCAGTATTTCGGAATGTTGATTTTGGATACCAAAATGTAGAAACAAATAAAATAAAATCAGTGGACTTGAAGTTGAACTTCTGGATCTCAATGATAATGGATTGAAAATATTAGTGAGTGGAGATCAGGCCACTAGGAAAGCAATGATCAAGCCACAAACTACAGTTAAAAACACTTTTGTTAGTTGTGATGAATAAACCCAAACAAGTTTTGTGAAAATATCGTCAAGCAATAGGAAAAGAGGAGGGCTTCCTGCTAATGCAATGTGCAGTTCGAGAGAGCAAGAGAGAGAGCAAAAGAAGACTACACTCCATCTGTTTGTGCTTTTGAGTAAGAAGGATGAGCAACGGTTCGGCCTTGTACCCATTACCCAAAATGAAGACCTTGAGACAAAATAGAGACTATTTGATTAAAATGTCGCTCTCCCTTTTCCTATTATCGCTAAAAATGTCGAGTGTTTCATTTAGGTGAAATATGCCGATTTGGAGCACCAATTTTCGGTAATGCACCATCAACAGAAGCATGAACTTCAAACAATAACGGGATCACCATCAACATGGTATGAGTTCATAACTAAGATCTTAATCAAAGAACAAAGTCGACAAAAAAATAAGCAAGGAAAAGGACAAAAGAATTCAAACCACTATGAAGTTTCACCACCAAATTTGATTGTCAACGTACCTAAAATTTCTAGCAGCAAAAGATGGGGGGAAACAAAACAAGAACAAAGAGTTGGTCTACATAGGCAGATTATGCACTGAGAAGACGAAAATATATGAGAGAGAGAGAGAGAGAGATTTCGGCGGTCATTACCAGTGACGGATCTACACCCCAAACCGATGGATGGAGGAGGTGGTGGAGCGTGGTAGTCTGAGACTCCAGGGGATCGTCGTTCTCAATCCTGAGAGAAGAATCAGTTTTTTAGGCGGATGGATAAAGTTGCCCACTTCTTTTTAAAAACAGGAACTAGGTTTTTAACGCGACATTTTATGAAATTCTTGGAAGGAGTCACGTAGATACGACACTATTTCCACCTCGTGTCTAGTGTCTTACAATAAAGATACAAGCAAAAAATATGTTGCTATTGACATTACATATTAAACATCTAAAAAACAACATTATACTTTAATGAAAATTGTACACATGCATATGTGAAACACTAAAAAAACATTGAAAAGAGGATGATAAAATTTAAAGAATACCAGTAGTAATATCAAAAGTTATCAGCTCACAACGTGACCGATACTCAGCCCTAGAGTTGGATTTGTCTAAGTGGATTTCTCCAAAGAATTGCAGTTGGCCACCACACTAACACAAAATGTGAGTGTTCCTTCCCTGAGTGTCAAGGCTTTTAGGACTAAAAGATTCACACATCACATGGTGAAGGCAACCAAGCAAAGTGTACAAAAATTAATTGATAGCAAAAAAGAGATTGCATGGTCCTAACATGCGACACATTTCGGGACTCTACTCTCAAGGAGGATTTTTATCATGGTGGCCCGAACACCAAGTAAAGTTCATCGTCGAAGAGTTACATTTTCTCCCACCCAAATCATTATCGTCATTGGTAACATTCTTGTCTTCACCCTCCCTTGGGCCGCTCAACAAGCATCCACCTTTTAGTGGGTTCTCAAGATGCTTTGAGTCTTGGGGGGGTCCCTTTTTTATGCTTGTTGGGGGTAGATATAGTGTTTGCTTATCCACGAGTAGCTTGGAGGGTCATGTTGAGCCTAGGGTATTGATGTAAGAGCACATTTGGTCATATCAATCTTATGCCATAGAGTTATTTAAGCTTGAACTCATTAAGCATCGAGGTACCATCAATGTCAGGATCATCCTCAAAGTAAATGTGTTGTTTCGCAAGGTTGGGACAAGCTTTTTCTTGGTGAAAGAAGGTTAAGCCCAATATCATAGGGTGATCCGCGTCAATCATGAAGAAGTCAACTCTCTTACATCGATCTCCAATCTCAAGGAAAACCCTATTTGCTTCATCAGTTATTTGTTTGATCTTGCTAAGAGCATATTTGATGTAAGTGTCAGCCTCTTAGATGCCAAGGCCTAGTCATTGTCCTTCCATAAAAGAGATAAAATTGTCTCTAGCTCTTGAGTCAATCATTGTTCAGGCATATGTCCATTTTAGTTGCACTTTGATATAGGATAACCTATCTTGTTCACAAGGCATGGCCACCCATGGTTGCTCACGGATTGAGTTCAACATCTCGAGGGCACTGCAATGGCATGTGGGCTCCTCATATTTAACTACATTATTTAGGAACTCCACAACAACTATCACATTTGCCTATTGTGTTGATGATCTCATTGGGCAGTCAATTATAATGGTTCATTTTGCAGTAGAAGCATGAAAGGGTGGCCTTCCTCTTTTCTTGGAATAATCGACCTTCTCTTTGTTCATTTTTGAATGACATGTAGTCATTCCTTTCTTTCTTTATAAGTTTCATTGAATGCAATAATGTCTCTATTGTTAATGATAGCCACACACAAAATTGCATAGAGTGACATGTAGTCGCACACAAAATCAATTTTTCCTCTCATGTTCATCATCAGTCAAGCATTTAGCCTTAATGAGGACCAAAGTTAAGTCTTTCACCCTAACCTATCGATGCCCTCACTCTGCCTCACGGTGTAATCTATTCAAGAAAAAGAAGAATCAATATGCTTTTATCTTGTGAGAGATATTCTACATCAAGGAGGTGAACTTAATGGATCAGTAATGCTTGAGTCGCACGAGATCCTTATGACCCAAGTAGTTATGGTCCTCGAGAAGGAATTGGTTATGGATCTCCCATTTGAAAGCATAAGGGTGTTGATTGTGTAGAGTCCTTGATCGACATTAGTATAACGTCACTACCAAAGCAAGGCATTGCATTTGAGGAACGATATAATAATACCAATCCTCCTATCTTCCCTTGTAATCTCCTTGTTCTTGATGTGCTAGTTAACTTGCCACAAAAAAATTTCAAGGTCCTTCGAGTTATGGGTTCCCGAGAAGGCATTAGGCTTCAGGATTCTATCATCTCGCTAGAAGGTGACAATGACCCTGCTAGTGATTACTCTTGTTTGATGAAGTTCTTGATGTAAGGAACATCTTCCCTCAAGGTTTTTAACTAGTCTCACATTTGGCTATACCTACTTCCACTTTATATAAACGACTTTCGATCTTATCCTTCTCGGTTGAACGGTCTTGCCTGCATCCCTTCTTCGTTTTAAGGTATGTAAGTGACAAAATGCTTGTTGAAGTCTTTGCATCCATCTTAGATAAGTGAAGAACACTGAAGTAAGATTGTCGATTGCTTTCACAATAAAGTTGTCATGCCCTAACCATCGAAAAAAGACACCCGACCTTAAAGTTGGATCAGCCTTAGCCCATTTCTCCATAAAATTATAATTGGTCACTAGCACAACACAGAATGTGAATGTCCCCTCTTCTGAGTGCTAAGGCTTGAAGAAGTTCTTGTCACTTAAAGACTCATACAACACCACATGATGAACATAAACGAGAAAAGTATACAAAATACTTGGTTACAAAAATTTAAAGGAGATTACGTGGTTTCAATATGTGATAGACTTTAGGACTCCTCTCAAAAAGGACTTTTAGCATGATAGTTCGAAGGCTAAGTATAGTTCACCACCATCGAAGTATTATATAAGGATCAACAATATACCTTAAGATGTTGAAAGGGTCCCAAAGAGAGAGAGAGAGAGAAGAGAGAGAAGAGAGAGAGAGAGAGAGAGAGAGAGAGAGAGAGAGAGAGAGAGAGAGAGGGGAAGATAATATCGTGAAAGTGAAAAATGATTAGGGATTAAACAATCATTATGGTTTTAATTTTGATTTTGGTCCATAGCCTCAACGTTTATGAGAGGACAGGGAGGTGGGGGCACACTTGCTGAGAAGGAGAACCACGGGGAATCTGAAAGGGCAACAATGTAATAATGGTACGAGACAAAGAGGTGGAACAAGGTTTCCCCAAACTTTCAAATTCGAGAATGAGAACCCAATCCGTTTCACGTTCTTTAAGATCGGAACCATCAGTGGTTCCGAAAACCTCGTTCCAGTGTTTGTAACTGGAACTGAAAAACCCACTTAACAAACAAACGAAGGATTGATAATTCAAAATATCATTGTTAATTAAACTAAAAACCAAAAGTCATAAATTTTTTTCATTACATGAGGAGGTTGAAGCCTAACACACACACCTGCACATGTATCCCGATGGAGTCGAACTCCCCACCTGCAACGGTGCTAGAGCACCCTGCTATTGAGCTAACATTGTGGCACCATTATATCAAAATGGAAGTTATACATATATATTTAAAATAGAATTGATACGCACACACCCTTTTTACTATCCACACGCTCCTTTTTACCGTGATTCTAATTTGACCCCTGCTAAAATTAGATTTGGATTAGATTTGGATATCATGTATTCAGAGGATATTTTAGATATTTAATGGATGGATGTACCGAAATAGTTAGAATCTCAGTCTGAATTAGCTTAGTGTTCAGACATGGTTTCGATCCATCTAACCAAATTGGGTACTGGCTGATATGCCGGAATTTATTGCTTTAGTTGCTCACTGGAGACTTTCTACAACTCGATATGAGCATAGCTCAAAGCAAACAAGCTCAAAATGCGTGTGTGTATATCTACACACACAGTCTCACACACAGGCACACAGTCACACATACTCACACTTATATATATATATATATATATATATATATATATATATATATATATATATATATATAATCATCTTCAGATGAGCAGATGGATAACAGCAACCAGAACCCCTCAGGGTGAAGAAGACACAACCATATCATCTAGATACATATTGATGGGCACAAGACAATGACACTGATGGATAGTGGTTTCACATTTTTAACACCAAATTAATTATTGATAAAAAATTTACATGTTTATTTTATGAAAACTTTTATTTTGATGAGCAGTAATCACAAACATTTCTTTCAAAAAAAAGTTTGTGAATGTCTTCCTCATATATGAGTCAAGCAAGTCCTGACAGTGGTGGATCTAAGAAACACTTTCTGCTAAGGCGAAAGACTCACGTTTATCTGTGGCCTTTTGTTTGTTTATCAGAGAAAATAATGCTTTAGGCCAGGGCAAGTCCTGCAAAATGGTATTGTGGGTTTCATGCTATATATAGCCCACGGATTCACCTTGGACTTTTTGAACTTTCCGTAATTTGGGTGAAGCTGAGTTCACCTATCATCAATGTAGAGATTTAAAGTTTAGTCAGTTCGATGGCTCTAATAAGTTCAGTAAGCTCCTTTTGGTACAACGGGAAGGCTGAAGACAAAGCACGCACCTGGTATCGAACTCGTGACAACCTCTGAATCAACCTCCTAGCCATGAAGCCAGATGCATGCATCTATCTCATCGAACTCATGACCTTAACTTGTGAATCAACCCCTAGCCAAGTGAGTTATTTCTCTGTATACAACTTCATCAAGCCCATTCTTAAAAAGGTTCTCTTGTTCTAGATTCCTCTATAACGTGTCTATATATATATATATATATATATATATATATATATATATATATATATATAGAGAGAGAGAGAGAGAGAGAGAGAGAAGAAGTAACTCATACTTAACACTCAATCTTACTCAATGACTCCTTTTGGATGATTTTACCAATTTAACCACCAATAGTCACCTTCTCTAACCTTCAACTACTCCCTCGTTACTTAAAATCGCCTTCAATCAATCAAAATTGTTGTCACCAACAACAAACCTAAAAAAACCTATATATATGATCTTATAGTTTTATTTAGGTGGTTTTAGTGGTGATAACTATGGCCTTAATTAGTGGAATGTAGTTTGACACGGTCGAGAAGTAGTTGAAGATAATGAAAGACAACAATAGGTGGTTAAAATAGTAGAATCATTCAAAACGAATCATTCAATATTGAGTAAGGACTACTCCCCCCTCTCTCTCTCTCTATCTATCTATCTATCTATCTATCTATCTATCTATCTATCTATATATATATATATATATATTTTCTTGTGCTTTTTACTGTATCCATCCATCCTGATAAACCTTTTCAAGGAAGAGTTTTCGCATTGTTGGTTTTTTATGACATAGTAAGACGATGAGGCCATGTCTCATCTTGTCAAAAGGGATTGATTGACTACAGATGCTGAAATAAATGAGTGTGTGAATTTGATATTTGAGGTACTTCGTATTCGGACCAAGTCTATCCCCACCATCTTTCTCCTTCTTTAAATATACATGAAGCCCCCTTTAAAAGGACGGGATAAACCAAATATAAAAGATTGATAGGACTCTTAACCCTAGGGTTTAGTTGGGTACAGGTCTTCTACAGTGCAATGGGCTCATGTTGGGTTTATAAGTCTTTGCTCGTCGCTGCAATGAGAATCACTCAGCCTTGACTGTCTAAACCTATTTTGCTTGGTGTAAAGAAAATGAAGACTTCTCACGTCAACCATCCGCTTACAGTATGCAGAGTCAGAGATGGTAATGCCAGTGGTTTATGGCGGGTTTTTGCCCTACTTGAACCCGCCCTGAATTCAAAAAAAACATATAGAACCCTCATCAACCCACCCCGTGGGTTCCCACCCGGGCTCAACCCGATAGAGTCCCATTTGTACCTGCTCGACCCAAAAAGCTCATAAGAAGTTTAATACATCCACATACTTTTTTCACCATCTTATAATACCCCACATCCGCTTAGAGTATGTGGGGACACGTAGGAAAAGATGAAGACAGTTTACCTTAAGCCCTACAGATTATAGGACCAACAATTTTAAACCGCCGGTTTCGATTTTGGTTTTGGTCATGGTTTTGGGTCCACCTTCAGGCGACCATTTTCTCTATCGAACGTTTTATTTTCTATAGAAAAATAAAAATAAAATTTTTGTTGGTTAAAACCCCTGGCTGCAGTTACAGTTCTTCTTTGATTTCTAAAAATCATGAACCAAAATCGAAGAGAGGTTGCTCACTTCAGCACACACGGTTTGATGGGTTAAGACCGTTTGCGCTGGCTCGAAACCTAACTCGATTATGGATTGCTGCGGGCTCGATACCCACCGGCCATATCTAGGTTTACTCAAGAAAACTTGGAAAGATGTTCACCTAAATGAAAATGACATGATCAAAATGTACCCTGAATGACACATAAAATCAAAGAAAAAATACAGATAATTGAACTTAGTATTACGACATTTTAAAATTAAATTTCGTATTTTAACTGGATCGACTCATGAATATCTTGTATCAAAGCACCATATTTTCAAAACCTTGCTAATACTTGTGGCCGAGAGTATAACCACAACACAGGTCCTTTTCTGTCGATGTAACTGCGGTGGCCCAAAATAAAAATCTCCTTTATCGGCTTCCATTAATATCAAAATCAAGTCCTTTTCACATTTTAAATTGGGTCTATCATATAAGTAGTTCAGTTGTTATACTTGCATTCAACTTTGAAAAGTCAAGGTTATTTTTCGTGATTTATTTGTTTAAAACTCAAAAGCCAAGACCAAAACATGCATGTGTGTGTGTGCCTGAGAGAGACGTCTGTTTAATTCTTCAAAGTTTGACAGTCCGATTATCAGAAGCGTTCAGTTATCAATAACCACAACCAACATAATTACTGCGTCATGAGATGTGAACATGGTTCTCTCTCTCTCTCTCTCTCTCTCTCTCTCTCTCTCTCTCTCTCTCTCTCTCTCTCTCTCTCTCTCTGCGACCAACAGATACAACGCATTGCATCGATTCACGGCTTTAATGGGAGCAACGGGCAGTGCTGCGCACCCTGCAACTGTAGAATGAATAAAAGTTTCCACGACATGAGTAGCTAATCTGAAAGATCACTCTCGCTTTGTGCTCTTTGAATCCTGATCGTCGTCCACCAACCCCATCGCTGGTCCCACTATGGTGTCCATAATTGTGGTTTTGATGATATAGCCACTGATCCACTCAACCGAAGGTGAGGATTTCATAACACCACCAGTCTGTGATCTGACATCACCTGCTATGGGTTTTCACGAGTGGAGAAATAATATCCTGAACAGATTCCAAAGTCTAAGCTTCGGTTGCCAACAACAAAATAATATTCAAATTTCCTCCCAAGTCACATAAAAGAATAAATTAACAATATAAAAACCTTCGAAAATAATTAATGCTACGTAATATTACAAGTCGACCTCCTTTACTCCATCTGACCTGACCTCATTGGAATATCAAGAACTTTGAACGATCCCTTCATTTCCAGCTAACACCAAGTACTTATCCTTCCTTGTCAGCATGGTGCACTCAAAGCCCAATGCATCAGCTAGCATCCTCTGCACATAATTGGCGACTTCATACCTTGACTTATTGCCCCCATTGCATGTTTGCTCTCTAGGCAATTTCTCAAAGATTTCCATGTAATATGTGGGAAAAGGATTCATGAGAAAAAAGAGAGGATCCAAACACTTGAGTCCACTGGCTGTGGTTCCATAAAACATGCTCACAGAGACGTTAACGGCCACAGGAACGATATCATCAGTGAGCTCAGCAAAGAGAGGGCTGAATCTTAGCAAATAGGGTTCCCTGCATGTAGTTCCTTCTGGGCACACTGCTAAATCGCCGTTAGTAAGCATCGTCTTCATCTTCTCGCCATCTTTCACTCTATCTCTTGTCAGTCTAACTGTTCTAATCGGCGAGAGAGTCTCTGAAATCCGACTAAGGCTGTATGTAACAGCAGTGATTGGCCTCTTGAGTGCAATGGTGAGGAAGATTGGATCACACAGTGTGCGGTGGGTACAAACATAGAGATTGCCATTTTTTCTGATGTTTGAGGAAGAGGGTTTGTTGTGAAGCTTGATTTTGAGGCTTACACCGAAAACTGAACCCACAATGTATGCAATATTGTAGGGAAGTATGAGGCCGAGTAGCATTCTGAAAATGGCCAGGAGGAAGCCGAATGGTAGCCACATGAACATGACTAGGCTGGCAAGTGGGGTCGGGCGGAATGCGAGCCGACCATCGTGGAAGATCAACGGCTTTGGATACATTTCTCTGGGCAGCACTGGGTTGGCGTTCTTCTCTGATCCACCCACCATGTATGCTTCCTGCACGACACATAAATACCAATATTAATGTCAAACAGAGGCTTCTTGGCAAAGAATTTATTTATCATCAGCTCTCTCTCTCTCTCTAGCTGTGTACCATGCATGTCTGTCTACAACCGGCCGATAATATGAAATCCGAATCTCAAACCAACTAAACCAAAAATGAGGTTTCTCATATTAAATAGGATTTGATTATTACGTAGACCATAGTCACCACAAAGCTCAGATCCGTAGATACGAGATAAATTATTAAATTATTGTCAATGGAACTTATATGGCTCATGAGAACCCATAAAAATTATATGATTTAGAACAATTGCTGAAATCGGGTCTCTCGAACGTGAACTCATCGATTCAGTTTACTACAGAATTATACGATAACTGGAGACGCATTTTTTAACAAATTTGGTAAATATCCGGAGCCAATTTTAAAACAATAAATAATAAGAACTATCTAGTGTTGGATTTAATGTTAATTAAGTCGGGTTAATTAAACCCATGCTCATTAATAACATTTAATTGATGTTGATATCTCAAATATTGTTGTGTGAAAGTTGTAAAGTATAAGAAATCACATGTGAGAGGCTTGTGCATGTGATGACCTAGAGGAGACAAAGTTTAATACCATATTCAAGAATGAGACAAACCCATGTGTCTTTTTATATAGTTGGTTACTCATGAATCTTAGTTCAAAGAGCTTGGGGAGGAGACGTGCAAGTTGGGTTGGGCTTAGGCTTGAGAATTGTTTTTGTTTTATGTTTTTGGATGATTTTTTTTTATCTATATGAGATGGAGATGTGCGTTGTTTGGATTGAATCCATGATCCGTAATCCAACACGCCATCTATAAATATGTGATTAGAGTTTTCTAATCAATACACTTTGTGGTAACACTCTCTCTCCTCCTACCTCGATTTTCTGCTTCCCTCTACCCATGGTATTCTTTGTGGGGTGACTGCTTCCAACCGTCCTTCTCCTCCGACCACAAGCAACTGAGACGTGATTGAAGTTGACTTGAAGCTAGGTGTGTGTCTTTTGAGTTGTATATGCATTTTATCTTGAAAAGAAAATACATGTACCAATACATACTTATAGTGGGACACTCATTTATCTAAGGAAAGTCTACAAGGACGACTTAGATAGATAAGTTCTTCTTCTAATTATTGCTTTTCTTACTATTTTTTTTGTACAGTTTGTTTGTGGCATATTTTGGATTTGAAGTTGTTGTTATATGAGGCATGTTTATATTTGTTGCATATTGGTTTATTATCCATGTATTTTTATGTATTTTACCAATAATTTTTAAAAAATCATCATTTTATGTAGTAAACATGTCTACGACTACTACCCTCCAACCTAAGGTCGACTTGACCTTGATGTCAAAAAAGTTTGTTGGTTCCCATTTTAAACGATGGCAACAATGCATGAAAATTTAGTTAACCATGTTAAACTTGTACTTGTACATTGAGTCAGATTGTGTCCAACCTTATGATATTGATCATAAAGCTTAGATAAAATTGTTGAGTGAAAGGAGGAGAAAGACATCCTCTACCATTGTATTTTATTGATATTGCGAATGTTCTATTCGATGTGTATAGTTTTTTCCCTTCCACGATAGTAAAAGACCTATCGACTGCCTTCGGTCGGAAATACAATACTAAAGACCTTGATCTTGAAGAGTATTTTATGATCGAGTTTCTTAAGTATCAAATGATAGAGGGAAAATCTATTACCAAACAAACCCATGAGTTTTTATGACCTTGAGGAAATAACCAAACTAATGAGAAGTAAACAACTGAAGATATCAATGGACTTTGGAAATGACTTTTTTATTTTCAATGTCGAGGATGGTCCTATCACCTTTCAACAGGTTATGACTTCACCCAATGTTAAGTTTAAGAGAAAAATCGTTAACAATGAAATTCAGTAAATTCTCTTCAATGGTACTTGAGAAATTGTGAATTTGGTTTCTGATTGTTCTATTGTGGGTTGCAAGTGAATCTTTAAGAAGAAACCGAATGTAAACAAAACAATCAACAAGTACAAGGTTAGGTTAGTTACCAAGAGATACACATAAAAGAAAGGAATAGATTATTTTAACACCTATTCTTTAGTTTCCCGAATGACCACCATCCGAGTGTTTATAGCATTAGCCTCCATATATGACTTCACAATCTATCAAATGGATGTGAAGATTGCTTTTTCATAGTGACCTCTATGCTAAAATTTATATTGACCAACTAGATGGATTTGTGACTCATGAGAATGAGTCTAAGGTATGTAAGCTTGTTAAATTATTATATTGTTTGAAACAAGCTTATAAACAATGGCATGAAAAGCTCAATTATGTGATATTATCTTTTGATTTCGTTTCTAATGATTATGATAAATGTATCTACAGCAAGTCAGTAAATAATGATTTCATCATTTTTTACTTATATATAGATGATATATTATTGTTTGGTTCAAATATAAGAATATCAAATAAGACTAAGTCATTCTTATATAGTAAGTTTGAGATGAAGGACATGGTTGTGACTGATATTATTTTAGAGCTTAAAATTATAAGGTCTATTGATAATATAGTAATCTCTCTGTCTCACTATATTGAGAAAGTTTTAGAGAGATTTGGATATATAAATTATAGACCTATTAAGACCCCATATGATTAATCTAAGAGTTTATATAAGAATGAAAGTGATATTCTGTATGTTAATTACGATATTCTTATATTATCAATAGTTTGATGTATCTAACTTGCTGTACACAACCAGATATTGTGTTTGTTATGTGTAAGTTGAGTAAATATACTAGTTATTTAGATAAAACCTATTGAAGAACTTTAGTTAAAGTATTTCGCTATGTGAAGGGAACGATTTTACTTTAACTATGTTTGGTAAATATCCTTTTATTTTTCACTATTTTAGTTATGCTAGTTGGATAACAAATAACTCTGAGAGTAATGAGGTCATTGTATATCTGTTTCTTATGGGTGGTGGTGTTGTCACCTGAAAAATCTAATAAACAAATTATTTTGACTCGTTTTACCTATGAGGCATAACTATATTCTTTAGATGAGACTGAATTGTAAGTTGAATGGCTTAACGAACTTATGTCTATTTTACTTACGATAAGAAGTTGTTTTCTGCAATTTTAGTAAACTATGATAGCATGACTACAACTGCTAAGATCAATAGTTTTAAGTAAACCAAATGTAACGGAGAAATATACAAGTTAGACTAAAACCTTTAAGAGCTCTTCTGTCTGATAGGGTCATGACTTTATATTTTGTTCAATCTAAAGATAATATAGTTGATCATTTAACTAAGAGTCTATGAGTAGCCTTAGTTGAGAAATCCAAGTTGGGAATGAGACTAAAACTAATGATTTATTCACAAATAGTGGCAATCAAACCTAACTGAGTGGAGATTCCACGAAGTAGGTTTAATGTGATAGTAACAAGTTGTTGGATGAATAGGATGATACCTTGTATTATGTGATACTTTTAGTATTTATGTGTTTGTCCCCTATAAACCTAAAATATATCATCACTATAAGTTTAGAAAGAGATTATTCTCTAAATGATATTGAATCTTAGGACAAGACTCAAGCAATATATCATTTGAAATGTCCAACTAAATGATTGACATTGTGTGATCACAATAGGAAAATCGGGTTGTTCCCTAAAGTCAATCATGTTACAAGATATGAATGTATGGTCATTAATATATCACTCATAAAAATCACGACATAGCCTTTTATTTTATTGTTACAAATAAACACCTTTACACCCAAAATTAAGGTTTAAGACGTATATTCACCTAGCTCCTCTAAGGGTAATATTGGATAACTTAGGTAATGGTTCAAACCGAAAGGTATCATTCATTGATATATGTATCAAAGTCCTAAAGTGTAAAAAGTTACATGTGAGGGACTTTTGCATGTGATGATTAAGAGGTGACAAAGTTTAGTCCCATATTGAAGAATGAAACAAACCCATATTTTCTTTTATGTAGTTGGTAGATCATGAACCTTACTAAAAAAGTTTAGGGAGAACATGGTAAACCACACACGTGTGCATTGGACCGACTTGTACTTGGGCTTGGGTTTGAGAATTATCTTTGGTCTATCTTTTTGCATGAAAACCTGTTTAGCTAACAATCAAGAGTGCTTAAATGGTCCCGATTTTAGGATGGAGATGTACACCGTTTGGATCAAATCCAAGATTCGTGATCTAACACGCCATCTATAAATACTTTATTAGACCCCCTAATCAATACGCTTTGCGGTAACACTCTCTCTCCTCCCACCTCCATTCTATGCTTCTCTATGCTTGTGGTATTTCTTGTGGTGTGAGTGCTTCCTGCCATCCTTCTCTTCCAATCATAGGCAAATGAGGTGTGATCGATGCCGATTCAAAACCATATATTGTCTTTCGAGTTTGTGTGTATTTTATCCTACAAAGAAGGTGCATGAACCCATATTTACGTACTTATAATAGGGCATTTATTTCTATTAGAGAAGTATGTAAGGGTGATTTTGTAAATATAAGTAATGATTATTGTTTCTCCTAGTGTTTTTTTTACCATTTGTTTATGATATACTTTGGATGTGTGACGTTGTTACGTGGACATGTTTATAATTGTTGGATACTCATTTATTATGCATTTATTTCTACAAATTTTGCCGACATCTACAATATACCCGTGGGAACTATTCCCTCGACCGACTTTAGATCCAAAAGTTGGTATTTGCATTGGACTCAAATAGCAGCAGGTGTGACGAGTCAACGTTGTTGTATGAATTACAGAAAGCGACCGGTGATCGATGGGATCTTGGCATTCATCTCGCATGGGTGTACAGATATATGGAATAACAATACCCATTTATGAAGAAAATGAAACCTCATAAAGGGTCTTCAATCCATCTTACTGTTTGCAATTGAGTTGTATGAATTAAAAAGCAAAACGGGGACCATATCCAGAAGTCTAGTTATCTTCTCGCCCTATATACTCTTTGCTTCTCGCTTTGGACAGTTTCTAATTTTCTATCGATACATACAGAGTCTCTCATTTCTCTTAGGGACCATATGCAGATCTCTCTCTCTCTCCTTTTTATATTGCTACAATACTATTCTATACAAAAGCTGCAAGTGTAAAATAAAATCAGTACAGAGAAAGAAAATGGGAAACAAAGAAGACAATACCTTGCAGCAGGACAGCCACTGGTAATCACCAGCTTCGATGTTTTCAAGACCAACGTCAGCCTTCACCTCACCGAGAAGTTTCTTTAAAATCAATACCATCTTCCTCATTTCACCGCCTCTCTGAATCAAACCGGTAAAGTATCCACCAACCACATGCAGTTCGCTGCCAATAACTAGATCCACTAACAAATGCTCCCGCAGAAACCCTTCAGTCATCACTATCGGCAAACTACTGAAGACCACTCTTTTCTTTGCACTCATTAGTACTTGAAAACTCACCAAATCAACGTCATCTAAGAAAAACTTTGGCAAAACAGATCTCCCCAAGTTGAAACGTTCCTTTTTTAAGCCACAGAAACTAATAAACACCATCACTTTTAAACGGAAATCGTCGCTAAAAAGACCGAGAAAAGGCGCAGAGAGAAGCAGGAGAAGAGATCTTAGGAGACCTCCCCCTTCAAAGGCAACAAGCATGAAGTAAGGGAAGCTTGATGGTGATCTTAGGAGTGCGCTGTCAAGATGGCAAAGCATGGTTTTGCTTGAGATATCGTCTATGGGGCATTTGGCCTGAGGACAGTTTGGTAAACAGGTGTTGTTGACGCCCCTAGCAGAAACTGAACGCTGGTGTCTCAGTTTTCCCAAAGGTAATCTCAGGGCTCTCATAAAGGAACGAAGGAACACGCAAAACAGCATGAGATTATCCGCCATGTTGTTGAAGAACCTCTCTCTCTCACACACACAAGGGAGAAACTCTCTCTCCTCTTCTCCGTTTGGTGGGTAGGAATTGCAGAAATGAGTCCTTTTATAGAGAATACAAGCAAACCATGATGGCCAATTTCATTATAGGTGCCGATTTTAGAAATAGCAATAAATAATGTTAGCTTGCCTAGACCAAGTGGGAGGCTTCTGGATATTTCCTTTACACCCATTTGAAAGCACCGTTATGTTGACTATCTTTTACACACACACACACACACACACACACATATATATATATATATATATATATATATATATATAGAGAGAGAGAGAGAGAGAGAGAGAGAGAGAGTTCGTGCTGTGTACTTCTACCTCCTGATGGCTTTTGGAACGAGAATATAGAAACATGAAATAAGAAAAGGTAACTGTCACCTTCCTTACTCGAGAGCAATAAGAAACACGATTACGTATCGTCCAAGTATGAAGGAACTAGTTTATATATATATGTATATATATATATATATCAAGGCAAATACTGAGGAATACCGAAGAATTGAACAGGTTGGGTCAATATTATCATCTCTATATACAGTTACCTCACTTCGTCCATGAGTATGTCTGCAAGTGATTATTGATAGACCTGAGTCTGGTTCTCGCTACTTTAGTATGATAATTGGATATGAAGATCCGTCCCCCATTGACATAAGCTCCCAACTGCAAATATCAGAAAAATCTGAAGAAATCAGAATTCGTCAACTCCATGAGACTTGGAATAACCAAGGTTTCCTCTTTAAAACTTGACAGTAATTAATTTGTATACTAGCGATAAGAACTGGATTCACTTTCGAAATTCTTTTAACCTATTCTTCGTTGTTTATAAAATTTGTGTTTAATTCTGATTCAATTCGATCGGTCCTCCGAATCATCGAACTCATCTAAAAACTGATCAGCAGTAAAGTTGGTTGCAATATTAGCAAAAAGCTTTTCCATGTTAATTATTTTTTTCAATCTCCCCATAGCAAAACAAAAAGATCCAATATACTCATAAATTTGACTTTCCCACGGACCTTTTTGCAATAGACCCGGATTGTGATGCTACAGCATTCAACCAGGCAAAACTTTAAAAGATACTTGAGGTAGGTGTCATGCCCGGCTGGATTTTAAATGTAGGGCATGGCATGTTTGAACCATCTGATACTTCCGATCCAATATTTATGAATTTAGGTCAATCACATGCCCGTGTGGACCCATTTTGGTTCCTGAATCAAAGTCAAATAGCGTTTCAATAGCACCAAAAGTCAAAATACGTATAGTATAATTACCGTATACTTCTTTGGTGTACGTACATTCAAGTTAAACTTATCTCTTTAGTGTTGGTAGTAGTTGATATATGTCTAAATTAATTTCTGCCAGAGACTCTGGTTCGAATAATTAATGCATCAAACGCAGCGCACGGCAAGCAAAGCGAGTTAACCCCAAACATAAAACCAACCAGCCTGCCCAGTAAAGTAGGTCATTGATACTTCAATAAATGCACTTCATTTTCTTTTCAAATTCTTCTTTATTTTTTGAGAATATAAATTGAATTATGGTGGAGATTAGTTTTAAGCATTATAAGAAAGATAAGCACACGAACCAAGCTTCCCGTAGTGTACGTATTCGGCTTGTCTTGAGCTCGTTCATGTTTGGTTCATCTGAACCACCCAACACGAGCTGGCTCCGAATCTTTATGAATGGACAAGAACGAGGCGTACGAACGTGTTCTTCTTTGATCAGCTTGTATAATTAAGCTTGTTTAGTTGAGTAAATAGAGTTTATGTATGCACAATATACTAGAAAATCATATTAACAAAGCTAATTAGGAAGGGTATATATATAATGTCATTAATAGCTTTATTTTTGACCTTGATGCAGTTCATATGTACCTAGCTAGGCTCGTGTTCCTTTCATGTGGGGCTCGGCTCAGACGAGCTAACAAGCCAACCATGAATAAGATTTTGAGTTGAGAAAGCAGCTATGGACAGCTTTCATTCGGCTTCTTTACTCTTTTTATTGTATTCAAATCTCTGTATTTTCTTATATTTTTTATTGTTTGAGAAAAAAGAAACTAACTTTGGTAGAGGCCCGTTCACTTAATGCCAACATTTATCAGAATTGCTTTTGAAATCAAAAGAGAAATCCATTTCAAGAACGGCTGACTACTTCCACCTCCGACGTCGGTAAGACTTGCAAAATTTGTGTCAGGTCAAGTCACAGTCATGACGGGTTCAAAGCATTGAAGGTGAGAGAGATGGCGGGTTCCATTCTCGGGACGGTTAGCTTCCACAGCTTCGATTAGTAATTGGTCCTACGCGTTTAGACGTGATGTGTTCGATACTTGCATGTTCCTTCCCGCACATGCACCCACGCACATGTTCCTTTCGGCACATCAACACACGCGCATGCAAATAAATAAATAAATATAAAGAGATGAACTCTTATATCTATGTCTTTTGTTATATAATCTTACATAAAAATGTTCACTATTGAATCTTTGAGATCAACCGTAATAGAAAGTAATTCAAATCTTTACCGTTATCTCAAAGATCGAGCGATTAAAATGTTCATAAAAAATTATGCACCGAAAGATATTATGCATTTAAGACATTCTCTCTCTATATAGCCGTCCCAAAATCCACTTAAACATTTAAAATGTTTGACTTACATGGTTAATCGTAGAACTTTGAATTTAAAAAGCAAAAGGTACCTATGTTGTACTCTTAATAATTTGTACTTAATGCATAATTAAAGGTTTTTTAATTTATTAACTCAAGCGTTCAACCCAAAGATTGTACTAAAGTGAATTTGACCATAGATGGAGCGTGCACATGAACTATGCATGTATGTGTGTACATATAAGGTAGTGGTAAATGCACAATATCTTTTGTGTATATAATCTTGCATAAACATCTTCATATTTTGATCTTTCTTGTAATGAATAGTTAATGGCATAAAATAAAAATCATTTAGTTTGCATGATGCATTAAATACAAAGAATAAAGTACAACAATATTTTTACTTTTTTATTTAAATCTTCATCATTGATCATGACAGTGTAACACTGAAAATTTTATCTACAAGGTTAACATAATTGAAAGACATTATATATTTAGCACTAACTTCATATATATAAATACATGCATGTGATGAAACTTTAAAGATTTGATGATTGTTAGTGGTGAAAAATGATCCAATATCGGGGATGACTACACTCCGGTTCATTGCCTGAAATGACAGTGATGCAACGGAACTAGGATCTATGCATAAATAGGGTGATCACCTTTTGGGAATCGAGAGAAAGAAGAAGATGAAATTCTTTACAACGTTTCTCACAAATGGTTTTTCTAAGGAAGTTTTCTCTATTTGTCTCTTTTTTCCGATTATCTTCTCTACAATATTTATAAAGAGTGATCACAGCTTCATCTTTTTGGTTTTTACATCTAGGCTTTCTGTTATAAGTCATTTTTCGTCTTTACTTTTGTAACATATATGTTTAATCTTGTATACGTTTTGTATGTAACGTTTTCCTTGGATTTACAATCGAGAATGAACATATATTGTGTTACATCTCCCACTTGGTCATTCAAACTGAGTAATCTAACATATTGGTTTTACTTCCCACTTTTGTAGGGTTTTCCAAGTTATGTCAAGTATGATTACTTTTGCAATAATTACGTATTGTGTGGTTTCTTACCTACACAACAATCAAACATATCTCAAACCCATATTTATAACATGTTTTGAGAAAGGATCTTCTGTTATGACTTTAGTCAAAGGGTTTGTCAACATATCATCTATTATTTCTTTTCTCATAACCATATCATGAACATAGTGGTATTTAACAATTATATGCTTGCTTTTTGAGTTATCAGCTCCACTCTTAATCAAAGTAATTAATGCATTGTTGTCACAATAAATGACAATCAGCTCGTTGGCTATATCCAGCTTCAAATCAAGTATGAAGTGATTTATCCAAACGACACTAGTTGCAGTCATACAAGAAGTCACATACGCAGTCGCTTATGTATGCAATGCTACACAACCCTGTTTTATGAAAGCTCAATAAACAACTCTACATCCAAATAAGAATATTTGACCCGAGGTTTATTTGTTGTCATCTTTGCTCCAGCAAAATCAGCATCTAAGTATGCTACCACTTTCAATCCATCTGCTTGAAAACATAATTTCAAGTATTTTGTTCCTTTAAAATATCTTAGAATCCTTTTCAGAGCTATCTAGTGTTACCAACCATGATTACTTTGATATCTACTTAAGAGACCAACAATGAAATTGATATTTGATATCAGGTCTTATACATAATATTATATATATCAAGCTACCTACACCTTTTGCATAAGGAACATTAGGCTTATCATCTCATTCACTGGGATACTCTACCTTACTTAATTTAACCCCTTTCGCAACAGGTGTAAATGAAGACTTGCATTCACCTATTTTAAACTTCTTGAGAATATAACCAATATATCTCTCCTAACTTAAGCATAAAAGTTTAGATTCACTATCTCGAGAAATCTTTATACACAAGATATAGGATGCTTCCCTTATATCTTTCATTTCAAACATTGAGCTTAACCATGACTTAGTTTTGACAATCACCTCATTGTCATTCTCAGTCAACAATGTCATCTACATATAATGATAAAATGACAAAGTGGGTCTCACTATTCTAGATATAGACATAGTAGTTAAGTTCATTAGCCACAAACTCAAGTTCTAAAATGACATTTTGGAAAGTCAAATATCATTAACGAGGTGACTGTTTGAGGTTATATAGGGATTTTTTCAACGCATATATTTTACCTCCTTCGCCTTTTAACTTTTCATTCTTTGGGTTGTTGCATATATATGATTTCATCTAAATCTTCATTTAAAAACGCAGTTTTTATATCAAACTAATATAAATCCGAATCATAATATGCTAATATCAAAAGGATTATTTTTATAGATGCAAATTTTGCAACATGGGAATATGTCTCAACATAATTTATCCCCTCCTTTTGCGAAAAACCCTTTACAACCAACTTCACTTTTAACTTATGGATTGTTTAATCGACATTGTATTTCTTTTTAATAACCCATTTAAACCTATAGTTTTCCTTTATTTACACAAATCTGTCAATTCTCAAACATGATTTTTTTTCAATAGATTCAATTTTCTCATCCATGCCTTTTACCTAGTATCATGATTCAAATGAATCAATAGTCTACCAATATGTTAAGTTATTGGTCAGCTCATTTAAATCCATTGAATTGCATACTTTCTTTGTAAGGTTAGTATGATAATCTTTTAAGTAGGATAATATGACCCTAGGTCTTTTATGTCCACTTAAGTTTCAATTTATTCAGAAAGATTATCTATGAGTTTAAATGATGATTGATATAGATCGATTAGATCGTCAACATACCCATCATCATTTTTAAAGATGTTACTTTTAGTATCCTCTAGGAATTCAACATCCCTGTTCTCTATGAGTCAATGGTCCTTGTGATAAAATCGATATCCCTTAGATCCTTTAGGATATCTGATAAATACGCATCTGAAGGACCTACTGACTAGCTCATCTCTAGACTGATCAATGATTTTTATATGAGTGATAGATTCTCACCTCTTAAAGTGACCTAAGTTTGGTTTTCTCCAAAACCACATTTCATATGATGTAAAGAATACAGTTTTACACGGTACACTGTTTATAATATACACAATTCTACTTACTGCTTTTCTTCAAAATACCCTTGATAGAGATGCATCTATAAATATAGATCTTATCATATTTAATAAGGTAATGTTATATCTTTCTGCTACACCATTATGTTTAAGTGTCTTGGGTATTATATTTTGCTTTGCAATGAAAGAGTCTTTGCATAATTCTAAAAATTTTGTAGAAGTGTACTCTCCACCTCGATATGATATCAAGACTTTGATTGTGTGTTCTAGTTGGTTTTCAATTTCCTTCTTATATTCTTTAAATACTTGAAGTGCCTCAGATTTATGTGCTAATATATATATTTATATATAAAGTAATCATCGATAAAGGTTATGAAATATACCTTCACACGATGAGATCTTACCCTAAAAGGTCTACATAAATCAATATGAATAATTTCTAACAGGGTTGTTAACCTTGTTATATCCTTAAGAAATATTTTTTTTTATCATTTTCCCTTGTATACATGCTTCACATTTATCAAAAGTGTTTTCTTAAAATTTTGACAGTAAATTAAAGTCAGATAACTTCCTCAACTTTTTTAAACTTATATGTCCTAGGCATTTATGTCACACATTCATATCAATATTAAAAGCATAATCGATATTAGCAAAAGATTTTTTTAACATGAACAATTCTTGTTCATTATCAAACAATCTTGAGGAGGCTACTCTTTCATGGTTACCTTGCTTGGGATAAACCTAACTTCAAAACCCTTCTTAACCAAGGCAGGGACCAAGATCAAGTTGTGCTTTATAGTTAGCACAATTAACATACTACTAAAATTTATAAAATATCTAGGTATTGAACTGAAAATATCTTCAAGTACCTAAGAGTAATTTCCTTATGTTATTTCAGAACTAACATAAGGAAATTTGTGACAAAATAGTGAAAGTACTCGTAACTTGATTATGTTATTTCATAACTAACTTAGGGACAAAACAGTAATATTTTCTTTATTTCGTGTCTGTAATTTCCCAAAAGCTTCAAGAGTAGCCCACAAATTTTACCCTTCTGTCTTGTTTTGTAATACTTTAAAAACACCTGGGACAAAATAGTGAAATGACACTTTTTTTTTGTAAAATTTGTGATTGATCAGGATAGGATCGTAATTGTGCCCCTTAGTCATTTTATAATTTTTCTAAAAAGATAGGGGTAGTATTGTCTTTTTACAAAATGACAAAATGGTGAAATTTCATTCGTACAAAGCAACCATGAAATTTTATATATCGATATTTCATATATTTAAAAAATGCTATGAGCAAAACAAACTTTTCAACCCACTGGTTGGACGGTTTTCATATCTTTCGAGAAGAGGGAGAGAGAGAAATGAGAGAGAGGAGGAAGGCAATGGAGGAGAAAGAGAGGAATAAAGTAGGAGAGAGAGAAAGGGGGAAGAAGGAGGGAGGAGGGCATTGTTGTAGCGGTATGCATTGACCTCGCCTCTTCGCCTTCAAGTCTCCTTTGTCTTTGGGTGTATCTACCTCTTTGCTCTTCTGACCTCTCGTCTCTAGGCGTTTATGTCCCTCTGCTCCTCTAGCCTCTCACATTTGGGTATCTATACCTCTCTGCTCTTATGGCATCTCGTCTTTGGGCGTCTCTATGTCTCTATTCTTCTATTCTCTCACCTTTGAGCATTTCTGTCTTCCTACTCCTTTGACTTCTTACCTTTGGTAGTCTTTGTCTCTTTGTTCTTCTTGCTTCTCTCCTTGGACGTTTCTATATCTATGTTCTTCTAGCCTCTCGCCTGTTGGTTGTTTCTACCTCTTTATTCTTATTTCTTATATATATATATTGATGTTCTTACCTATTTTGTAGGTTTTAAACTAACCAGGCCCTGATACCAATGGTGGAGATGATTGCACACTGGTTCATTGCCTTAAATGACAGTGATGCTGCGAAACTGGGATCTATGAAGAAAGAGGGTGGTCGTCTTTTAGGGATTGGGAGAAGGAAGAAGATAAAATGCTTTACACAGTTTCTTACATATGTTTTTTTCAAAAAAGATTTTTCTATTTGTCTCTTTTTCCTTATAGCCGACCCCGTCTAGTATGGGAAAAGGCTTAATTGTTGTTGTTGTCTCTTTTTCCTGATCATCTTCTCTCGAGTATTTATAGAGATTGATCGTGACTTCATCTCCCTCGTTTTTACATGTGAACTTTTTGTTACAAGCCATTTTTTGTCGTTACTTTTATAACATATACGTTTAATCTTGTATATGTTTTATATGTAACATTTTCCTCGTATTTACAACTGAGAATGGATATATGCTACGTTACATCAAAGACATCTCAAATGAGAGTAAACTTGTGAAACAATCATGAATTTAATTAGGAAAGCTTATGGAGAACAAAGACAACAAATTTGGAACAAGAAATGAGTTAATCATTAAGTTCTATCTATGGAGAATGTATATGTATTTGGGTCCACTGCTTAAAAAACATTTGCGTTTGCCACTTACCTCAAAGCAGATCAATCCTTCGAAGATCGAAACTGTGAAGTTTGACCACCGTGAATCAAAGTTGTATTTCATAGGCAATAATCCCAAGTTATCTGTAATAAAAGATAACATAAATCGAGTTGATCGCCATCACAAACTCGGGATCCTATTATTATTTTTTCCTAAAGATGAGGGATTCGATTATCAATTTTGGCTGGCCTTGTGTTGCAGAGCAACTCTTTTCCAATATAGGGCAACCTCATAAGCTAAGAAGGAGCTGTGCTTCTTCTTCGACCTTTGAGTTGATAGTTGAGTCAGTTCAAACATGATGTCTAAATTTATCTTCACATTCTTCTCTAGTACGTGGGCTCTTTGTGTTCGCTATACCTTGCTACTGCAACATGGATGCCTTGTTTATTCTGAATTAAATTATGGCTGCAACCTCTGCTCGACCTTCCCCACTTTGTCTATGGCCACATGAAAATTTAATGATAAGACAATGTGCTTCAATTATACGTCAGGCTTATGCATAGAAAATCGATGTCAAACCCCATAGAAAATTATGGCTGATTGAAATTGACGATCAGTTGTGCTTTTCTGCAGATGAAATTTTGCTGGAAATATAGACAGTAATCGATCATTTTATGACGAGGAACGTCTTGGAGTTAAAGCCCGAGTGGAGACGACAGGACCGTCGTTTACGTACCCCGCCAGATTACAACGCCACTACATGTGGAAGCTCTTGATAAGGAGTTGAGGTTAGACCTGGAAATATTAGGTCTAACATGGTAGCTAAATCATCTCAGCTCACAAGTTCTAATGTTCTGTATTTGCTAAAACTCCATTAATACTGTCGAAAGAGAGAGAGGGAGGGAGAGAGAGAAGTGGGGAACCCACTCTCATGAAACGCTGAACGGAGCAACCCTACTGACCGACCATCGACAACCGGTAATCTCTCTCTCCCCTCTGCTTTTCCTTCTTGAATCTTGTTAAAGGTATATTTAGTAATATAATGGTAATAAGATGGAACGTTGATTATCTTGTTAAAAATTAATCTTCAAAAAGCAAAATGAGTAAAGAGTACGTCGGTGGCCACTTAAATGCCCCACCCAAAAGAATATTTCAAGTCCGCCGCTGCATGAAAAGCAGCTTGGTTTGATCATGACCTGATCATACAAATTAATGATCTTGTCATCCAACTTAGTGGAGGCAAAATATCCCCAAAAAAAACACCTCCAACTTGGTGAGGTTAACGGCCGACTCTCTCTCTCTCTAGGTTAAGGATTTAGTCATTTAGATCTATCAAGTATGTGTTGAAATCAGAGAACGCGAATTGATCATTCTAGTTTGAGGATCTTGTCATGTAGAACTATCAAGCATGGATTGGAATGAGGAAGGTCTTTATTACATATTCATGAAAAGTTTAATATGTTTTGTTTGTATGTTATATATTTATCAATATTGTTTGAAAATTCCAACTATTAATCTCCAGTTTAAAAACAATAAAAAGTACACATATGCTTTTATATTTTTTACAATGTACTTAATTCTCATTGCTTTTGAATCAATCATGTAGATTATTAATTTTCAAAGATGGCCAAAACATATTGGATTCACCATAGTACGTGCTTTTTATAAGTTAATTTCAGCTGTTTATCTTTTTATCAGATGGTTTAAATAAGAATATGACAATCATGTAATATGTGCATATGAGACTATATATATATAGAGAGAGAGAAAGAGGTCTCATTCGTGCTTAATTTTATTCAAACATTTTTATCATTCGATAGCTACTATTAATAGTAAAGATTTGAATATCGAAAAACAAGTGTACCACTATACTTTTTGTACTCACATTTAATGCACAATGACACATTTTACTTTTTTATTTCAAATCTCTCACTCTAAGATCCAATGGTTTAAATGTTTGGGAAGATTTAATCATGTATTTGATTGAACATATACTCCTCTCTATATATATAAAAAGAGAAATTATTAACTTAAAATATCTTTTGATCCATAATCCTTCACAAAGACCTTTATATATATTACAAAAATTATGAATAGTGTACATGATCCAATCACTCTATATATATATTATAAATTGTGAAGTGTTTATTTCGGACAGGACTCATCGACGTACAATCAGGATCCCCTGTAAGTCTAGACAGTGAAGTGCAATACCATGAGTGTGGACTATTTCCTTCTTATTTTAACTTAGCTTGGTCCGGAAACCTGCTTAAACTTTGTCCCTCTAATTTATTTGCCAGCTATGAACTGAGTCTATCTATTTTGCATATTGGCGTGGACTGAAGATTCTTTAAAAATCCTACTTGATAAGGAATGTGATATGATTGTCTTTCTTTGCTATTTTCTCAAACATCCTTTTAAATTTCTAAATTTCAGCCTGCCCTCAAAAAATAATGAAGAGACAGGATTGAACCAATTACCCACAATATTTTCAGATGCAGTTGCTTTAAAAATGGCCCTGTTTGCAGGTTTTGATCTTAACGGATCAAACTAATTAACAGAGCATGTTAAACTTGACTAAGAAGTTGCTTTTTTAAATTGATTCAAGTGCCTCTCTCTCTCTCTCTCTCTCTCTCTCTCTCTCTCTCTATATATATATATATATATATATATATATATATATATATATATATATACATACATACATATACATATACATATACATATACATATACATATATATACATATACATATACATATAGATATATATACATATACATATATATATATATATATATATATATATATATATATATATATATATATATATGTATATATAGCAACTGCTGTCATCCTTCATCGCTGTCATCACTAGTAGCTGATATCCACTATATATATCGCAATCCGGAATATCTGCTGCAACTTTATAAAGAATTGACACAAGTATATAATAAGAGATATATAGTGGATATATATATATATATAGCAACTGCTGTCATCCTTCATCGCTGTCATCACTAGTAGCTGATATCCACTATATATATGTATATATAGCAACTGCTGTCATCCTTCATCGCTGTCATCACTAGTAGCTGATATCCACTATATATATCGCAATCCGGAATATCTGCTGCAACTTTATAAAGAATTGACACAAGTATATAATAAGAGATATATAGTGGATATATTATGTATTAGTATGTCATGGTGAACATGGCAGATGCATTTGCAAGATCAGTGAAATAACCTCAATGTGTGGTTTTCTCATGAAACTCCAAATGTCAAGAAAAAAATATTAGATAGAGGTACTATCCCAAAAACATCAAACCAAACCGCTAATGCAACGAACCCCCTAGACCGATTTAGCCAAAATGTGATATCCTCTAAAAATGCATATAAAGATACTCCCCTAGCATCAACTAACAGTTAAAAATACACACACATGCACAACATATATATATATATATATATATATATATATATATATATATATATATATATATAGAGAGAGAGAGAGAGAGAGAGAGAGAGAGAAAGAAAGAAGTAGTTCTAAATACATAACCCAACCTCCTACATAAACATCTCCATCAATGGATCAATTGATATGATAATAGTACATACATCCATTACAAAGTAAAAAAATGCTATTTTACTTTTTTATATTATATTTGATAGCTCAATCATTCATCTCAAAGATCAAACCTTGAAATGATTATGCAAGATTATGTACCAAAAAACATAATATATTTAGAACTACCTCTTTCTTTCTCTCTTTATATATATATATATATATATAGTATCTTGAATGTATCATCTTACATAAACATCTTCATAGTTCGATCTTTAAGATCGACAGTAGAGATTTAAATTACTTTACTATAAAAAGTACAATGGCACTTTTTCTTCAAACCTTCATTGTCGATCTTATCATCAATCTCAAAGATTGAGCGATAAAGATATTTGTGAAAGATTATGCAAGACATTATGGGGCTAAGGCTCTTTCTTTCTCTGTCTCTCTCTATATATAACGAACAGTACAATGACCCAAAAAAAAAAGAAAATGACCAAAGATAAAGGATAAGTAGTGCACGAACAGTATCTAACATAGGGACCATATTGAAGGCAATTTTGATCATTAACTTTTGCATTTGACCATGGCTTAACGTGTTAAACCTGAAGAGGAACGAGGACTTGGGGTGCTAAAATGTAAAAATATAATTTATTAAATTTGGTGGCTGCAGCAAAATTGATCTCTCTTTTATGGATCACATGGTAACGTACCGAACGTGGGTTGCCTTCTCTCATAATTCTCTATCAGGCTGTTGATGAGTTCCACTTTTACCTTCACACCATAAATCACCCAATCAAGCAGATTTAATGAGTATTAATGACATTTAATTCATATTGATATCCCTAAATATTTAACATATTATTTTATTATGCTTGTATGTCTACTGTTCTTACCAACAGCAAGCACCTGAAATTATTTTAAGTCTACCTCTTTTTGTGTCACTGAGACACCAATGGCACACATAAAACCTTTGGACGAATGCAGGACGATGCCACATGCGATCCACATTGCGCATGGCGATACCGCGTATGATCCGAGTAGAGCACGAGTTCAGTCATGGAGATCCTGAGTTATACAGAGACTTAGTCGATTGGGAATCTAAGCTTTTATTGTGATGTAGTTCTATTGTTACACTTATATATTTTATGGTAAGATGGTAGTTTTAGTGGTAATAGGTATTTTAGTAAAAATAGTTTTTTTAAGTAAAGTAGGCTTCATACTCAGAGTAGGTTTTTGAGGGGAAGCTAATTTAGCCGATTTCTTATAATTTAGCTGATTTCTTAAATAAAATAAGTCTCTTAAAATAGGTTTTCTATATAAGCAACCCTCTATATAAAAAGCCTCATAAAGAGTTTGAAACAATAGTAGAAAGAGTTGTGGAGAGGAGGTTACCGTCTTCCTGCTCTCTTTTTTTTCCTTAATTGAATGTCTTTGGGTTGAGAACCTTTTGGAGTGGCTGAGGTTGAGTAATCCATAGAAAATATATATATATATATAGATAGATAGATAGATAGATAGATAGATAGAAAAATCGGTTCCTGTTCAGGCATTGTCTTATAATGCTCGACCATCACTTTTTAGTGGTATAAGTGAAAGGTTTTTTAAATTTCGGATGACAATATTATTATATTCATGCATTCAAAAGCAATGATCAAACATAAGTAAGCAAAATCCAGAGAAACTACTTTATATATATATATATATATATGAGAGAGAGGGGTCTGTATACGCACATTCATCCATGCTTAAAAATACTAGAGGATCTCAACCATGAATATTTAAATTTTAAAAGTGAAAATGTAATATGTGCCATAAATTTTAAAAGTATTTTTATATTTCTCTCTCTCTATATATACACCAAAATCCGTGCATGTGTGTGTGATCCTAGTGAATTTTGGGCCTCTTTTTAGTGGGAAGTTTTGAAGGCATGGATTGAGGTGAAAGGGGATCGAAGCCCATTAACTTGCAAGCGTATTTTGCGTTTTATTATGGTTTGGAGCCCATTAACGAACGTACGATCCCCGGTCCGGTCCATGACGTGACGAGGCTTGAAGCTACATCCGATAACAGCAATCACTTTCACGTTATGATACATTTTCTTTTCAAAGAAAAGAAACCTTGTGTCTGTTCTGTGCATACATACTCTGGTAGAAAGTGACTGTTGGCAATGGCCTTTTTACTGTAATAATCAAGACAAAACCGTCCCCCGTTATGGTCTCTTCACTGTGGTGTATATACTCTTTTAATGTACATGCAATCTGTTATCACTCAATGATATATAACGTGGTTAACAAAAACATTTCCCTATATATACATAAAGAGAGAAAGAGAGAGAGAAATGGCTTCTCACTCATGCCAACTTTCTCGTTTGGTCCTTGTAATGGTACTATGTAAAGCAACCTTATTTCCTTGAAAAACAAGCAAGATTTTATATATAGAGAGAGAAAGAGAACTTGATATATGCTAGCACACTTAAGTGTTAGCAAATCTAAATAAATCTCAATCATTCATTTTGGGTTGATGGATTATTGAAATTAAATTTTAAAAACATAAGATATGGACATGAATAAAATACACTTAGGAAAAAATATACACATACCTTTTGTTTTTAAATTCAAATTTCAATCATTCACCATAAGATAAATGATCGATATTTGTTTGGATTTGTTAGCACCTAAGTTTATGTATAAGCATTGAGATTTGTTTGGATTTGTTAGCACCTAAGTTTAGATATAAGTATAAGATAAATTATTGAAATTTGTTTGAATTTGTTAGTACTTAAGTTTAGGTACAATCATATATAAAGTTCTCTCTCTCTCTCTCTCTCTCTCTCTCTCTCTATATATATATATATATATATATATATATATATATATATATATATATATATATATATATATATATATTAAAGAGCAAAGGGGTAGAGGAGTTGGCATTCATTTTAGCACGAGAGATCGAGGCAAAGCAAGTGGTCTTGGGTAAGAGTTGATGGAGGAGGAGACGTGTCAAGCGATGCGATGGTCTATTTCAATGTTGATGGTGTGTGTGTGGTTGTGCGAGACCACTAAGATTAAACCTGATTATGATTAACCAACATCCACATCTCCACACAATTGTGTCTTGTGTGTGTGTGTGTGTGAGTGTGTGTGAGAGAGAGAGAGAGAAATGCAGTTAAACATAATCGATTCCAATGGGAGCCATGAGAGTTACATCCCACTGTTGGATAGGCGGTCAAGGGTTCGAAACCTAGGGATGCTACCATCCTCAAGCTGACATCCCCTGAAACGAGAGTCCGAGCTAGCCATCAAATTTTATGCTGCGAGTTGATCAACCACCTGTGTGGCGTTCGATTCTTCACAATTCTCATGTACCAACTTCAATATAGTTTGACAGGACGTCTCTCCTCACCACCATCAAGACTACGGTTAGAACCAGAACTCGATTAATTGATTGTACCTTCTGGCTTTAGCTGGTAGAATAGTCTTGTACCAGACCTCATTAAAGTATACACTAAGCATTCTGAGTCCTCTCTTTAGCGAAAGAAGGTAAGACGTCAACAATTGCACCTCATTAGCATCAGTCCCTTTCCCAACTACAATAATAGTACGAGAAAACCATATCTATAAATTATTCCTAACTACTCTTCCAATATATATGTATATGTATATGTACGTGTGTGTGTATATATATATATATATATATATATTGCAGTGAATTAAGAAGAGAGAATTCAAGTGACGTTCTTTACTCAAATTCTCAAGCTTGGGCTATACTTTACAATTCGCTAGGATGAATTCTTGGGTTTTATTGTCATCAAGAGTTCTTCTCTTTAAGTGATTTTTCGAGAATTTATAGACATACCTTTAATATTTTCCAAGTGAAAAAATCTCTTAAGATTCTGAGCATAGCCAATACCGTCGCAAATCATTGGTTTATGTCTTTGAACATGATGCATTATATTCTAAAACAGAATGTTGATTTCAGGTCATCGGAGACGCATTTTACAGAGCAATTGTGTTACATGTATGCCTTGCTTAAAACAAAGGGGAAAGACAAAGAAAAGGGTAGAAATTAGTCTTGTGAGTTTGTACCAAGTTCAATAAATATCGTGCCACCAAAAAGTATCGATACATTTAACCTCCTCTCCTACCCTCTGCCTCGCCCTTTTCCCCCACAATGTCTAGTCCTTTGGAATCTCCAAATAATACTGGACTCAAGCAGCAGTATCCAAAGTTTGAGCTTTGATGCTTAAGTAAAAATGATGTGACTTGTGATGAGAGTTACGTTTCTTACAAAAGGACTGCAACTCTGTGCGTGTGTGTGTGTGTGCAGGGAGTGGGGTCGGAGGCTCCTAGAAACATTAGCTTATGGAGATTGGAACTGTCAGCTCTTCTTCAACAAGCATAATAACGTATAGATGTAGGCACGAGGTATCAAATGACTGAGTGCAAAGGTTATCGGCGAATTCCTACACGATACAGTGAAGACCCCTTGTATTTAGCACGCTGAATTCCTACGTAGACATACCAGCATACTAGTACGACGGATTGCTTCAAATTTTACTTGAACGATTAAGAATTCCCGTAGGTTTTCTTAAAACAAATGAAAAACAAGAAAAAGTTCAAGAACTGGAGGATAACCCATGCCTCTGTTTATAGGGCACTTCTTCCTCATCATGCGCGATATCAATAGAGGTTTCATTTAATATCTCACACAAACCGAGGTGAAACTATTTAATTTCTACATATTGCAAGATAAATTCATAGCCAAATACATCCCTTTTTATAAAAGAAGTATAAACAGCTTTCATGACTCCATATGATCCACTCATTAAACAAGTTTGTGTGGTTCAATATAGTCCACACATTAAGCAGATGTTGCGACTTAATATGATCCACACACTATTTAGTAAACCAACTTTATATCATATGGTGAGAAAAGGATAAAACTTATGAAAAACAAAGAGAGATGCCTCACCCGATAAAGTTCCTATACTTTAACAACTAACACAAGACACACACATATACTAACCCCAAGTATGATTTTCTTTTCTTTTCTTTTCTTTTCCCCCTTTTGAATCTACAGGGAGCTAAAGGCATTAATTTTTGTGCTGTGATCGTTATCTGGATTCTTGGTAATAGACAGCTAAACCTTTCTTATTTAATAGCTTGTTATCTTAGAAACGCCTTTTAGTTCATAGAGTTACAACTTTTGATAATGACGATTGAAATCAAAAAGAAAATTTCTTATTCAGCTTCTCATGAGAAGTTGAGACCTGGTTCTCATGAGAAATTCTCTCAGATCAAGCAAACACAGATACAGCAGACATTCATCAGACCAACATATACTATTAAAGCAAGCAATGGTAGAAAATGAACTCCGATTACGGCCCACTACATAGTTTGATTTTATGAGTCATGATGAAGACAGGTGAGGGGGGTTCACGTGAATCCATTTTATTGATAATCTGAAGTGCGCATTTGTTTTCGTAGCAAACAAACCTCACAGGCATATTTGTTTATGTGAATATGAAGTGTATGCTTGTCATCATAACAAACAAACCCTTAGGGAGTATCTGTGTCAATTATGTTTTCTATTGGATCTTCATATGGGATATGAAAAGTCTGCCCTAGTTAAAAACCCACAATCAGAACAAGGTAAAAATGCACCATCGATCAATGTAAAGCTTTTTCCATCTTTGATTATCATGGGAGGTGAGATAGATTTAGTTGCAAACTTGGAGATCTAAAACCCTGAGGATATTAACCTCACCACCAGCACAGCTAGCAATAACTCGCCTGGCTAGCGGATCAACTCACGAGTTGTCATGAGTTTAGTTTGACATACAGGACGTGCATCTAGCTTCAGCCTCTCGATTGTGCCAATAGAAAACCAGCCACACATGCCTATCGTGGGCATTAGCTTGAGCAAAAGGATAGCGCAAGAACAGCGATTAGGTTGCCGTAGCAGAAGTATAACTAATCACAATTATGCAAATCATGAGAGCACTTAAAAAGGATAAGATTAAGTAGTTTATACTAAAGGACAGCAGTTAGAAGTTTCAGGTCATCATCTTCTCAATACCAATATTTAAAAAATGCACGGAAATGGGAACAAGAAACCAGGTCATCATCTTCTCATAAGTAAGTAGAAAAGGTAGAAAATGAACTCCGATTACAGCACCAAACTCCACATAAACTCGGATGACACTACTTGCAGTCTTTCTGTCATTTGAAGCATCAAGAAACCAAAAGAACCAGTTAACTAAAATGCTGAAATCCATACCTTGGGAAGCATTGTATAAGGTTGAAACCCTGTAACTTTATATTCCTCTAAATACAATGTTCATTTTGTCAAGCCACCTTAGGAAGATCTGTCACAAGCACCAAGCTCAAAACTATATACCATGACTACCGTGCCCGTGTAACTAGATACAAACTTCCCACAAGTGCATTTACATCCAGTCATGTGGAATCATGAATCTTTGTGCTTGGAGAGGGTCCTTGGTAATCGGCTGATAATATTTTCATCCACTTTTCTATAATGTCTTGAGATCTCTTTATGGATGACTCCAGCATATCTGTCGACAGGCTCTTCATACTTACTGTACAATGCGGGAACTGTGACTGCAAATATAGTTCCTGCAATATATCAAAGCGGTTAAATGTATCAGTTCAAGAGCTTTTTACATCAAGCACAATATCTTGGGGCAAGGTGCATATACATTTCAGTTGATGCCAACAAGGTAAACGCATACATAACATGTGCTAATTGGACTCACTGAAACCAAACAAAATAAATGCAACATAACAATGATGCATACGTCACGCAAATCCCATGTTTCTTCTCACCTTGAGAGGTTTCATGTGTCCCCTAGAGAGGTTTCTGAAGACTACCAGCCTCAATACTCTATAGACAGGGTGAGGTACCCAAAGCAAGTTGAGCAGGCCAATCCAATAATGGATCCTAAGTTTTCAGGACAAGACCATTCAAGTACCAATAAAATTTCGTGGAAGTTCATACTAAAAACAAAACAACGATAAAGAAAATATAGATAAACCATGCTATACCAAATTGATAAGCTTATGATGACAAGCCATAGAGATACTAGAGAAATCCCACATGAACGGTTACAAAAGTATCCCTCATGCTCACACACGCACACACAAAAAAAAAAGAATTTCTGCAACTGATGAGTCAAGGACTCAAAGTTGATGGGCTTCACAATAACGCTGTCATCTATGCACCAAGACAATGATGCGACATCCATCCTTCTAGAGGGACATGGAAAAATCATCCTATCTTGATCCACACCTAAATCCTTCCCTTTCTGTATTGATGACTGAACTGAGGGGTAGCTGCAAATCAGAATTGGAACCTAGATCCGTCTTCTAATTATGCACTATGAGCACATGTTTCCTTCTTTTTTTGAAGAAGTAAAATCTTCAGTATCACAACATATATTTTATACGCAGAAGCAGATTAACAGGATTCTACTTCTTATATTTTATCTGAAATTTCATCAATAAATTAAATGAAAAGATAAACAGGTGGCACTGTTTTCTGAAAGATCATGCAAATCTAGAGAAAACTGCATGAACAAAAGAAGGAATTACAGATGAATGGAGTTTGCTTACCAATATATGCTACTGTAAAGAAAGAAAAAAAACCCACTGATGATTGACAGTAGCCACAGGCAGAACACCACCTGTTAGACAACAAATATATAACAAGGATGTTAGAGTTTGTGCATCTAAAAAAATTAATTTAATATTGAATTCGAGAATACATTATCATCACTTATCACCTTGAAAAACGTTCTGAAGTCCTTCCCCAGGGTAATGTCATGGGCCATCACACACATGTAGTTGATTTTGACACGCAGAAAAGAAGCAACACTATTTACCATTTCTTCCGACAAGACCAATTCAGGCAGTGGCTGAAGTTGTCTACCAGGGAAAATTTGATAAGACAAAGGATCATATATCATAATCAGTATAGAACGCAGATAAGGATATCAACGCCAAGGCCTTACTTGTTCAAAATAACAGCACTATTCGCTCGGATAAACAGGACTACAACTAGAATCAATAGAACATCAGAAGAAACTGATACGAATGATAGCTCTGCACGCTCAAAAAGGATCCAAGCAATCGTAGCTGCCAAAACAATTGCAATTGATGCTCGCTTCATTTCCACAATATGACATCAGCAGCTGAAATACACACAAGGACAGAACGTACAATCTAAAGCAGTTGAGGAATATTACATCAACAAACAAGAAAAATCAAAACAGAGAAGATTGAGAATACTTAGACACGTTGAACTTTTGCCATTCAAAGATTTATCCCAGGATTTAGCTTCCAAGAAAAATGTTTAGTCAAATACCCAACACAAAAGTGTAGGATCAGACCACTGTGCTCAACCGTCACTTTCTTGAAAATCATAAAATTTATCTGGATGACAATGCCAAGAATCCTATGGATGAAGACCCAAAAGGTCAAACTAGAAAACAAAACCCTCAACATAATTTTGTCACTTTAGATACCGAAGTTTACTGAATAAGAGAAAAGAGAAAGGTGGTGGCTTTCCCTGAACTGTAACGTCGCTCTTTGGCAGTCAAAGGATGGTGTGTAGGAAAGGCCAACAAAAGTGAAAGTTTCCTTCTTATTCCTCACAGAGATGATGGATTTTTCCTCTTTTTTGCATTGTAAGCTTTCATCGTCAAGGATATCTTGACGTGACTCTTGCAGCCCCTGCAATCGAACAGTCATTTCACAAAATCTTTCACTCGCTGAATCAGCATTTCTCAGCATTCTCTTCCACCTTATAATGCCGTTGCTCTCGCACACAATGCGTTTTGTCATCCAACATATGAATATGAATCAATCACCACTACATCAAGTCTTTTCTCGTTTTTTTATGAGAGGAGCAGCATTCAGTAAAAGAATATGGAAAAGGAGAATAACAAATGTCAGATGAAGAAAAGGTGGGGTTGGAACAAGGGTCCAAGACGAAGTTTTAAGAACTTAAAACATACGGAACCACCACATCAAGCAGCTAATCAGCATATACATCATAGGAAGTTTACATATGGGAGCGAGAAATTCTTCAAAAGCCCCTCGATGCGAAGGGCATTCATCAAATCAACAATAGACGGATCAATGCCCACAAATCGACAAAGATGCAATTGAAATTCCTATTTTTGTACCTTTACCACCACCCACAATCTCACGAATGGATCGTTGTCGATTGAACAATCGGTAACTTCCAGCAGACGACGGGTTGTTGCCGTTCGAGTTCGCAGTGGTCGAAGAGCAGCCCTGCTCCGGTAACTTATCTTGTCGCCGACTAGAGTTTGCCTCAGTGTGACCGGAATCTTGCGAGTTAACCATCATTCACTGCCCTAAAAGGCTAAAACAGAATACCCGAGAGGAAACCAAAACGAAAACCCTAGAAGGTCCCTCAAAAACTGTAAAATCGCCTGGTTAATTTGAAAATGGAAACCCGAATCAGTACAAGAAATATCGAACGAGCATATGTTCAAATTTCAGGCGATGATCAGAAAAGAATTCCTTAAGAAAAAGTATGAAATCGCGTTCCAAAAGGAAGGAAAATGAAAAACCTAGAAATCTAAATTGGAATTAAGAGAAAACAAATTACCGTGATGAACGAATTTTCTTCGTTGATCAATCTCCCGACGTCCCAAAGATCCTAACCCCCAACATGACAACGATAAAGTTGACGACTCAGATGCCATGAATCGGATATTAACCGATTTGTATCGTCTCGTGCCAAGTGTTATTCGGTTTGGAGGTGGGCATTTCTAGACCCGAACTAATCAAAGGTAGGTTTAGACAAAAACACCGGAGTGCTAATGAGCCGAGCTGCTGGCAAGCTACTCAAGCTCGGCTCGACTCAACTAGATTCGATTTTGCAGGCACGAGCCAAGCTCAAGCCGAACTCGAGTTTGCCTGTGAGCTGACCTTGAGCTCGTGAGTACTCAGCTCAATCAACCCGCGAGCCTAACCGAGCTTTGTAATATAAGTATAAATTTGATTTATATTTTAAAAGCTTTATGTAATTGGGTCAACCCGTTCTTAATTGGAGCTAACTCACAAGCTAGATATGATTTGAGCTCATTGAGCTTGATCTTGAGCCAAGCTTACTCAAATCAATCTTGGTTGCCACGGGCTCAAACGAGCCTAGTGAATAAAGTTCAAGCGGATCCAACATAACTTGAGCCGAGTATTTTCTTAACAAGTTGAGTCAAAATTGATTGTACTGAAGTTCAACTCGGCTCAGTTACACCCTATCAAAAAATACTATATGAATCTGGGCCAATTCACGAAAAAACCAGTACGAGATACACCATTTTAGTTCTTTTAAACCAATTAAAATTCCTGAACCGATACAATCAGATTTCCAACTTCACAGTTTGGATTCAAATCCATATTTAGACAAAAATTACGATCTGAATCTGGATCCAAATCACTAAAAACAATAGAAAAATGGACCCAAAAAATGAAGTAATTAAAATATACTTTTAACTGTTCACTATTTTCAACTAACGCATTACAATGTCTTTACCAGGGATGATATCCTCAAGTTGCTAATAAATGTAGCATTTTTGTTGTATTGGAACTGAAAAGCGAATTTCTACAATAGAGATTAAAATTTCATAGAGAAAAGCAATTTACTGAAAAATTCGAACAGGTTCCCTTTCGTACTTAACTTTAGGATTTTGGAACAAGCATCGTTCCAATTCCTGGTAATTGGCACAAGGTTTGTCAACACATGTAAAACCCGACAGAGAAGTTGTTTCCCCTTGTTGTCGATTTGTTAATTACACACATACATATACTCTCTCTCTCTCTTTATATATGTATATATATATATATGTATGTATATATATATATATATATGTATGTATATATATATATATATATATATATATATATATATATGTATGTATATATATATGTATGTATATATATATATATGTATGTATGTATATATATATATGTATATATATGTATATATATATATAGAAAGAGAGGGGGGAGAAGAATCTTAACTGCATAATGTATTTGGTACATAATCTTATACTAACATCTTTGTACTTCCATTTAATACATAAGAATGCATTAAATGCAGAGTGATTCAAATCTCTACCATCAATCTCAAATATCGAAAGGTGGAGAGATTAGTGGAAGATTATGTACTAAAATGCATTATGTAGCTAAAATTATATATAATATATAATGTTAGCATATTTAGATAAATTTCAACTATCTAATTTCAAAGATGAATGGTTGACATTTAAGTTCAAAGACCAACAAAAAACATTTTTAGAGACATCAGTAAACTCCGTGACAGTAGATATGGCAACTAAAGAAGCTTCAGACAGGGGAACTTGCAAGTGATTCGTTCTTTTCTGTTTGTGGCAACCGAAATCGCTACACACAATATGAGGACGAGGTTGAAAGTGATTCATTCTACCAAACTTTAAACATTCATACTTCTACCTCATTATTAGAAAATAGAATGACTGAATTAGAGGCGATCAAAACCATACATTTTCTTGCTAGTTGCATTCCGTTTAAAGTTTAAAGTTCGATGTTTATCACACATCTTGAAGATCCATATAAGAACTGGAAATTTTTGTTCTTATCCTTGTAAAAATAGAGAAGATATCTATGACCCCTCTTCCGTTTGTAAGAGATGTACAACAGGTGAGGAACCTCATCCAGTGACTCAAGGAATCTATAAGCACCAAGCCCAAAGAACGGTGTTCCAGACTTGGATCCTCAGTAGAGTACATTGTACACGAGGAACCCATATGACTGCAATTTTTGGTGATCAAATATGTATATTTCTTGTTGATTGTATCTTATTTAAAGTTAAAACTTGGATGTGCTCCCGCACATGCAAGTGTTGAAAACCCACATGAAAACTTTCAACTGATGTTCTCATATCTATGGAAACAGATATAAGATACCTATGATTCATCTGCTGCTGTTTGAATTCAACTTTGTTTGCCCATGAAAAGGGATGACTTTGGCCAAGGAACTCCACCCAGTCGGCAGAATAATCAAGGAACTTGCTGAGCGCTTGACATGAGATAATGGTGCCTTAGACATACATCATACCAATCTTTCTAGCAATCACTAATGCTCCAGAACCCCACCACAACTTCGAAGTTAAACACATATGGGAGAGTAATGCTGGGGTTGGCCTCCTCCTCCATGTTGCGCCCCTTCTTGTAAAAGATAGAAGATATGGCTAATATTGAGATTACATGACACCAACTGCCTGCATATCTGCAGACGTTTTGCTAGAAGGAACCCAATGGCTTCATAAATAGACAGCAAACCTCCACATAAGTTGTGCTGGAATAGACTGTCCTGGTGCGCATCACAATCTATTTAGTTTATAAGTGTGCTGTTATAGTGACAACGATCCATAAACCGATCGATTAATCAACAACTCAAACAAAGTGTTTATCAAAAGAACGGAAAATAACTTAGAAGCATCCCCGTTCGAGAAAAAAGAACTCCAGAATATCAGACCTCATTACCACCAACTATACAACCACATAAAGCAGCACTAATTACATGCAACAAAATAAAAGGAGGTCAACCAGAAGAACCCTCGAATCAACACCCATTTCCTAAAGCAATCATACCTATCTATAAACAACCCTCGCGTTCTAAATCCTTCTTTTCATGATCAAACAAGTATAATTGATGAATTATGAAAAAACAAGGGTCTCACTCCCAACCACCCATAAGCCAATAGAACGCAAATTTCCAGGCACCCGGAACAGATAATAAGAAGAAATCCGCACTTCTCAATCAAAAACAAAAACTAGGAAAAGCAGAGACAAACATTAACAACTCGAGCTATGTCTCGTCCACAAAGTCCAAATAGAAGGCTGAATTCTATTGATATAATAAGCGAACTCACGATCGTGGCAGAAACGCCGTCGATGGACCACTTGGTGATGTCGCCATCCTGCAGCTTCAGGAGACACGAGGAAGACAAGGGAATGCCACCAATCGGCTGCCCGCGACGTCCCGGAAGAACGGCCACCGTCCATCTTGCCTCGAAGGGGAGAAGAGTCACCTGGCGACCTAGGGAGCCGGGGATGGATCATACGAGATCCGACGGCTAAGAACGACCGACGGTAGATGGAGAGTTTACAGAGGGCCAGCGCTGCGCGGAGCTCCCTACCCCACCTTGAACGGCCTAGATTTTACGAGGGGTTGTTCTCACTGGCGCGCAGCTGATCCCCACCGTCCAATTGTTCGGATTATAAAATTTCTCATTGGTCTATTATAGATCGGATACCTGAACCCGGTCTACTGCGGGTCCATTTTGGTTCCTGACTCGTTTAGTTGGGTTTAGTGGGCAAAACAGAATCCAGTTACAACTAAGTTCAAGATTTAACATTCATTATTCGCATCTGAACCTAAATCTGGATCCAGATACGTTGGATAATCGGGAATCACCTATGACTGAACTGAACTGGAACTTGTGCTTCCAAATTGCAAGCCCAAACCGAAATCAGCTTGAAACCAGAACAGGCACCAAACTCAGAACCAATGAAACTAGAACCAGGCCTGAACCTGAAAACGAAGGGGGCAGTTCAGTCCTGCTTCCAGGCTTTTGCGGACTTGTAACCGACGGTCCCAGTTTACCCAAACTACGCGTCTTCGTGCAAGCCTCCAGAATGCAAGCCATTAGAGTGAGCTGCTGGAGCAGTAGAAACCTTCTGCCTGGGGGACAAGGCAGTATATAAGATAGAAGAAGGGCTCAGGCGTGAGGATGGCTATCGTTTTTTTCCTTTTTCCTTTTTATAAACTGAAACGAAGTCAAGCTTGAAAAGTCTGAAGTTCATCGATGCAAATGTAGTTCCAGGTGGATCAAAGCCTGATGATCTGACTCATTAGAAAAGGAATCAAATTAAAGAATTGAGCTTAAGCTAAGCCATTTTAAAACTCCATAGGAGTTCAGATTGAAGACATACAAACTAACTAAAATTTGATCAGGAGCTCCGACGCCTAACAATCAACTGTCCGAGATGAGCTTCAGAAAAGCTTAAGGATGATTTAGACAAGCCAAAGTCAAATTTCGTTTTAGATGCTCAAGGTGAGCAGAAATAGTGAGGTTGCTATCACTACCATCTGATTTTAAGCTTGCTTATTTGCTTTACATGTATGGTTCAAGGTTTATTGAAGATAGGCAAGTACACCTCTCTCTCTCTCTCTCTCTCTCTCTCTCTCTATATATATATATATATATATATATATATATATATATATATATATATATATCCTAAGGTACTAACTAATGAGATATTATACAGCCTATGTCATGGTCTAGGCGTGCTGCAAGAACTATTAGTGGGTAAGCTGGGGTTAGGCAAATCCCGCACCAGATTCACTGTTCATACTTTAACCTACAGAGTAGGAGCCAACCAATTAGCACTATAAGCTATGCCCCTTCGGCAGCAGCATCACAATGTTAGCACAACAATAGCAAGAGATTTTATGCTATCCTGATGCTTTACTTCTAAATATTTTCGTCACTTCATAGTTTCGGTGAGGTGATACTTTCAAAAGATCAATATCTGTAACAGCTATACAGACTGGAAATCAAACAAAGAACACTAAGAAAATTCCTTAGCATGTGCATCACTACATACGGAACACCTTGTCCTAAGATAATGTGGTATCCTGAAATTTGTTAAACACCATTGAAGCATCATACTGATTTTTATGCATTAAATTGATCTTAAACACTATTTGAAAGACCACAAAAGTGTTGGAAAGAAACGATAAAGAATGATCTAGCTAATAAAGAATGATCTAACTCAAACTGCCATGACACATAGTTTAACGTTGACAATGGTTCGGTTAACGAAACGAGCTGCTCCTAGCTTTTCTTAGTTTTCTGCTTGTGACGAGCTTGTTCTTGTTCAGTTAACACTTTAAACGAATTGAACACATTCTGGATAATATAGATTTACAAGCTGAACATGAAGAATGTGTTTCAGTTGGGGTCAGCTTGTATATGCTCATTAGTTACTTATAGAGAACTGAATGTTCAGCTAAGATCAGCTCAGTGTAAGCTTCTTTAATTGCATATAAAGAGTTTTATGTACATATATGCGAAAAAGACATCAACCTGGCTAATTATGTATGTATAATGTAATTAAGTTAACAACAAAAACTGAGTCGTTTTCCATATTAGATGGGGTTTGACTACGTGGATTCTTTAATTTCATAAGGTTTCATCTATACCAACAATTAATGCAATATAAACTAGATTGTTCTTTATTGTTTTCTTTCAATATTTTTATAGTCTACTTCTTCCACTTTTAAGTCGTGTACAAAAGTGAACTTCGTTTCCAATTGAAAAATCTAATTCCTCAAAAATTATATGTAAAGAGTTGCATTTTTCACTTTGACAAGCAGCTCGTGTTGAGTTCATCTACCTCTGCTTGTGTTTGATTCATGCTCAGCTTGGCTCATGTTTGACGAACAAGCCACGAAAGATCCAATTTGAGCCATTCAACTTGCTTGCCCTATGCAGTAGTGAGGATTAGATACTCTTTTTAACAGTTAATCCAAAAAAGCTTAAAGGACACGTCTTCTACGCATAATTGGGCACTAGATACTTAGCCAAATAAACTATTATAATCATTGTGGTTTGTTAGTTTCCCTTTCTGCTCACATTTGGGGTCACAAAATTGTACTCACATAAGCGTCCCTTAGCAACTTGGCAATATTTTCTCTATGTTTAGGATGCTGAAGGGGAAGCACATCAATAATGTCAGATTCCCGCAAAACATCAACAATTTAAGAACAAGGGGACACCATGCTTTCTCACCTTTTAGGGCTTAGGGGATGAGGCAAGAGAGGGTGAGGGAGATTAGGCATTTGAGAAATAGGTTATACCTTGCTCTCCCCCCCTTAGTGAGGTGAGAAGAAAGGGTGGGAGGAAAGGAGACACCTTTAAAGTATTTGAGTGACTAAAGATAGGAAGCCACAGTCTCACTCCCATTGTGGAGGTGGAAAGTGGAGCAAAAATCAAAGATAACATCTTTATAGGATAAGATAAATTTGGAGCATAGGCACGAAGGAAGGAGGCAGACCTTGTGGCTTTTCTTAATGTGAGGAGAGGAGGGTTTCTTCGAATGGTCATTTGGAAAAGGGAGAACCATAATCATCAGATCGCCATATTCAGCTGCACGGGGTACAATCACATTCCATGGAAATCAATTAACTGGCTCATGCCCAAGGCAGCCTTTCTGTGACAGCCATCATTGCGTAAGTATCTTACATATAGGTTCTCCGTTCTTAATCAGTAACATTATAGAAAGTTTGGATTGTTCTCCACGCATTTCCTTCACAACACTATAATTCTGACTGACAGAAACATGCATTAAGCATCAATTTATGCACGATGACCAAGAAGATACAGTATCGTCCAAATATGTCACTACCATGTACTGAGTTCATCTACTTGTAGCCATTCAAAGACCAACCGTGCACAAGATGAGAATATTTTTGAAGGGGATACTCCTAAAATTGCAGAAATCTACAATCAAATGAATCGGAAGAACAGAACCATACTCAAAGATCCCGTCGATCTTCAACGTAGACAATATTTCTCTCTTTTACATGCTGTCACTTGGGAGTTGGGACACCTATAACGGCGCGGGGCAAGGGGGGGGGGATAAAGAAGGGGCATTTGATAGATAACCTAATCCTGTAGTCACTATAAGATATAAAAAGTCCTAAATGATATACAAACAGCCCCTCCAATTCTAAGACATACTTTACAGACTTCAGCTCCTTGTAGCTCCTGTTTTTCTTTTTCTCTTGTTCTTAGTTGATCCCTATAGAGAAGTTCCCTCGAACAGAAAGAGGTGGAAAGTCTTCATCTTTCAAATAGTACGACTGTGAGGACCTGCACGTTTTAGTTAGTATATGTTTGCAAGCATGCAAACGTACAAGCATTTGAGGAGAAAATGCACTTACCTTTCTTTGTTCACACCAAGTACTGGCCTTTGTGCAGATGAGGTTGGTGGGCTAGGCACTGAAGCTGGAGTACGTACTCGGTCTGGCTCTTGTTGACTCCTCTCTGATCTCTGTAAGGAACTCCAGGGAAGAGAACCCAAGGAGCCAAACTCCAGACCCTCGGTTGAAGGTGAAAGCCCATTTGCGCTCGGAGTAGGACTCATGATAGGCCTACTGTTCAGGAGTTCTGCTGCTGCTAACATCTTACCGTGACCACCACTGAAAGGATGAACTGGTTCCGCCATTGGGGACCCCAGTTTTGGCCGTGAAGTGGAACCGGAGCCACCTGATGCAGGGACGGATGGTTTCAGAAATTCCTGTCTGGGGGGCTCGCTACTACTGCATTCCAACCTTGTATCAGTGCCCCATTGTCCACTTGTAGTATATTCAGTAACGGCCATAACACCTCGGCCGTTGTTACGAGGCCTCTGGGATGTTGAATGGCTTGGTGTGGCATGATGTCTACCCCTACCAACAGACTGCCGTTTCCTGTACACACGCTGGTTCTGTGGAATTCAAAAGGATGAGAAAGGAAAGAACTAAGAATCAACATAGAAATGCAATTGTGGATCCAAATTTTCTGCAGCAGCATACCATGTTTGGAAAGTAGGTTCCAGTTCCTCTAGGCTTTGGTATATCTTCAGGACCAAAGCCAAAGCCACCGGACATCATAGATGGATTCATATGATAATAACTGCCAACGGGAGAGAATGGAGGACCAGGCATCATCCCATTTGCAGGCAAATACCGATATATGTGCTTCGACAGAGAAGGCTGGTAAATGCCGTCATATGACTGCCCGTTCTGCAAATAGGAGCCTGGGACCGTGGGGAAAGGAAACACTGGCCCAAGCAGGGCAGACTCATAGCACCATCGACCATATGCAAGACTTTTCATATGGCCGTCGAAATCACCAGTGAGATCTGATAAATGGCCAACAGGCTGAAAACATCCAGAAGCTCCTACCCCGATACCAGCATCTGAGATGCCACTACCAGTCCGAGGAACTGTGCCAGTGGGACCATAAGATACAGAGCTCACAAGGTAGGAACCATCTGGGATCTTATTGCTCCCAAGGGGCTGGAATGCATCATTAATTGCAGATATACTCCCCTCTGCATCCTCTGAGAAAAGGTGAGCTTGATCCTGGGAAGCACACAGCCAAGACGACTTCTCAGACATAGAAGAAGTGCAGACTTCCGATGGATCATCAGCAACTCTCATCTGCCCAGGAAAAGTATTTGAGCGTGAAAATCGAAAGCAGGGCACCTCAAAAATTCTTCCAGATGATGAAGTAGATGGCTCAAGACCAGACTCTATGTTGACATCTTTTCTGGAAGTTTGGGCGAAGATCATACCGCTGACAGGATTTTTTGCATCCCCAAGCACATGAGTTCCAGCAACAGTGGTTTGTTCTTCTGGTACGAGGGTGTTGTACCCTATATTGGGACTACTTTGAGACACATTTTGTACATTGAAGAACTTTGATCCTCCTCGAAGCTCTGGACCATGATGGTCTTCCTGTATCTTAAGCGTAGTAGCATCTAGATCACAGCTCTCATTCATCCGTTCAGCAGCTGCACTAGAACCATCAAGAGATATTGCTTTGGAGAACCTCCGGTCCTCGTCCTGCCCTTCAGCATCAGGGTTTGATGCAGCATCACGTGCAGGGAGATCAAGAGATGCTTCAACAAAGCCGGGGCAAGGATCTTGCACATCTGGCCATTGCCCAGTTCCATGTCGATCCAATGTGTTCACAAAGAACTTGGTAAGTTCCTCTGCAATGTCCGCTTCTGAAGAAAGAAGAATCCGTCCAAGCTTTCGAGCACCATATGTGAATGCACTGCGGATTCTATAGAAGTTGCCTGCATGAGAAATGGAAAGCACATCAAAAGCACTTTTCAGGACAAAAGGATATAAGTGAACTTATTATTCCAAGCTTTTTCGAGCTGAACCACAGTAAACTTAAAGATCACCAAAACCAAGCCTTATCCCACACTCAGTGGGATCAGCTACATGTATGTGTAGTCGCCATTGTGCTTGATTTTATGTCATATTAGCATTTAATTCAAAAAAGGCAAAGATTATGTTTTATCATTTCCTTCCAAGTTCCAACACTTTTAAGGCCTTCTATCTCTCTTGAAGTGTTTTCTCCACACCCTACAGAGCTCCTCCAAATGCAAGCAGCACCTTAAGAGTGTCTCATTTTAGCTTCTATTGGTGTCACACCGACTTTATCTCTAATCCTCAGTACACATCGAGCCTAAGAAATAAAGCAACAAAATAACAAAGAGTCTTACAAATCAAACACAAGAACCAAGTCATAAAGCATTTGATACCACAAGTGAAGTGAGATTCAAAGAGGATAGAAACCATGATGTCTTCATCTAAGCCTAGTTGAACTTGGAAAAAGAAAAGAAAAGAAAGAAAAGTTTTTGATAAAGAAGATTTAGGCTGAAATTTCTGTAATAGTACAATGCCACAAATTTCACGTTACTGAGAAAGTGAGAGGTAATCGAAGGAAGTCACACAAAGACAGAAAAGTGTAGCCAAGGATATAGAAACAAACAAGAGTTGCTAACCTCTGCTGACACTGCGTCCCAGATTGTTGTTTTCTTTCAAAGGATCAACTATGTTCAGATGCTTCAAAGGAAATGATCGTGGAGTCTCAGACATTTTTGCTGGAACTGAGTAAATCTCCATGCAGCTTTTAAGAAGTTCTTTGCTAAGTAAGAAATCACACCCATCATTTTCTACGGCCTCCACTGCAAATAAAATTGCAAAATCTTGTCAGGTAGAAACTGACTGAATTATTTGAAAACCAAAATGCCAGAAAAGTTCTAGAACCAACCATCTCAAGCTTATAAAGACATTATAAGCACAGACGAAGCCAAGAGACAAATCAATTTACTACTCATACAGCTTCACTAGTGTCTACAACTCCAGCATAACCCCGTAGACTATTTCTTACCTGCCATTTCTGGAAGAGCAGATAGTGGAACAGGGCCATTTAAACTGACACAATAGTAATCCCAATCAAACTTGCTAAAGTAGTCCAGAAACCTGTACAAAACCTGACAAAATGTAGTTGAGTATTACTCCCACAATATAGTGATATTATACAAACATAGTTCAGTAGTGAATTCTACTGCAGTCTCTGAGAAGTTGCTTTTACCTCCAAAGGACCATGTAGACTGGAATGGAAGTGCTGGAAAATATATAGAACTAGTGTTTCAAGTGCATATGTAGAAATTAGTCCATGGTGGGCACCAAGAATGCGGCTCTCATAATAACACCAAGCTTTAATCAGTGTGATACTCCGCTTGAATAGATGTTCTTTAGCAATCAAGCGATCAACCTGGGTAAGAAATACACTATCAAGTGCCTGAATGCCAAATAAGATATCACGCATTAAAAACTCGGAATCATTGCCTGCTCAAGAAAGCAGAGAGTGCATAACCCTCCTAACTGATTGACCGAGATGTCCACAACAATGTTCTGAACAAGGCATTTCACTAGCTTGACCTGCAACCAGAAATGGTAAAAGATAAATGACATTGCAAGAAATAATTGCACATGATCTTCGAGCAATCTTCTGCAACATGTAGTACTTTACAACTGGCATGTTATCTTAACACAAGAAGCATCAAGTATCAATGTTCGACTTCTTCAAAAGCATGCAGGGAAATGGCAGAACTTCCTGTTCATATTCAATCTTCATAATTTAAACAAAACAGAGTTTCATGAAGAATTAACATCAAGAACAACAACAACAACTAAGCCTTTTCCCATACTAGATGGGGTCGGCTACATGGATTCTTTGTTTCCACAGAGTCCTATCATGTGTCATGCTAGCAGTTAACTCAATATAAACTAAATCATTCTTTATTGTTTCTTTCCAACACTTTTGTGATCGTCCCTTCCTCTTTTAACATTTTCACAATCTAGTTTTTCATATCTTCTTATACGAGTGTGACCGTCCTTGGGTCGTCTTTCTACAAGTCCAAACCATCATAAATAATTTTCCCTCATTTTATCATCTATTGGTGCTACTCCCAATTTATTTTAATAACCTCATTATGTATACGGTTTTTCCTTGTGTGACCACTCATCCATCTCAATATTTCATTTCTGTTATAGACATCTTTTGTACATGTTGACAATTAATTGTACACTGAGAACTATAAAACATAGCAGGTCTAATTACTTCTCTATAATATTTACCTTTTAACTTTAATGGTATCTTCTTATCACATAAAATATGTATTATCTCCATCAATTTTTCAATCACTGTGAGAAACTGATCCTAGATCTTTAAAACTTTTCTTGTGAGGGATGCAATGTGTATCAATCTTAATTTCTATGTCCTCTGATCAAACTTACATTCCATATATTTTATATTTATTCTACTAAGTCGGAGGTCTTTACTTTTTAATGTTTCTCTCTATAGTTCTAATTTCCTATTAACTTTTTCCTGAGACTCATCAACTAACACAATGTCATATGCAAATAACATACACCAAGGTACTTCATCTTGAATATGTTTTGTTAACTCATCAATGACCAATATAAATAAATATGAACTTAAAGTATATCCCCAATGTAACCCAATATTAACTTTAAAGGAATCTGTCATTCCTTCACAAGTCCTCACGCAGGTTTTTGTATCATCATATATGTCACTTATAAGATTTATGTATGTCAATGGGATACCTCTCTTTTCCAAGGTTGTCCAAAGAACATCTTTTAACACCTTATCGTAAGTTTTTCTAGATGAATAAATATCATATGAAGGTTCTTCTTTTTTGCTCTAAAATATTCCATAAGACATCTCAATAGGTGAATCACTTCAATAGTAGATTTATCGGGTATGAATCTGAATTAGTTCATTGTTGTACTTGATACTTCTCTTAACCTACGTTTAATAATTCTTTCTTATAATTTCATAGTATGGCTCATTAACTTGATATCTCGATAATTCACACAATTATGACTGTCTCCTTTATTCTTATATATGGGTATAAGTGTACTCGCTCTCCATTCCTCGAGCATCTTTTGAGTTCGACATATTTCATTAAATAGTCTTGTGAGCCAAGTGAGCCTCATCTCTCCTAGGATTTTCCATATTTTTATAGGAATATTGTCTAGTCCTACAAATTTACAAACCTTCTTATATTTAAGAATCTCTTTGACTTCATTCTTTTGAATACGTCGATAAAAATGATAGTTTATATATTTTTCTTATTTGGCTAACTCTCCTAAGTTAATACTACCATATGTATTTTCATTAAAAAACTTATAAAAATAATTTTTTCATCTATTTTTGATATCATCATTCACCACTAGAATCTTCTCATCCTCATCTTTAATGCATCTAACAAAAATAAGATCATCCTAAAAATATCTCTTTCGCCTTCTTTTGAGTTAAGCTTTTTATATAAATCATCACAAATTTTACTTCACTAATGGCCTTTTTCGCTTCTTTCCTTGATTTCTTATAAGCCTCACAAGTTTCACTAGTCTTCTTAGTATAATGCAATTTGTAATGTACCTTCTTTGCCTTGATTTTATCTTGCACTATTTCAATCCACCATCAATCTTCTTTTTGTACTGGTACGCCTCCCCTCCCTTAGATTCGTCTAACACATCTTTTGTCACTTCTCTAATATTTATAGCTATATTGTTCCACCTATCAAAAGGTGTACCTACATAATTCCAAGTATCTCTTTGAAGAACTTTTTGTTTAAATATATATTCTTTCTCGCACTTAGGTTCCTCCATCTAATCCGAATAGCTCTAGTCCAAAATCCAAATAGCTTATGCACCCTATTCTTCTTTGTCCACTTTTTTACCCGCAAATCCATACTAAAACCCATATATTGAAAATAAAGAGAACACTAAGATGTGACAGAATTTGAGGACACATTAAAACTAAAACAGAAGCCTGACTATTTTCCCGATCATGAGCCCCATAAATACTCACTACTCATTTTTCAAGGAGCAGCCAATCACAAGGAACCTTGAAACAAAACTTTAGATAGCATTTTGCTCCATAAAAACATAAAAATAATGACAAATAACTGCAAACCAACAACTAAAAAAATGTTCATTAGCTTAATGCATAAGAAACATTACCATAAACATGACAAAAGACAAAAAGGGAACAAAACATTAAGTACGTTCTGTACACAAGACAGATTATAAGGAAACAAGGATAAACCTCTGCATGAATGTATTGTACATCTTTCACTTCAAACTCTGAAGCTTTGTTTTGTTCCTCTCCTTCAAGGACAAGGCGGACATCGTTAGCCAGAGCATCCTCAACACTTTGGGAAGTGCTAAATGCAGTCAGGTCAATATCTCCATCTGGAAGATAAGTTTTCAGCGGTACTGAACCAAATGGGAAAACCTGAAGAATATTGACAAAAGAAAGCATTCAATATTCAAAAGTTTTAATGTTAAATGTGAAAGTAAAAACTTGCAAATTTACTGCTTCCACAACAGCAATTGCAGAATGAAAAGCAATTCGGCAGACCATCCTTAGCTACCAGAAAAAAACAAATCCAATTCATCACCATTAACAAAAGGTGTTTCAGCATAGATAGCAGTGAGCCAGATAAAGCCATCAAGAAAAGAACCACAGTGCTCAATCAGAAGTTTAAAGCAAAGACAGATGACAAGTTGGATAACTCACTGAATTAGAGCTAGAAAAAGAAAGTTCTTTAAAAGAGCAAGCCTTCCATAATCCACTACCTATGAGGATATAAAAGAATATGTAGGTGCATGCATATATAGATAGATTTGCAGCCAAAAATGAAAATTACCTAGTTATAAACTGCATTTCTAAATAAGCATATTTCACTAAAATGCATGAAAACCTAAAGATATTTGAGCAAGAAAGAAACATTTACGGGAGACAGCATTTTGCCAAATCAGGATAATATCCAATATAGAGAGCAAGAGAAGCCCATACTATGACGATGACATAGGCACAGACAGTGCCTATGACTACAGATTACGAAGACGAGCCACTTTCTTTGATCCAAAGTCTATGTCAACTTTGTTAGTACTATACTCCATGTGAATATGTGTCAACATGATGCCTTTAAAGAGGTTGGATACTATGAGTTATGGCATGCATCTTTCTTAACCATGTGATTCATGGTTTATGCCAATAGAAAAGGCAGTTGTTATGAAGAATAAATATTGTTAAGCCACAAAGGTCATGACCACGTATACTACCTACGCCGCCTATCTCTTAATAGGCGTGTGCTTATTTTAGTGATGTTACATCTCAGGGTCTTCCATGTCCTATTTCTCAGGTAATAATAAATAGAAAGAGAAGCACCAACCATCTAAGATACTGAATTGGCTGCTATCTCAAGGCCCAAGGGTCATACTATCTGAGTTCAAATTATGCATATCCCAATAACCCGACCAAAGTATAGCCAACTCGGTTAGAAGAATGAATTCATGTCCATCCTAATATTGAAGATAATAATATACCAATTCCAGCAGCATTGAAGGTTCCTCCCTCTCCTGTCTAGTGGGTAGGCTTCAAAGTTCAAACCTTTCAATTTGAAGGAGGTATGGAGTTTGTTAGACCCGCTATGTTGCATGGTTCAGAGTGTAGGGTAGTTAATCATTAACATGTATAAAAGATGTTTGGGGCAAAAATAAAGATGTTGAGATGGATGAGTGGTAATACAAGGAAAGACCACGTAATGAGGTTATTAAAAACAAATTGGGAGTGGTACCAATAGATGATAAAATGAGAGAAAATCATTTAAAATGGTTTGGACACATAGAAAGACGACCAAAAGAAACTCTTGTAAGAAAGTATGAAAAACTAGATTTTAAAAATGTTAAAAGAGGATGACTACAAAAGTATTGGAAAGAAACAATAAAGAATGATCTAGCTTACATTGAATCATTGACTTAAGTGCCATCACGGCACATGATCAAGCTCTATGGAAACAAAGAATCCACGTAGCCAACCCCATCTAATATGAGAAAAGGCTTAGTTGTTGTTGTTATTGTATGGAGTATGTTATCAACATGAACATCCTTTATACAAGACCAAAGCAACAAACCCAGTTGGGGTGAGAGAGAGGTGATATGCCATATGATTGGTGAAACACCCCTCAACCTTGTGCAATCCTTTTTCAATGTAAACATTGACAATGATATTGGTTCAAGCATTACTATGAAGAGATCAGACTCGTGAAGTGAAAAAGAAACTTGGGAGGGGGGATGAGAGGGGACACAAAAGTAGAAACATTTTACTTTACTTTAATAAGGTCCAAGTGGCATTTTCTATATTGTCTATTGTGAAGAGATCAACTTATGAAATGAAACCAGAGTCGAGAGGGAGAGGAGAGAGCGGACACAAAAGTACAAGCAATTTACTCAATAATAAGGTCCAAGTACTAAATAAGAAAAACAAACACACACAAACACAACCATTTATCAAAATGGTTTAGAGATTTCATCAAATATTAGGAGGGGAGCCAATATCAATGTCCCAAATAGGCCACTTCAAGGGGATGGCAGTGAAGATCTTAAGCAAGATGTGTCAAACCACCATTCTAGAAGTAGAGCAAAGTGGCAAGTATAGAGCCGCCAACATACAATGAGATTAAAGCAACAAGCACATCACATGACTTACCATAACTGATTTATAAGTACTCACTCTCTCTGTTAGCATATAGAATCAACCAAGCTAATAAGGCCAAGACGAGGACATCATTCATGACCATAAGCCTACATGTTGTGTTGTTTGCCTTTGTTTAACACAACCCAATATGTGCCATTTAGTGAGCGCAACAGAATGGCACCAACAACAACCATTTCCAGAAACCACATGGCCAACTGATGTTGGGGGGAGGGTTTCCAAGATGATCTCCTACTTTGATTTCAACAACAAACAACAACAACAACAACTACTAAGCCTTTTCCCATACTAGACGGGGTCGGCTACATGGATTCTTTGTTTCCACAGATCCCTATCGTGTGCCATGTTAGCAGTTAACTCCCAATAAGCTAGATCATTCTTTATTGTTTCTTTCCAACACTTTTGTGGTCGTCCTCTACCTCTTTTAATACTTTCCAAATTTAGTTTTTCTAACCTTCTTACAGGTTCTTCTTTTGATCTTCTTTCTATATGTCCAAACCATCTTAAACGATGTTCTCTCATTTTATCCTCTATTGGTGCCACTCCTAATTTGTTTCTAATAACCTCATTATGTATACGGTCTTTTCCTACTTTGATTTCACATCTTATAAATTTTGTTCTAGCGTATGCACTTCCATGCGATTCCTAATTGAGAAGACAATCACAAAAGTTTTCCACGGGTCCACAAATTTGGAGCAGAGGTCCTTAAGAAAACCTATTGGCAATAGAAGGAGATTATTCCTTCTACTGCACATGGATCAGCAAGTTTTAAATTTGGACAACAAATATCTCCGAGGAAATGCAATCCTTCTCTTTCAATTTTTTATTTTTTTCTTTGAGGAAGAGAAAGGTCTAACCCTTTTCTCCTTTTGAGGTGGAACAAATGATGAGTCCTTGTAGCATACCTTATCCGAGAAATAACAGAGTTAGCATCCTAACCTTTAGCTTTAGAATTTTAAAATGGTGAAAACACCTGGAGATCTCCAAAGCATTTTGTTTGATAGAACAGAAACAACAGGCTGATAAGGAAAAAAACTTTTGATGAATTCAAAATAGAAGGTCCTCGCAATAACTTTTGAAATGGATTACATACACAAATACAAGGAAAATGCATTATAGTTGTTTCTTCATATGCAATATGCTACAAATATCAGTCAATTCTGTTTGCAGTTAAGCAAGTCAAATACATAAAATTAATTACAACCTGATCTTCTATTGGTCTACTCTCCGATGCTTCATGGCTACGCTAATATTCATCCTTGCCTTGTCTAGAAAAGTTCACCCTTTTAATCAAATCTCACGTAAAGCACATCAACATCACAGATATCCCAAAGGTAAAACTATGTGCAATACTGAATAAAAAAAAGCCAGACATGGTGAACCGTGCTTAAGTTATGTATTGATATCATAAGCCCAATTGGACAGAACTGAAAACCCCATGGAATGAGAAGAGACAATCAACATGTTAGCATTTCCAAAACTGGGGGCCAACAATCCACTGCAAAACTGAAGCAGATCCAATGTATTGTACTTAAACATAATACAAGCATGATCAAGAGGAAAATGGTGATAATTCGGCAGCATCGGAAGGTGAAACTGTCATAAGATACGTGACATTCAGCTTGCGAATATAATACTGATTTCTTCATGCAGGTATGAAAATGTCTCTTTTATTGGCTGGATTCTCCTTTTCCATTTCTACGCATAAGTAAATTGGTGTAAATTGATGAACCAAAGGCATTAGCATCTAAAGTACACATGATTAATCCTCCCCTCCCAAGCCAATGCAACTCGGAAAAAAAATAAATAGAGGTACTCTATAAATCTGCAACCTGAATCTCATCAAAATCTCACCTAAACGTCATGTTAAGATTCGATAACTCAATAATGCAACAATGCGCATGTCAACATATAAAATTTTGGAAGGTTAATCTGAACGAAGAAACGTTCATCTCCAATCATGAATGCTTCACTGAGAATCCAACTTGAACGTCATCTCATGCAACTCAAGATCCGGTAAAGCAAACTGAATGAATTTAGAGTATAAAAAGCTGGCAGGAAAACAAAAAACCATTAGATGAGTAACAAGAAGCAGTTTCATGCTTTCCAGATTAAGCTGCGCACGCTACGCATGAAAATCATATACAGGGAACATCTCACCTCGGCACCAAGGCACACATGAATAAGCCTTTGGATATAATCAATGACCGCCTTCCTCCTCGTCTCGGAGACTGCCGTAGGCTGAATCAGGCACATTATCTCGGTGGTCCGATCCTCGGCTCTATTCCACTGATCACGAACGATCATGGATGGATTGGGGTTCCTGTCAGTAGGATTCCCCTCTACAATCCCGCTATTAGACTGCGCCCGAGCTTGCTGATCGCCCATGCGTTTTCCCCAAACAAAAACTCAAAAAGAAAGGCGAAGAAAAACCCAACCAACAAGAAACAAACTGAGTCCTGTCGTTTTCCGGCCGAATTTCCTTGTCCAGCCAGAGAAAAACCCTCCAACACTACGAAAACGCAATCTCACACAGTGGGTATCGCAGAACCGTAAGCAAAATCGGCGTTTTTTAACCAAAAAAAAAAGAAAAGAAGAGCCACCCAAGAAACGAATTCCCGGCAAATTAAGAGTACCCAATACAATTAAACGACGAAGGAGAAAGGTACATCCCTATCTTTCTTCCTATTGGGACCCGGTACAGTGGAGACGGTAACGTACGGCCTTTTGGGGGTGCCGGGGAGTCCAAAATCTTGCATGAACAAATTTTTATCTTAGATGGCCTCCTGCTGCTCTTACACCTTCCTCTTAAGCACGCAGACGGAATCTGTTAAAAGCTAAACAAGTGAAAGCCATCTTTTACTCCTCAGTTTTAACCTTGGACCTATTCCCTTTTAGGCTTTTACATCGCTCGTCGTGCTCTCCTTCTGCTCGAGTGCTGATTCTCGCGAAACCGTCCTCTTTTTCTTCTTCGTTCCCGTCAATTGTGACTATTTCTGGACGTATTTAATATTTTGTTTAGGATAGACACAATATGAATTGTGCGTACCCTAATTTGCTGAGTAATAACCCTAAGATGTTAGGGTAGTGGGGAGGGCATTGACTGTTACGTCAAGAGTTCGACTCTCATGGATGCCATCTCCAAAGTGAGGTTTGCTTGCACAACGGGCAATAGCTCACTTGGCTAAGGGGAAACGAAATGAAGGGCAGCTCGCCTATTTCATTGACCACGAGTTGAAGGTCATGAGTTTGATGCCCACAGCGTGCATATTGCTTTGCCTTCCCATTGTAACAACATTAAAAACAAAAGTATGGTTTGCTTGATTACTAAATAAAACTGGACGTTTTGGGGGAGTACTGGTTTGGTTTTTGAATACCCTTTGCATGTGCTAGAACGATGACGTTCTATATAAATATGTTGGTATGTATTTTTGTTTTCATTAAGTTTTTTCCTGCATAAGAGGTGATATAAAATAACCAGGTTGAAGCATGGTAATCCTATTTGTAATGCACTAAAATGATGTAGAATACGTCCCGTTCTTCTACCCTTTCTCTCGAGTCAGTGGTGATTCATGGCTACTCCCTTGATGCCCAAGAAGAGTTTAATTCAATGCTTAATTTTTAATCCTAGCACCTTTTTGTTCAGTGTATAAAATCATTATCAAATTATTGAGTTTAAGTTTAAAAAACAAGCACATTGTTAAAATAGTTCATTTACCCTTGTATTTTTTACGTGATCTTCGATGGTTCAATGTGAGTTCTTGATCTGATTATGCTTCGAGCTCACTGTCTTGTCAGTTTTGGCATCATTACTTGAATAAGAATTTGAATGCAAGCCAACGATAATGAAGGCAAATCCGACTGTGCATTCGTATACTTTGCCTTTTACATGTTCTTCGGGTTTGCATATATTTCAGGACAACACTAATCCAGGGAAAACCCACTTATGAATTTGCAGTATAATTTGGTTACTTTGATTTTATAAGTTGTCCGAGTTATCATAAATTTCTCCTACAATAAGTATTGGTTTTCAATTTGCATGTAAAAACACTTCCTTTTTTTCCTTTAGTTTGAATGGGTGCCGAAGCTTCACACACATGCACCCACAGAGGATCGAACTCACCACCTGCAAGTGTTCTTGAGAGTGCCCTACCCGGTGAGGTAACGCTCTGGGTGCAGACATTTTTGTCACTCTTTTGTTTATGTTTAAGGAGTTCAAACTTTATATTGTTATTGTTATTCCCTTCACCCATTTCTTGTTATAACTTTGACAAAATCACAGTTTGCTAGTTTAATTTTTATGCTCTTTAGAGTGACAACAACAACCACTACTTTTCTCATACTAGTACGTGGATTTCTTGTTTCCATAGAGCTTGATCATGAGCAATACTAATAATTTAACTCAACATAAGTTACATCATTCTTTTTTTCTTACGACACATTTATGGTCTTCCTCTTTCTCTTTTAATATTTTTAAATCAAGTTTTCGTATTTTTATCGGAACTTCCTTTGATTGTCTTGCTATATATCAAAATCATCTTAAATTATTTTCTCTTGTTTTATCATATATTACTCTCAATTTGTTTCTAATAACCACATTATATATAGATTTTTTCTTGTGTAACCATTTATCAATCTCAATATCTTTATTTGTGCTACGAAATGTATAATTTTGTTATCTTCTAACTTTGTGCTCTACCTCCTTTTACTTCAAATTGTGTTGCAGCATAAATGAGGGACTTTTAACAAACTTGGCTTATGTTTGAAGCTGGATTATTGTAGAGGTATTCATGAGGAGATATACAAGGTATTTAATTACAGCTAGTTGATATTCCTCCTCGTTGTATGTGAAATCCACATCTCTAAGTTCCTTGCTTGCGTTTCTCTGTTCTTTATTTTTTATCAGGTCTACAACGTTTTGTATTTTCCCTTGAATGACAATTTCTCCTTTAGTACAAAATCTGGTTAGAAATTTCTCCAGTAAGAAGATCATCCGATTATTGGTCGTTGTTTTTGATTTTCTTGTTAGCATGGATGATAAATGAATGTCATCAAAGTGTAAACAGAAATACTAACTCATAAGACTATTTAATGAAATATGAAGAATCCAAAAGATGCATGAAGAATAAAAGGCGAGTACACTTTTATTTCTATATAAGAATAATGAAGATATTCAAAATTATGTGAATTATCAAGGTATCAAGTTAATGAGACATATTATGAAATGATGGGGAAAAATTATTGAACATAGGTTAAAATAAGTATCGAGTACAATAGAGAACAATTTGGATTCATGCCGTAGATCTACTATTGAAGCTATTCACCTATTCAAAGGTCTTATAGAACATTTTAAAGCAAAAAAAAATTACGTGATATTTATTGATTTAGAAAAAGCTTACGATATGTTGTCAAGAGATGTTCTTTAGAGAACCTTGAAAAATACAAGTATCTCATTGACATTCATAAATCTTATAAGAGATATGTATGATGGTGTAAAAACATGTGCGAGGACTCTTGAATGATTGAAAGACTCATTTGAAGTTAATATTGGGTTATATGAGAGATCAACTTTAAGTTTATATTTATTTATATTGGTCATTGATGAGTTAATAAAACATATTCAAGATGAAGTACCTTGGTGTATGTTATTTGAAGATGATATTGTGTTAGTGGATGAGTTTAAGGAAAAAAGTTAATAGGAAATTATAACTGTAGGGAGAAATATTATAAAGTAAAGACCTTTGACTTAGTAGAACAAAGATAAAATATATGGAATGTAAGTTTGATCAAAGGACATAAAAATTAAGATTGACACACATTGCATCCCTCACAAGGAAAATTTTAAATATCTAGGAAAAGTTTTTTAGAGTGATTGAAAAATTAATTGAGATATTGCATATCCTATGTGATAAAAACATATCATTAGAGTTGAAAGGTAAATATTATAAAGTAGTAATTGAACTTGCTATATTTTATGATTTTGAGTGTTGAGCAGTTAATCATCAACATGTACAAAAGATATCCATAGCATAAATGAAAATGTTGAGTTAAATGAGTGGTCATACAAAGAAAGACCATATACATAATGAGATTATTAGAAACAAATTGGGAGTAGAACCAATAGAGGATAAAATGAGAGAAAATGGTTGGTTTGAATACGTAGAAAGACGATCCAAAGCGGTTCCTTTAAGAATATACGAAAAACTAGATTATGAAAATGTTAAAAGAGGATATTCAACTCCATCCGGAGTTAGAGAAGCATTTTTGGGATCCTGAGCATTGTCAAAAGCATGTTCTTGCCAGATATACATGGTTAGCAAACTGATCGAATGGTGTCCTGTGATTGTGGCTATATAATGGTATTTTGAATGTGAATCTAAGGTACTTTTCGGGACAATTTAGCTATATTCTTTTTTAAGTTTCTTCATCCCAGTCTCTGTCTTTTTGTTTATGAAAATGTGTAAGTTTCTTAGTCATTCTGCTAAAATTGTTAGATAGCAGATCTCTGTATGGACATTTGAACTTGAGATTTATGAATTATATGTTGCAAATACGTGGGGATTACGATGTAAATCTCGTAATATGTTAACTCTTCTTTGCGAGAGATTGTTTCATATGCATATATTCGATATACCATTGACGTACCATGATGAAGTTTTCCTAGAGAGGACAATGCTTTTTACAGAAGTTAACCTTGTTGACTATCATGAATGCGGTTGCCATGATTCACTACTTATATTGTCATCAGATTCTTTCTTTCACAAGGGTGTTTCATCTCTGTTCATGATCCTGCTGAAAGCCCATACACCATGAACAACAATGGACCGGTTTGATTTTCAGACGTAATTTTATGTTCAGTCATGTATTCATATCAAAAGCAACTTCTGGATATTAAGCACCACACCTCAATTACCATCTTTCTCGCACCTTAAGGATTCCTCACTCTTAAAACTGATCCTCTGCTTTAGAGGAGCTGCTGCTGAATTATTTCGTTCAAGAACGATATTTTATTCTCCACGGTATTATAAATGTTGTGTGTTTTTCACATAAGTATGAATAGATCACATGCTGATTAGCTTTTATAATAGTTCGATCTCTTGCATCTTGAAAGAATGACATTACTTGGATTTTAATTTTAAAGGGCAGTTCCATGATTTTTCTGCTTTGGATTAAGTAAAAGGGAAGACATATGAAATTTGTAATCCCGCATAAATTTGACGTGCTTATGGAGATATGCTCGATCTGGGGAATGCCATAGGACTTCTTACTGTTTCTACCATTTTCCAACACATTCTTGGGTGATGCATTAAATCCAATCTGATCGAGCATAAAGATATATGCTCAATCTGTGCTCCCATCAGAAATTTGCGTTGCCCAAGGATACATACTCAATCTGTGAAAGCCAAGGATACTGTTTCTAGATTGGCAGATTTGCCAATGCATTTGATTGATACAAGTCCAACCTGTAGTAGCACCTGTTTAACTCACCATGATTAATCAGCAGCAACCATGTTCGTGTAAGCTTTAGCTTGGCTGTTTTCTCCTTCGCCCAGATAGTGACCCAACCATTTGATGGCTTCGTGGCTAGCATGAATTGGTGTAATGATCTGCTTGTATCAGTTGCTCTGATTTAACGGCTTCCACTTCCTACTTAAGTTAAAATTGAAGTAACAAGTCTGTAGCAGTTACAGAATGAATCGTTGTTGACCTCGAAACTTAAAAATTTCTGCAACTCAAGCATAAACCCTTTCAGAGGAGAGCGCCTTTAACCAAATTTTTATACAAGTACAGAGGAATGTCTGATGAATCTTTTTCATGACCTGCATGCAGGTGAAGATATTTACGACCATTCACTTTTTGGGTTTTGTTGTTCCTCATTCGTGTCATTCTTAACAACTGAAACATATTATGCCAAGTACTTTTCCATGAGCCTTCTTCTTTCAGGCAGGAGAAATCTGAGTTAGTTGTTGCTGGTGGTTTCTTTGTATTATTTAGTTCAGGCAAAGAGCCTGTGCGCATGACACACACACCCGCACCCCTACACAGGATCCCGACGTCCTCTTCTGTGTTTATGGAGCTTGTTATCCTTTATTTTGATCTAAATATTCTCTTTTGACTTTACAGAGCTTCTATTATCATCTATTCTTGTGATCTACGTACTCGAATCCTCATAGGATAAACTAACAAGGTATTCTCTTTTTCCAGTTTCTGTGACATCCATCCTTTTTAATGGTTCCAAACAATACTTAATCTTCAGGTTTGTGAGGGGAACTGCTGCTGAAAGCAGTGTTAACAGCTTCATCATTTACTTATATTTGCTACTATGATTGCTCAAAATTGGGGCCAGTTTTATGTTTGGTTTTGATTGAGGATGTGCTTTGGAGAGGACTATACAAGTAACAAGTTCTTAATTGAAAAATGAAGGACTTGTACTTCTTAATACTACTTGCATGCGTTTCTTATGAATATGCTTTACTGAAATGTGGGTGAATTGGTTTGTAATAGCATGATTTGTACTCGATTTGAGTAAAAAACTTCACCACCAAGAGAAAAGTGGGTCACATAATTTGAACGCGAAGATTTACATGAAAATCCAAGTACTTTTTCTCTCGTGTTGCTACGACGCCTCTTTCTCCTGACGCTACTTTGCCTTATAATATCACTATTATTTACGAATCAAACATGAAATCATGATTTTTGATGATCACAAATAAAAAGTTAGGGCCAAGGCTTTCATTGAAATATGACTTTGACTGTTTGGGTTCTGTGGGTCGGTTCGGGTCGAACCGGACCAACTTACACTCCCAGATATCTGAGTGAAGATTCTTGGCCAAGGAGTTTGGAACCAAGGGACGGTTTTTAGTAAATATGGAACTAGATCTTGTACAGAAACGTCATTCTCCATTGCTCCCTCCCTACGAATATGAGGCGCAAGGCTGTGGTTTTTGGTTTTCGTCGTTTTGATCTGAGATCCGCCGGGGTGAGAAATGGAGAGGTTACAGAGGATATTTTCCGGTGCCGGAGGAATGGGCCATCCTCCGGCCGATTCCCCTCTCCTCGATTCGTCGGAGCAGGTTTACATCTCGTCTCTCGCCCTACTGAAGATGCTCAAACACGGTAACCATTGGTTAGGGTTTTGCTTCTTGCAATTCTGAGGCTTTTGGTTTCTTGTGGTAATTTAAGGTCGATTGTATGCTAATTGAGGCTATTACTGTTCCGTTCCTGTTTTCTTTTTCTATCCGGTTTGCTACAGGGAGGGCTGGGGTTCCGATGGAAGTCATGGGTTTGATGCTGGGGGAATTTGTTGATGAGTATACAGTTCGTGTGGTGGACGTTTTCGCAATGCCCCAGAGCGGGACGGGAGTCAGCGTCGAAGCGGTTGATCATGTTTTCCAGACTAACATGCTTGATATGCTCAAGCAAACTGGCAGGTTTTCTTCAAAGATATTACCTTGATTCTCAAATTGGGTTTCAGGACTTGTTTATACATATTATATAATTTTGTGGATTGGGCCTTGTTAACATCCCACCGATTCATTTGCCCCATTTTCTCTTGCCCAAAGGTGTGCTTTTATGAACTTTGGTTTGATGTTTTAGCTTGTGCAACAAAGAAAATGTTATACTGGTTCTACCTTTGGTTGTCACAGCAAAGCATCTCGTTGTAAACCATATACTGCTTTTCGTGTGGGACAAGCGTACTAATCTAAATTTTGGTCACTTTTCCTACAGTAACGCCACGAATTTAACATATTAGGCGGTGATACATGATCTTAGGGATTAACTTTTCCAATTTGTGCTTCGATAAGACTAGTTCCTTCGCTGCTGTTTTTTTCGCGCTACTTATTTGAACAATGTATAAGCCATCGCTAGTTTCGGAGGTGAACATTTTCCAGCGGTATGATGTCTATATAGAGGATTACTAACAAATAGGGTCTTTGGTTTGGAGATGCAATTGGCCAGTAGTTTCTAATGTCTTCATATTGGTCATAGGCATTAAACTTCGGAAGGGAGACAGATCGCTATTCTGGATAAACACGTGATATAGACTGCAACCATTGACTGTATTAGAGACAGGGAGCCTTTGACCAACCACCGCTGGACTCAAAGGGGTAGCTGAAGTATTCAGTTAAGGAGTTTTAAGGAAAGTCAGACCAAAAAGAAAAAGGAAAGGTCGCCATACGAAAAGAATTGGTCGGAGTACTAGCTCCTTAGGAGATGCATACATTAAATTCTCTAAAATGTGACAGAAATGGACGTGTCTCAGCAGCATAGTGTTATTACTTCGATTTATTTTAAATTGGATGTAGAGCCTTCTCCTAGAAAATCTATTGAAGTTTGCAGCCTTCGTTGGGTGAAGTTATTTGTGTATCTGGTGCAATTTGCGCAAATACAAAGTAACTAGTATAATGTCAATGAATGGGCTTCACTCTGTAGTTATCCACTACATTTGTCATCCCTGTGAGGAAACAAAGAAAATGTGTTTGTTCTTTGTCGTTTTCTTGGAGGCTTCTAACGATTGTTTGACTGGAGAGTCGTCCTTCTGTCACTGATACGCTGGACCAAGATAGGACTGTTGGCACATAAATATTCTCAGTTGATCTCTCAGCAGTTGTGATGCACAGAGATTATGATGCGCTCTTTTCCACTGTTTCCATGTCAGTGCTCATGTCTTTTGTTGTGTCTTTCATGTTTTGATGGAATTATATGTATCTGTATGTAGGCTGCATGTATTTATCTTGATCAGTTTTCTTTTGTACATTGGGTTACAGTACATGAATTACTTTCACGTTATTCCTTCTTGTGAAAATTTATCTCTTGCTATTCTTGTCTTGCTTGGCAGGCCAGAGATGGTTGTTGGTTGGTACCATTCCCACCCTGGCTTTGGTTGCTGGCTTTCTGGAGTGGACATTAACACACAACAGGTAGTAGCCTCTGCATCTGTACTTTTTTTTATTCTATAACTGTCACCATCTTCATTTTGGATAAGTTGGCATCTAACTGTTTCTTTCTTATCAATAATACTGCCCAGCAAATTTTAAATGGACTTCATGTTTCTTCAGCTTTCATACATTTCATGTCTGGAAACACCATTTTGCTGCACTTTTGCTGTGTCATGTATGTTATGTGTATCAACTTAAACTTGGTGTCTTAATGTTTGATTTGATTAGACCAAAACTTTTACTCACATTTTTCATGTACCATGTCATGCCTGGTGTGAATGGGTTCAATGTGTAAATTTTGTTAATCACTTTAAAAATGTGTAGTAAAAGTGAAAAGGTTGAGGTGGATGGTGTGATTGCACAGGGAAGACTGAGTCAGCATTGTGGCTATGAGAAGGAATATATATATATATATATATATATATATATATATATATATATATATATATATATATATATAAGGGAACCACAAGGAACCCATGAAAGCCATTAGATGGTATTTAGATGAAATGTAAATAGATGGCCGACATCGTGAGGTATATAAACATACTTTTCCCACCTGAAAGCCCCCCCTCCCTCTCTCTCGTGTTCCTTCTGTCCCAGGACTCTGGGCACTTGATGAAGTTGTTGAGTTCTCTCTCTCGTTCACTTTCTTCCGAACTTTAGAACAACGGATGCAATTTTGTGTCTCCATCTCCATGCTCTCTCTCTTCTCAAGCAAAATAAAGAACTGCAAAAAGAAAAAGGAGGAACTAAATGTTAGTTCAAGAACAGGACATATTAGGAATCCATTTCAGAGAAAATTCTATTAAGAACACAGTCACAACCAGAACACCACATTCAGATTTCCCCTTGAGAAAACATTACTCTCCGAAGTGAGAGAGATACCTTAAACGTTCTTTTTAATGGCCTCAATGACACACGGAGGTCGAGCTGGGGTAAGGGAGGCTCCTTGAATATATATATATATATATATATATATATAGAGAGAGAGAGAGAGAGAGAGAGAGGGAGAGAGAGAGAGAGAGTTATTTTCAGTCATTCATCAAAGCCAATCTAGTGGCTCTTGTGGGTTCCTAGGTTCCTCCAAAAGCAGATTCCTCAAATCCAGTTCCTGACACATTGGATGTGACAATGAAATGCTATGTCACAAGCTCTATAAACTTAAATGTACGTTACAGTTTTAATTTTCAGACAACAGAAAGTTGAATGGCTCATTTCATGGAAAAAAGATTCGCTGAAAAAGCTTAAACTGTCATATTTTGTTGAAATAAGTGTGTGAAGAAAGAATTAAATGAAGTTGAGCACGCTTTAGTGTCTATTCTTTATGTTTAAACGTGTTTGTAAAGTTAAACCGAGCAAACTAGTGTGATCTCTGAACCAGTAGAAAATACAATGATGCATAGACATTTCATGCATGTATTTGAGGCATTTATAGAGATTTCAAAGAGAACATGAGTGCTAAGATGTGAGAAGTTGGAATGGGATATATACTACAAAACAGGTTCCATAAAACTAACCTTAGAAAATTAATGTTGGTGGAAACCATAAAATATGATCTTGCTCCTGTGAAAGAAAGGGAAACCACTTATTAGGGGTATTTTCATATTTTAAGTTAGAAAGTCTCTTATATAAAATGTTGTTTTGTTGTAATTATAGATTAGGTTTTTCAAAAGAGAAAAACCATAGTTGTTGCGGCCGACACCCATAAGAGGGTCGAGCCAACCTTGTTTCTTCTCTATTCACTATTCACTATTCAATAAAGATTGTTTATGGCTTAATCTCTCATATCACGAACATGGTATGAGAGCAGTAAGAGGCGTGAAGCAGTCAATCATTGCCGCCAAGTCCTGTCCCAGCCAATGCGATAAAATTGTATTGTATCATACGATACGATTTTATCACGTGTTCACGAGAATACAGTATGATAGATGTATCATAATATACATATATCACACTCGTATCGTATGATACATTGCGATATGAGTACTTTATCGTATGATACACTTTGTATCACATGATACACAACATTACAATACAAAATTATTTTTTAATGATTTTTTACATTTTTTAATGTTTTTTGTTTTTTAATATTTTAATATGATATGATTACCGCGTATCAGTGCCCTATATGATACGTGCACCAATACGCTAATTACAACATTGGTCCCAACCATAATATAGTTATCGCATATCGCTTTCTTCGATTGCAATCACCAAACGTCATGTGGTTCTCCTCGACAAAATGGAGTGGCAAAACGCAAAAATCATCATATACTAAAAAAAATGTGTACCTTAATGATTGGGAGCAAATCACCAAAATATCTTTGGTGTGAGACAATACTTATACTTCTATTTATCTTATAAATCGTTCTCCATCATCAACCCTTGAAAGAAAGGTACCTATACAATTGCTATTTTCAAGCGAAAAACTCTTTATTATTACTCCTAGAGTGTTTGGATCTATAGGTTATGTGCATGTGCATCTCAATAGTAGAGATAAACTGGACCCAAGGGCACTAAAATGTGTATTTGTTGGATATTCACCTTTTAAAAAGAGATATCGATGTTATAACCCCTGTACGAAGAAATTCTTTATGTCTAGAGATGTTACATTTTATGAGAATACATATTATTATAACAATGAGGGGGAGCTAGAGCAAGTTATAAGACAAGGGAGCCACTTCTCCCATTACTATCTGAAGAAGTCGATGACGAAGATCTTGAAGAACGAGAGAACAAAGATAATTGCAATGAAAAGCTTGAAAAAGCAACTCTAAATAAGGTGTACACAAGAGAAATGAGAAAGAAATTTATGGCAGACATAAGGGAACCACAAGAAGACTCTAACCGTGTCACACCAACTCCTCGAGTACCTACATTGCCAAATGATCTTGACTTACCAATCATGGTAAGGAAAGAAAAAGAAAATGTGTTTATCCTATTAGTAATTTTATTGATTAGGAAGAAATGTCAACTAGCTATAAATTATTTGTGGCAAATGTTAATGCAATAGCAATTCCAAAAACTTGGGAGGACGTAACCTTATCAAAAGAATGACAACTTGCTATAAAGGGGAAATTGATGCACTTAAGAAGAATAACACCTAAGAAATTGTATATCACTGAAAGAAGAGAAGTTCAAGGGTATAAATGAGTTTATACCGTATAAAGCATATGGAGAAATTGGTAGATACTGTTGAAGAATATGCTTTTACGGTCAGTTTTAGTAAATTTGATGTTTTAGGTATTATTGTAATTGCCCGTAGTACTAAGGGTATTTTAGTAATTTTTTTGTTTTACAGCTCATTATATAAGGGTTGGAAGTTTTGTATTAGAGTTAAGAGGTTGTGATTAAGAAAGAGAGAAAGAGAGGGGGGGCAGCCTCCATTGGAGGTCCGCCCCTCCTCCGATCTCCCATGTTTTTTTCCTCTTCAATGTGTTAGTTTCATCTTCCGTTACGTGAATCCTGAATTCCAACATATACAAAGCCATATTTGTGGCAAAAGGATATAGTCAATCCTATGTAATAGACTATAATGAAACATTTGCCCCAGTAGCAAAGATGACTTCTATTATACGTGTTCTTATTAGCTTGGTAGCTAATAAATGATAAAAAAGTTGGTAATGTGATGTAAAAAATACCTTTCTCCATGGAAACCTCGTTGAAGAAGTGTACATGGAAGTTTCAAAGGGACTGGAATATTAGTATGGATTAGATAAAGTGTGCATGCTTAAGGAAGCTTTATATGGACTGAAGCAATCATCACAGGCTTGGTTTGGAACGTTTCAATGAAGGAATCACTGGAATCGTGTATACCATAAGTCAAAATGAGCATACACTTTTTATAAAAAGGGATAATGGAATGTCCCTACTAATTGTGTATGTAAATGATATTGTTGTGACAGGAGATGATGAAGAAGAAATCCAAAATTTGAAGGATCAGTTGCATAAACTTTTTAACTTGAAAGGATTGAGATTACTTCATTTTTTTTTTGGGATTGAGATAAAAAAAGGTATCTTCCTTACTCAACGAAAATATGTAATGGATTTACTAAAAGAAACAGGTGTGATTGAATCAAAATCATGTGGTATTCCTATTGATATCAATCATGGGTTGAGAATAAATATTCATAAAGAGATAAACGATGCTAGAAGATATCAAAGACTTGTGGGCAAATTGATATATTTGACAATCACAAGGCTCGACATAACATATGCTGCTGGAATCCTTAATAGATTTATGCATGTTCTAAAACAACATATGGATGCAATATTCAAGATTTTAAGATATTTAAAGAACACTCTCGGAAATGGTGTCTTACTCCAATCATGGGCATAATGATTTGAAATTGTATGTAGATGATGATTGGGCAGGATCTATAGATGACAGAAAGTCTGCAACAGGGTACGTGGCATTATTCGGAAGAAATAGTCTCTTGAAAAAGTAAAAAGTAATTTGTGGTTGCAAGATGTAGCGCAGAAACAAAGTATAGGGCAACTGTTAAGGGAACAAGTGAAGGATTATGGCCGATTTCATTGATTACTGAACTACAAGTGAAAGTTACTCTTCCACTACCACTATAAACAGATAATAAAGTTGCAATACAAATAACTACTTACATATAGCTACAAATTCTGATCAACATGAGAGAATAAAGCATATAGAAGTGAACAAGCGAAGGATTATGGCTGATTTCATTGATTACTGAACTACAAGTGAAAGTTACTCTTCCACTACCACTATAAACAGATAATAAAGTTGCAATACAAATAACTACTTACAGATAGCTACAAAGCCTGATCAACATGAGAGAACAAATCATATAGAAGTGAACTGCCATTTTATACGAGAACAAATATAAAAAATAATATTAAGTGTACAATATATGACATCAGAAAATCAAGTTGTTGATATCCTAACTAAGGCAGTACCTAAGAGTTTATTGGATCGATTGTGTAGGAAGTTGGGAGTTGGAAACATATTTCACCCAACTGGAGGGGGAGTGTGAAAGAAAGAGAAGTTATGCACGTTAAATTGGAACTTTATATGTAACCACTTCTGGGGTATTTTTCGTTTTTTAAGTTAGAAAGTCTCTTATATAAAATGTTGTTTTGTTGTAATCGTAGATTAGGTTTTTCAAAAGAGAAAACCACAGCGGCTACGGCCAACACTCATAAGAGGGTCGAGCCAACCTTGTTTCTTCTTCGTTCACTATTCAATAAAGATTGTTTATGGCTTAATCTTTCATATCATGAATGTTGCTCTGTGAGTAATACATAACAACATTAATAACTAAGTCTTTTCTCGCGCTAGATGAGGTCGACTATATGAATTCTTTGTTTCCACATAGCCATATGTCCCATGCTAGCAGTTAACTCAATATAAATTAAGTCATTCTTTATAGTTTCTTTCCAACATTTTTGTGGTCGTTCTCTTCCTCTTTTAAAATTTTCACAATCTAATTTTTCATGTCTTCTTACAGGAGCGTCCTTCAGTCGTCTTTTTACATGCCCAAACCATCGTTTAAGATGGTTTGGACATATAGAAAGAAGATCAAAAGAAGAATCTGTAAGAAGGTTAGAAAAACTAAATTTGGAAAGTATTAAAAGAGGTAGAGGACGACCACAAAAGTGTTGGAAAGAAACAATAAAGAATGATCTAGCTTATTGGGAGTTAACTGCTAACATGGCACACGATAGGGATTTATGGAAACAAAGAATCCATGTAGCCGACCCCGTCTAGTATGGGAAAAGGCTTAGTTGTTATTGTTGTTGTTGTTTATCCTCTATTGGTGTTACTCCTATGTGACCACTCATCCATCTCAACATCTTTATTTCTGCTATGGACATCTTTTGTTATATCACTCATAACCATAAAACATAACATGTCTAATTACTTCTCTATAATATTTACTTTTTAATTTTAATGGTATCTTCTTATCACACATAATACCTAGTGCCCTTCTCCATTTTAACCAACCGATATTAATTCTATGCGTAACATCTTCATCAAATTTTCCATCACTTTGAAAAAATGACCTTAGGTATTTAAAACTTTCCTTGTAAGGGATGCAATGTGTGTCAATCTTAATTTTTATGTTCTTTAAAGTATCCAAATGATCAAACTGACATTTCATGTATTCTGTCTTTGTAATGCTAAGTCGGAAGCCTTTACTTTGTAATGTTTCTCTCTATAGTTCCAATTTTCTATTAATTTTTTCCTTAGACTAGTCCACTAACACAATATCATCTGAAGTAACATACACCAAGGTACTTATCTTAAATATATTTTGTTAAGTTATGAATGACCAATATAATATAAGTAAATATGGACTTAAAGTTGATCCATGATGTAATCCAATATTAACTTCAAAGAAGTTTGTCATTCCTTCATGAGTCCTCACACAAGTTTTTGGACCATCGTACATGTCTTTTATAAGATTTATGTATGTCAATTGGTACCTCTCTTTTTCAAGGTTTTTCAACGAATCACTTGTGTTCTTGCCCGGTGCGGTAAAGGCTTCAAGGTGATTGTCGACCATATTGGTTAATAATGCATACTGACCTTCCCGTGTTCTTTTCCCTGTTTCACATCAGCTATTATTTGCATTGTGATTATTTAGCTATGGGCTGAGGTTTTCTCTATTTCTGTCTTATAGAGCTTTGAAGCCTTGAACCAAAGGGCTGTTGCTGTAGTGGTAGATCCGATCCAAAGTGTGAAGGGGAAGGTTGTGATCGATGCCTTCCGCCTGATTAATCCACAGACTATGATGCTAGGTCAAGAGCCACGTCAGACTACATCCAACCTCGGCCATCTTAACAAACCATCAATTCAGGTAAGCTCAGGTTGCTCATGTGTGTCAAGGTCTCTATCGGGCAAAATTCTCGTTGCCTTCATTAGCTGTACACTCATGCTCTTTCTGATGCAGGCGTTGATTCATGGCCTGAATCGGCATTACTATTCCATAGCCATCAATTACAGAAAGAACGAACTTGAGGAAAAGATGCTGCTGAATTTGCATAAGAAAAAATGGACGGATGGTTTGACATTACAGAGGTTTGACTCCCATTCGAAAACTAATGAGCAGACTGTTCAGGTAGCCTGCTTTCTGGAGTCCCTTTTAAATATTTGGCTATCGGTTTCTGCCTCTTTAATTGCTTGAAATTTCCAGTGATCTCCGGAACTTTTGCTCATGTATAATGTGAAAAACCAGGAAATGCTGAGCTTGGCGATAAAATACAACAAAGCAGTACAGGAGGAAGATGAGTTGCCACCGGAAAAGCTTGCAATAGCGAACGTTGGCCGGCAAGATGCCAAGAAACATTTAGAAGAGCACGTTTCCAACTTGATGTCTTCAAACATTGTGCAGACGCTGGGAACGATGCTGGACACAGTTGTATTCTAGTCAAGAAGATGGGAGTATTCATTTATCTTCTCATATGGGTTCGAGGCCAAGGATCTTGCGCATTTCCGCGGTCAGTCCAAGAAGGGGAAACCGGTGTCTTCGTGGGCATTTCTTGCTCATGCACGTCTATCAGCGTACGTTCCATGTACTTTCCTATTTCGATTACTTGTCCATCTCAGGTGGAAGCAATCATGAATCTTTAATCATTTCAAAACTGTTAATTTTTAATAGGATGAAATATTTCTGTTTGTAATATTTGAATTCGCTTGTTTACTACGAACTCGTTGCACGGGTTAGGGTCCTCTGTATACAGTCTCGGTTAAAATTTGCTTGTTTTCTATTCATCCATGTTTCACCATGTTCATTGGGGTTGATTGAATCCAATTGTCATCGCTGGTTCGCTGGGTTAGAACCGAAGTTGGTTGGTTGTGCAAGTCCGATTCTAAGGGCCAAACCAGACATACCATTAGTGAAGATGCATCATTAAATCGTCGATCAAAGCCTTTTCTAGATCAGTATCAGCAACACAGATAATATTGCATGGAACTCCACAGACACTATGCAATTGTTGATTTATCATGAAACGGGTCATGCTGGATCTATCTGATGCACTGGATTTTTCTCAGAGCCACCCATATTGTGATGGCTCTTAATGTGAGAGGTAAGCGTGAAATGAACAGACAAGCCAGGCTCTCTCTTCGCGGGTTCTTGTTAAAGATGAGACCATGGAGATTATCTATAAGAGTTGAGTTTTTAGAATTAGTTGAAAGGTTGAGCACTGACAAAGAAGTTTGCAGATCCATATTGGGTTAACAGATGCGGCCTTTGTGTCAGCCTTCGGCATGTGTGTGTGTGAGAGAGAGAGCTGCTTGTCCCATTGTTTTAAGTCCTGCTAAACGCCTTCAAAAGATATTGGGTGGCCTCCTGGTCGACTTGAACCATCATTTTTTCTTTCTTGGTTCATTCTCTACTATGTTTTTTCTTTGGTCATAGGCAATCGGTTAAGCAGGTCCCTGCCAGATGTGCAACCCGACACCAGGATATTGAACTCCTAACCTTTTGTCAGTGAGTGGAACCCCCTAGTCAGAGAGCCGAATTCATTTGAGGCCTCTATTATTTGTTGTGTGCAGTCATGAACCTACTTTAGGGAGAGGTGAGGCATTTGTCTCACCCGAAATTTGAAAATATAAAAAGGGTTGTTGCAGGATGTTACATTAAAATATAAGTGTGCTACTCCAAAGGTTTTTTTTTTTAATCCAGCCACCGGTGCTGTGTGAGAGAGGGCTTTCCTCCTCCATCGCTTATGATTATTAGTGCATTTGGTTCGTTCGTTTCAGAGGTCTCAAGGCACGTCGGGGCATGGGAGGCCGGCCCACCTCAGCCCCTCTGGCCAGGCCCAGTTTGAGACCTCAACTAGTCTACTTCGTTCAAATAATACAGCAGGACAAAGTATTCAATGCACTGGACCCCTCTGCAGATCGGATCAAGACCCGTTTATTTAACTATTATCCCGTACCCATTAAAAAATTATGAGCAATTTCAAGAGATCACGTGCCATGATTGCTTTCCACGTGCGCAGAAGGCCATGGCCATCACATGGTTTTCTGTCCTCACGCGCTAAAAGACATCTCACATGCCAATTTTAAAGACGATAGGCGACAGTATGCCAAGGAATGTGTGGGGTGGTATGACGTTGATCGATACAGATGATGATCATGAGATACATAATCTTAAGGATTTACATGCAGATGTTTAGATGTCACTATGATGGTGATGGGATTGTCATGATGATGTCAATGCAATCTAAAGCCATGGCAATAGATAACGCAGAAGCTAGGTTTCAACATGCAAATGTTTTGATGTCATCATGCTGGTGATGGGTGGTCATGATAGTGGACTCTAAAGCCATGGCGATAGATGCAAAAGCATGAATTAGTGCCATCCATCATCCACATTAAGCTATGACACACAAGCATACAAACTATGTTAAAGGGATCATACCAAAATGGTATACTCTTTTGTCTGCAGTAAGAATATTCAGTGAGGAGAAGATGATGCAGTTTCCTACTGAGCATAGGAAAATGCAACCAAGTTCATGATTTCCTAATTACCTATGCTTGAGATCATGAACTTCAACAGCAGCCGGACCGATTCATGAGCTAGGTGAGCCGGCCGCCACACCAGCGATCCTGAAAAACACGGAGATCGATACAATGTCTTCGAGATCTTCAATAAAGCATATGAATGCCTCACCTGCACTTACATTTCACATAATTGGACCTCGGCCATTCACTGGACCAGTAGAGTTTCCGTCAAGTGATTCAATGCCAATGTAAGAAGAGCCTCCTAAGCCTTACATTTTCTTGCATCAAAGCAAACCAGACCGAATCCTTTTTGGCCCCACAGCGCTATTTTGTTTAATTAAGCTAGCATTTCAGCCGATGATGCCAACGGGGGCAGCGACGGCTAGTCCTCCGCCCGCCTCCCAGCCTGATCAAACAACACATTAAAATCATAAGCAGATGGTTAATGAATGAACATACTGCAGCTGTGATATCTGTAACAGCAAGGCCCCTTCTCATCCTATACCGTTGAAACAAGGATTTTTAGAGGACTGTTCAGAATTGGATTAGTCCATTTTCTAGTTTGTATGGAATTTCATAAATATCTTCCAGAAAACATTTTAATCTTTTCCTATTACAAATGCTTGGTCAATATGTGGCTCTTTTATTATGCAAGATTTCAAAATACTGCCGATATTTGTGGCAACTCACAAAGATGATTGCCAAGTATCACACGCAGTTGAACAACTAGTTCGAGAGAGCAAGAATGTTCGTCACTGTTATTTCACTGACCCCAAGCAACCACCATCGTCCATTATTAGGTAGGTGACGCAGAATCCCTGCACCTTCGTTGTTCGTGAATGATTAATTGCATTCGTTGTTCCCATACTCTTAGTTTCATGCAAGGCTGCATGAGGCAATTGCAAAGTGCACCCTTGTCCTTTTCATCCCAAGGCATCTCACGGTGCCCCACCTTCAAGCAGGAGCGGACGACCAAGAATTTTCTTTCAAATGTATCATTACACATTTCAAAAAATTCATGAATAAATGACATTTTTTGAAATATAGAAAAGATAAATTAATGAGGATCTTTTTGTTTCTTTTGTTACAAAGGGAGGCTGAAAACTAACACACGCAAGTTTTACAACTCCCCACCAGAAGAAAGGCGTCAGAGCGCCCTGCCAGTTGAGCTAACGCTGTAGGTGTCAGTCCATGTTTTATTCTGGCAATTTTTAGATAGTTTAAAGATCTTTCTAAACATATTTTACGTGCAATTAATTAAGAGCTTTCTTCTTAAAAACATACTCTTATTGTTATCATTATTCATTAGCCTTTACCGTCAGTTTAAGATGTTCAGAAAATTCAATATCCTCACAGGGAAATATTTCTATATTTGGATCTGCATATACCACAGCAAATTAAGACGCATGCTGAGTTGGACTTTTTGGAACAAATTAGACACTCTAAGATGATCAAACCAAACCCTCTTCATCTCGTGGCCTTTGAACGTTATAAGATGCTAGGACCAATGACCGAAGGGCTTGGTGTGCGGTTCCATTCTTATATTCAAAGCAGATTAGCAATAAATGAAGCCGACTAGCGGTGACGAGCCTGGCTGGCCTCTTTGAAGAAATAGCAGCTTTCAAAACTTCATCACTCATTGTCCTCTGGCACGCATGCGAGCGTCCTAACACACAAAGGACCAAAGTCGTTGGTGTCCCAATAGATTCTTATAAATAGCTCAAACCATTCTCACATTGATCCACACAATTGTTTGGTTGCATCTTTCATCAAGAACCTTTTCTTCTTTTAGAGAATATTTTTGCACTAACTTTATCAGTGTTAGCATGGCGGCGTTCTCCTCTAGCCGCAGCCATGATTCTTCCTTGTTACTGAGCTTAGTGTTTCTCCCACTGTTGTTGGTGGGTGCTGAAGTTAGTGATCTGCAAGTTGGTTACTACCATCAAACCTGTCCTTCAGCAGAGTCAGTGATAAGAAAGGAGATCGCGAAAGCTGTAGCGGAGAATCCTGGCCTCGCCGCCTGCTTGATCAGGAGGCACTTTCATGACTGCTTTGTTAGGGCAAGTCTTCTCGTTTTCATCTTCTTCTTTATGCTATTTTCATTCGCAAGCATCCAATACTTATCCATTGTTTAAGAACGATAAAAAGGGATGATAAACAAGGGTGTATTGATTCTTTACAGGGATGTGATGCCTCGGTGCTGCTAGACTCAACTCCTGGGAACACGGCAGAGGACTCCCCTGCTAACAACCCAAACCTTCGTGGGTTCGAGATCATTGGCAATGCTAAATCTGAGCTAGAGTCGAAATGCCGGCAAGTAGTCTCTTGTGCTGATATTCTCGCCTTCGCTGCTCGAGACTTCGTCCACATGGCCGGCGGAATCTACTATAAAGTCCCGGCCGGCAGTCGGGATGGCCGGATTTCAATTGAATCCGAAGTTGGCCAAAACCTCCCATCTCCAACCATGGATGTCATGCAGCTGGAAACCGCCTTCGCCAAGAAGGGCCTCACTCTAGATGAAGTTGTCACACTCTCTGGTGCCCACACACAATTGGAGTGTCCCACTGCCAACAGTTCTCGGATCGAGTCTACGACTTCAACTCCACGAATGCCCCTGATCCAACTATGGACTCCGAGTACGTTTCTAGCTTGAAAGCCACGTATCCTGCTCCGGGTTCTACCCAGAATCCAACAGTCCCATTGGACCCGGTTACACCAAACAAACTGGATGCCCAGTACCACGTGAACCTCAAACACAAGCGTGACCTGCTCCAATCAGAGCAAGCACTGATGCATACGAGGGACACAGCTAGGATGGTCAAGATGAACGCGAACCATCCATCTAGGTGGGCAAGCAAGTTCGCTGCCGCTGCCATGGTTCAAGTTGGCTCGATCGATGTCTTGACTGGGTCTGACGGTGAGATCAGGAAATCATGCAACGTCTTGAATTAAAATGCCTGGAGATAGCTTTGTGCTTGCATGGTTTGGTCAAAGTTACCTTATTCTCAGCTTATGTCGACTGGTTTTGGACGAAGTGTGGATTATATAAGTGGATCTTCTAGTTATTCGATATATACGGCTTGTATTTATGCTTGTTTTACTCCTACAAAAAAATAGGATTGTCTCTCTATCTCCAAGAGATAGAAGCGTAATTGTGATTGATGTTCATCGAATCACCTAAGAGCAAATGCCCTATCGGGCATACCAAATAGGGGTGTTTGAGCCGAGAGTCAGGTATTCAAATATACCTCAATCTAGGTTAGTGCCCTAGTATGCCTGCACACCGACAACTCCATTCGAATTGGTAACCTGTGCTGGATGATGATGGAACAAAGAATGCTTCAGAAAAGAGCACAACTGCATGAAGAATACACTATGCATGATAAGCACAAGATCAAGTTTATGTGTTTTTCAGTGTACTGTCTTAAACTTGATGCTACAGTTCTGTCCATATTACAGCAGCACCCAAAAAACAAGGATAAAACCAGCAACACCAAGTTTCTCACTCCCTCATGCACACGCATGTATGCACACAAAAGCACACGCATATAAAAGAACACGGAAAGATAACTTTCAGCACGCATTCTAGTGTCAAGGAGAAGCTTATGTTCGAAGGCATAAGAAGTTAATAGCAATCTATAGAAGAGTACCAAAGTCGTGAGCATCAACCATGTTACCAAATTCCGGATTTGCAAACAACGGCTTTACAGGAAGCTGTCTGGTTTGTGTTCTGAGATTGTTTTACACTGTTCAAACAATCCCCGATGCATTTTTATGTGAATCACGCTTCTCAAACAACAGAAACTTACCCTGGACACAGCTGGAAACACCGTTTTCTGTACCCAAATACAAACTTATTTGTTCGCAGACGCTGCAAGGAAACAGCATTTTCCAGCCATAAAACGTTGTGCTTAAGAGAAATTTCTGTTGGTGGTAGTAACGTAAGTATGGATACACAATCAGTATCGCAAAAGCTCGATGATACAATGTGTACCGTAAATGTTTTTAAAAAAGTAAACATTTAAAAGAATTTCTTAAGATACAGTCTAATACACCTAGCATACAAGTATATTATACTCCTATATCTCATGAGGATGGGATGGTAGTGGATTAAGAAACTGTTTTTTTTGGCATCGGGAGGTTGAAGCCTAAAACATACACGTGTGTGCACGCCCAGGGAATTGAACTCAACACCAGCATCTTGGGAGTCAAAAGCCCAGACAGATGAGCTAATGCTCTGCGTGGTGATGGGAAAAGATAACCAATCCAATAGCTGTGTCTCATGAGTGCAGGTGTGGATGCTGACACAGGTGCGTGTACAGGATACAGTAACTTTTGGAAATAATGGGTCCGGAGACACTGGCTAAGACAAGTTATAATTATTAGATATAATTGATAACATTTCATAAAATCAAACAAGAAACATAGTTTTCATAAGTCAATTCACTAAAAAAGTAATAACCAGCCCATATTCATGAAGTGTATGATTGTCACAGCACTAAAAAATGTTTGAAATACATAGTGGTGAGTTGGATGTGGGAGAAGTACGTGGGACCAATATCGAAGTGTCCGAGGCAGATGCGGCATCTTTGTAGGAATGCCCATGTCACTGTCAGAGTGTAATAGTTTGCAGTCATCAATGGATTTGCAATCTCCTTAGGTAGAACTCCAATTCAGTTCACATACAAAAACATAAGAAGTATAGGCATCAATGTCTAACTCCAAAGAACTAGAGTCATGAGAACAGATAAATTTCCATTACCTTCAGCATCAACATCAATTACAAATGGAAGCTTACTTCATTAGGAAAAAATCCAAAACATTCACAAATTCATGGGAAAACACATGATGAGCCATAATTCCATAAGTTCAATAAAAAAAGAAAGAAAGAAATACAACTCTTTTGTTAGGATTCTTGAAAATGCGTACCTTGTTCATCCTTGTGTACTCAATGTCTTCAACGAGCAATCAAACAATTTAACCTGTAGCAGGAACAAGATCCAAGGAACACAAAAAAGAAAAAGGCTTACTTCAGTTGAACACGGAATGCGTCCATTGAGACCATAAGCTTCTCAAACCCAAGAAGGCGCTAATTTGAGAAAAGAACGAAAGGAAGCGGCCTATTTTCATATCAAATGACTTGTTCCATCGTGGCATGTTCTAGATCTATCGTCGTGATTACAGATCTACAAAAATCCCATATGAGCTCAAGTGGAAAAGCTTCAGCAGCGTACGGCGTATAGATCTAAACTTTTCTTCATAGATCTGAACATTTTTTCTGTATTGACGGAGAAACATCAACAAGTACGGAAAGAGTTTACAATATCCCACCTCAGGCGAGATTCAAAAGCAAGAAATCATCGAACATGAATTGTTTATGAGATCTATAAGTAAAGAGGAGATCCGTCTAAAAAGACACAGAAAAAGGTGAAATCAACAGCCAAATCAGAACAAATATCCACAACGGCAATATAGTAGAAGAACTGAGACTGGATTCACGTAGATCACTAAGCAAACGTGTATGTTCTTTTTCCAGTTTAGTATGAGAACCTATAAAGAAAAAATTGCCCAGATCAGACTTGAACGGCGACGACTGATGCCGGCGTAGGGACCCGCCCAAGGAAGGAAAGGAAGCCTGCGGCGGAGGATTCTTGTTCATCAAGGAAGAGATCTTCTGGGACCCTGAAGGAAGCGTGCAAGCAGACAAGGGCGACGCCGAACAAGAGGGCGGAGATGAGGAGCGATCCGACGGATGTAAGGAAGATGACCACGACGGTGAAGAGCAGAAGCCCCCCGAGGACCTCGCGATCCGTGAACGTGCGTCCAAGTACGACGAGCGGCTCAGTGCGGAAGAGGTAGAGGAAGATCCAGCCGGCGAGGAGCAGGGCGAGGACGACGAGAGAGGCGGGGTGGGTGACGAGGGAGATAGCGAGGACGACGGTGAGAAGGATGAGGTAGTTGACGCGGAAGTAGGTCCAGTTTTTGCGGATCCTGCCGGTGGCCTCCCCGACCGAATCAGGCTTTACGAGTTGACTGCGATCCACAAGGTCCGCCCAAGGACGGCGCTGCGAAAGGCCGGAGCGGGCTCCGTCGTACAGGCGGAGAAAGAAGGCGCGAGCCGCCGGATTAGGTGCCTGGGCGGCTGGAATATGTGACGAAAGGGGCGTCGTCGACGGCGGCGGCGGTGGCACTGTGCTCCCTGCCATAGTTGATGCCGACGATGCCTTCTCCTCCTCTTTAGCTTCCCTTCTTCCAAACACTCCGGTTGACCAGACAGAGAGAGAGAGAGAGAGAGAGAGAGAGAGCGGCCACGATGGTTTTGGAAGGGCGTTTTCTGGTTATTGAAGGGTTTAGATGGTTTTGGAAGACCGAAGGACTACAAGGAGAAAGCGTGGGTCCCGCATCTCGCCTAGAGTCTCACCACTGGGTCGCAATCAAACTACACTCAGAGCGTTAACTGACCTCCTGTGTGGAAGGTCTAGAGATCGATACCTGCTGCTTACATCTGACCTCGGTCTCTCCTTATACCAAAGAAAAAGGGAAGGTCGCTCCACCTCCTTGAAGACGAGTTAGCCCCAAAACAGGCCATAACCCGACCTTGCCCTCGAATGTACGTCTACCTTGCCCTGCAATGGGGCGGATTTTCAATTTTGAAAACCAGCCCATACAAGGGAAGAACGGGTTGGGTAGGGGTGGAGCTGGTTGGGTACTGGCGGGGCGGCTCCCTAGTTGTAGGTTGTAGTTGTATGTTGCGCATATAGTAATTTTTTTGTACAATCTGTTAGGTCGAGTTGTCGAGCCGGGTCTGCAATTGCCCCTCGAACCGGAAGAGGCACTCATTCCGAATCTTGAGCAGTCGGAATTGAATCGGAAATATCAAAAAGGGAAGGTCGCTCCACCTCCTTGAAGACGAGTTAGCCCCAAAACAGGCCATAACCCGACCTTGCCCTCGAAGAGCCAAAATGTGTGACTGTTAAATCGGATTCGATATGCTGATCCGCTGGTTTAAGTATAAACCACGATTATTCTCTACTCTCTTTTTCTTCTGCATTTTTTCTTCAGTTGTTGTTCGTGCTCTCTAACCGGTTAGATGATTGAGGTGTAATTAACGACCGCTTAAGTTTAGGTATTTGTTTTTACTGCGTTAGCGGTTTTATCGTATTGATATTCGTGCATGTTTTTTAACGGGGTGTTGATTTTTTTTAGAAAAATTCGCAAGAGAGACTCGAATGAGATAAGTTTAGTATTGATTTTAGATTTTTGCTTGCTTGTTTCGTACATGGTTTTGTTATGGATTTCCATCAATCTTGACTTCTGGTCTTTTTTTTTGTGTCGGCATGTTCCTATTGTTTTGGTTATTGCATGTTCTTATTTTTATTTGTGTTTATTGCATATTTTGTTTATGCATGTAGTCTTAGGGTTTTTCCAAGAGAGTGATTCGTCTCCTAACTCGAGAACTTACGATGCATTGGTGGTGGCGGCGTGTCGTATCAGAAGATTGAACGCTGCGTTGGGGATATTGAGGAGGATGCTTCATGAGGGGGTGAAGATTCTGTAGTGCACGTATCTGCATGTTCTTAGTGAGTTTCTGGAGAAGGGATTGTTCAAAGAGGGACTCAAATTTGCGGTGGGTGTGAGCGTGGTCGATCGATAGGGGCGCGGGCGCAGAGAATTTCCGGATTTTGGCTCGGTGGTGCGCGAGGAATAAGTGGGTAGAAAGGGAGAGATTTGTGGTCGAAGAAATGAAGCAAAGGGGGTTGAATTGTGGTGGAAAGACCGATGTTGGAACGATGGTTTCAGAGGAGAACGATTGAAGAAAGATTTGATGTCGAAGGCAACGAATTGATTATGTAATGATCCACAAACGTGCTTTTCCATTAACTCTGAAGAACTCCGGGAAAGTATAATCAGCAAACCAGCTATGAAAAGTAATAGCTTTCTTCTCACCGAGTAGCAAACTTCTTTATTGGATTGAACTCGTCAAGGTGTCGTTAATCTGCTCGAAGGCATTTAGTGCTAATTCATTAACATGTCCAGATTATATTTTATTACTAGATAAATACAATTGATATAATGATTGTATCAATTTTGCATTATTACCTTTGCTTTTATATTACTTGGATGCTGACAATGGTGTTAGTGTTCGACACTTGCGAAGTGAGACCCAGCAAGCACGAAAAATGGGATATTGATAAGACCAACATACACAAACGTGAAGCGTCGAAGTGTCCATTTCAGACTCGCACATTAGCTTCCTAGAAAGTATGCAGGTAACATAAGTTTGCGTGAACACTTTCATAAATGTAGCCTTAACATCTTCAGATGAGATCACCATTTTGGTCTTTCTTTTCCTGAAAATGGTTATATACAAATGGTTCTCGCGTATACATTGTGTTCAACTTCTGAACTAGTTTTGTTGTATAACAAAGATTTTTCTTATTAGCATATCAAAATGCATCTCGAAGTTCAATGCAGCAAGCTATATCTAGGCACAAAACATTCGGTGCATGATTTCATGCTCAAATGTCTATCTTCAAGACCATTATTTTAAAGAAAGAGCCAATCTTCAAAATGATCATATCCCAGTTCTAGGTGAAGGTTCTTCTTTGCTGTGGATTCACTTTATTATTTGCAGACTTATCAAATGGATGTGATTAAGTTGTGGTATCATCAATAAGGAACTTGGTAATAGAGGCTCATCATTGACCCACACCACACCTTGTGAGTTGAATTTTGGATTCTGAGAAAACAGTCTTCGGATAGAGCAAAGGAAGACATTCAAAGCTCAACCCAGTGCCCAAACAATGCATTATACAGAAACTGAACAAATATAGAAGAATACGTGTTGGTTTTACAACAGGGGAACAAGAGTCAGGAAACAGAGTTGCGCCACCTCCGGAGTGTCTTTTTGGGTTGATCGTTTTGAATAGAAACCTGTGGTGCATCGGTGGCTGATGTCTTGGTCAACTTGCTTAGTTTCTTCCATCCAGTAGTCCATCCCAAGGATGATGACGATGATTGCTTGTGTCTTGCCATCTTCTCGAATTGCTTTTGAAGGTTCTCCATGTCTGTTTGAAGTTCCCTGTACTTGACCTTCATGCTATCCAGCTCAAATTTGAGGGTGTTGATGTCCTTCTTTGCTGCAGCCCACCCTTCTTGGAAAGATTGTGGCATGCCGTCCATAAGATCTCTTCTCGTTGGGACTGAGGGCACGTGGTGCAAATCCACCCTATCTTTCATGGAGCTTGCAGCCAGGGCACTGCTTATCTTAATTTGCTCTGAAAATAGTACCTGAACAACAACCCTCAGTGGTAACCGCTCGTTCTGTGCAGCATGCAGGCACGCATCGATTGAGAGCTTCTGGCAATCCATTACCCGACATAGTCGCTTTCTTTCATGCTCTGTTAGCATTGGATGCGCCTGGTGCATCAGCAAGGCTATAGCTTAGAAGAAATATTTTATAATCGCATGCAATTTTTCGCAGATGATTTCAGATCAGTGAATGAATTACTATTGGTAACTTGCAATAGTTTCGGAGATCTGACTCAAATGATGTTGTCCTCATCCAATTAGTTGAACATATTTAAATCTAGAAAAATGAATGGCAAATCTTGAATTGATTCAGATATAATTTGATTGATCATTGTGCGTGTCTGTGTGTGTGCAGGTATTCGTGTGTTTTGTCTGCGTTGATGGGAGCTCTGTATGGTACATGGGAGTGCAATTCATGGTTTCCTAAAAACTGGATAGTTGTTTGGGTAAGTTTGGAGAAAGAATACCTTAAGATAGGAGTCGATGGCTCTATAGAGTCCATCATCTCTGGACACCTCTGTAAGATAACTGTCAACAAGCCTTGCCACTCTAGTCTTGGCATTTAGATTACTACCCATATGTTTGTCAGAAAAGGATTGACTGCTTGGACTCGAACTTTCAGTCTGTTCTTGAACAAGAAAATGCTCTAGTAGCCTCTGAACAAGATCCACATCATACATAGTCTCACTTTTATTATAAGAAGGAATAAGAAGATCAGCCAGTGTAGCCTGCTCAAATTGCATTCCCACCCTTTTCTCTAATTCAGTAACTAGTGCAGGTGCAACCTTTAGCATGTTTGCCATTCTCAGGAGCCTAAGAAGGAAACTGCATGAGACACTGTCCTTCTGAGGTGGAATAATGCTGATGAGGCTCTCAATGATCATCCTTTGATCTTTAGCTTGAAGACTTGAAGTCTCATCTCTAGTTCCAGCCACAACCATATGAAGTCCACCTTTCCAGCTACTGCCACTACTACTACTGTTACTGATACTGCAGTTGCTTGCTTCATCACCTGGGATTGCTGTGTCACTTATCAATCCCGGTAGCCATTTAGTTGCATAATGCATTATTGAAGCACCTATCAATTCAAATCTCATACCCTTTACCTTAATGGCAGTAATAACTCTAACAAAGTGATCAATCCTTAGGATTGAAACATCTTCAAACCACCAATCAGGAGGAACCTGCTGATTCCTACTTGGGCTTGAATCTTTCACATCATTCCATTTTGGGCTGGAAATTTTTGCTGTTTTTCCAGTGTAAGACCACCTTATACCTTTCGGATTAGCACAAGCTTTCCAAGCTATGGATTCACTGCACCTCCTAAGAATCTGTAGGTTCTCTGCCCATGGTGAGAGCTTCTCACAGCTTTTCAACACTAATATGGAGTCTCTCCATGAAGACAAAACAACATAGCTAAGGAATGCTTCTGTCTTGAATATAAGATTCCCTTCCTCTAGGTCCTCTGTCATTTCAAGGTACTCAGCAGCACATCTTAGGCCAGAGATATTGCCTGCTGTTAAATCAACAGCAATTCCATAGCAGAACTTGGCTGCAAGTTCAAAAGCCTCAGGCCCACCAGGGATATCATCCATAACTATCTTATTCAAATCTGGGTCGCGTGATTCATATATGATTCTATTCAGCTTTCCCTAGACGTTAAAGAAAACTCAGAAGCTAAATTTATGAAAAGGAGTACCAAGATTGGTCTCTCCTTTGGAATCCATCGATCTTCAAGCCATGTTTGGTGAGACTCAACAGGCCGTTGTTGTAATCTCGGCTTCCGACCTGCTCAGCTTCTTCATACTCCCACGCAGACATGGCTCAGCTGAAGCCGCTGCTTGGCGAACACTCGCAAAGGGATCTGATGATGGATAAGAGGTAGACGATTAAGAAAGGAGAGAGTTGTTCAAGGCGTTAAAGTCTTGCTATGGATCACCATGATTCGTTCCTGCAAACAAAAGGGAAAGGAGATGCAAAGGCAGTCAGAGGAGGGGATGGAGAGGGGGAAGGTGGGCAGAATGAATGCCTGATGTGATATGTGGATGAGAAGTCACATGGGTTGCTGAGCTTCTTGGGTTCATATTGGCTCATGTTGTGGGAGGGGGTGTTCTTCATGTTTGCTCGTGGGGCTTCCCCATGAATTTGAAAAACCCATTTGCTTGCTTTTCCTTCACCGATCGAGTCGTTAGGTTGGAGGAATAGAAACTGATGAAATTAGCCGTTGATTCTCAAAGTCAAGCCATGCGCTTCTTTTGCTGCAACGTCGCAACACACTAACACGTGGAGCAACCAAGAGCCTCGCCTTGAGGTCTCGGTTGAATAATAATGGTGGTGGGTAGTCATACATCGGAGCGAACCTAGGAGTGAAAGGGGCAAGTCTGCGAGAATGTCCCTAGGGCTCACTAAGCTCCTGCTGTCTTCGTCAGGGAGCTTCTCAAATTCTCCGTCTTGGTCAATCTGGGCTTGAGCTGTCGGTACGGACCACATCCGCCAAGGACATGTTTAGGGCCCAACCCCATTGATGGAGGGGGGGTCAGCTGGCCGACTGCAACTGGAAAGTCGGTATGAATGTGTCTATAAGCATCTCTCTCTCACAGACACAAACAATAACAACCATAACAAAGATGGATCGTAAATCTACAAGCCATCGTGATGATCTTTCAATGGCTTTTCTTACCAATTGTTTATTGTATTCAAACTGATGTTCTTCATTGTTTATGAAGATAATTATTACATAAAACTAAAAACACATACAAAGCTTAAGGGGGGGCGGGGGGTTCTAACAGAAGTGAAGGAGGATGTGGGTAAGGTGCAACCTGCACCGCCGAAACCCGAACCATTTCCTGCCACTTTTCAAAAGTTCAGACAGGTGGGTACCGGGTAGCATGTTGCTACAAACTGCTTAGTTGGTATGACAATGGAGTCCATTGCAGGGTATGGGATACATACCTTTCCCATGTGGACTCGATGTTGCCCTTGTTTGAGCTGGCTTTAAGGCACCCTCTTGTCCTGCATAGGATTGTTGGCAACGAGAGCATGGCGTGTTACAGGCCAGACATATCCGTTTCGCAATCGGGCTGGTGATTCGAACGGAAATCAAACTGGACAGGAAACCAACCAGAATCAGAACCACTCGAACCAAGTATGGAACTGTAACTGAACCTAATTGGTGCTCAACTCACTCGTGGATTCTACTTGCATGGAAGGGGAACCGACGGTTGAAACTGTTGGTGAAAGTCTATTTCTATTAGACTTTCTTCAAAAACATTTGAACTTTTTAAACTATTTTTTTTCTTTTTGGTTCGAAGCAGAATCAAAATTGACAGTTTCAAACCAGGATTTGATTCGGTTCCCATTCATAATTCCAAGCAAACTGGAACTGAACTGGGGGCCATGAGTGATAATGCATGGGGAGGGATGTGGACTCGGGTCGGCAAGTTGGTGAGCTGCACCAAAGTCCACCTTCTAACCCAAATGATAGCAACTTGCACCTTACATACAAGTGGGAAACGTGGACACAATTAAAGCCAGTGGTTCGATCAGGTATGTATGTTGCAGACTTTTCTAATTGGACTTTCTTTTCTAATTTTTGGATTTGGACTCTTCATTGATATGTTTTAAGCTGTACATGAGGAAGTGCTCCAATGTCATTGATACCATATTGTATAGTACAATACAGTATGAGAATATTGTACATCATACTTGGATTAATGTCACTTTTAAGTATCTATACCATTTTCACCCATTCATCAGTGTATTATACCATATAATACGGTATTATATTCTATTGTATCATTTCCATTGGAATGCACTGCTCACATTTGGAAACATGTTAAGGAATGCAATTTGACATATGATCTGAACCGTTATCCTTGAATCAGTTTCGTTTTGATATACGAACCCTCTTCATGAAACCTTCAAACGTGGAATTCAAGGAAGCGCCTTTTTCAACATAACAATGAATAACATGGAAATCACACCCATTCGAAGTGATCACGGTCCGTATGCGTTTCGATGACCAGCAAAGAGGTGCCGGTCTGTAAATGGTGAGCAGTGGTCACTCTTCTGAGCATGGACTACAATGTCATGATAAGAACAGTGACCAAGTTCATCGATTGTAGATCCTCTTTCTCACGAGCACCATTTGATCATTTAATGATCATCATTCTCAAGTTTTGCTCATATCAAGCAAGCATTAATGGGATGACTTTTATGATCATCATTATGGTATATTTTTACCATAAACGTCTTCTGCACAAGCAGATAAGTCATTGCCCAATACTCTGATCCATGTAACTTCATTGATGCTTTGCATTTTTATACATTTGCTTTTTAATTTTAAATAGTATCTTGCTTTAAGTTTCCCTACCAACAAAGCGGATGCAATGCGACATTAAGCATAAAATGGAAAGATGCATAAATATATCTGTCAAAAAAGTTACTCCAATCAATCTCCACAATCATCAAACCAAATTCCAACGCCAAAATTAGTTTTTGGTGGTAACAGAGTCATACCCCAATGGAAACGAAAGCAATCTCTCTCTCTCTCTCTCTCTCTCTCTCTCTCTCTCTCTCTCTATATATATATATATATATATATATATATATATATATATATATATATATATATATGGGGGGGGGGGGGGGGGGGGGGTTGGTCCCAATACCGACCCAGATTCGATCCCATTATATGGTTCCAGTACCAAACGGTTCCGTTTCATATAAATCATATGGAGCCTTAAATGTGAAGAATCATGATCACATCCTATAGAATTCTAAATCATCACGAAATAAACCTTTCAATATATACGGGTCTGTTACAAACTTTTGTTACTCGTACTTCTCTCCATACTTTGTATGATTTACGAGTCTGACCTCGGAAAATGGATCTATTTAATTGTGACTAAAACCTGATTAACAGGACCTAAATAGGCTGGATTCGAGTGTGTGGTTCGGTTAGGCTTGATGATAAGTTCAACAGGGATTCAGACCCAAGTGAGCTCATGGTAGCTCAACGAGGGATGGCAATCTCTACTCGCCCCTATGGTTAGAGGGTGCCATAATGCACGGATAAATGCTTAGAGAAGAACCGTTAACTCATTCCACCTTCTCTTATGATCTTCTACTGTTCGTACACATTCTTTTCGGCCCTTCCTTCTTTTTTCCGTTGCATCACGGACGACTCTGACGAGGAACCTACAAAAGGAAGAAATTAAATCCCAACAGTGGTATCAGGGACTAAGGCTTGACTGGAACCTTCAATAACTGTTATGCAATAACCAAATTTTAAAAAAAAAGGAAAAAGAAGAAGAGGGCAGAGGAAGATGCCGAAAGCTTTTCCGACAAAAAGGATCAATAGGCCATAAACTGACAACAAAAAGGCAAGAAACCATGAAGAAAGGCCAAGAGGCCAGAAACCAAGAAGAAATGTCAAGAAGCCAGAGACTGGAATTCAAGTCAAGAGGGAGCAAAAGGCCAAGGTAGAGCAGAGGCCCTCTCCATCTCTCCCTCCCTCTGTCTGCATGAGTCACCTTCCTTCCCTCCGTCTCTCTCGCAGTTTTACTCTTAAACAAAATCGTAGTTTTCTCGAAAACCTGACGGAAACCACCTTTGTCACGATTTTGAAAAATTGTCGGCGGTTTCCAAGAAATCGTATTAGGCAGCGGATTGAAAAGTTTGTTTTGCCCTTATCTGTTTTGGAAAATTACAAACTACCACTGGTTAAAATTATTCAAAAGTCCAGATATTTTAAAGTAAAAAGATTTTTTTGCCCTTACCTAGACAAAAGGATAATTTTGTCCTCTAGTAGTTCTTAGAAATTAAGAATACCAACTTGTTGAATTATACAATTGCCCTTAAATGTACGAGAATTTGCAAGTCTGTCACTAAGTAAAAAGATAATTATGCCCTTTGTCTTTAGACAAAATTATAGTTCCGGACTTAAGGGCAAAAATATTATTTTATTCCTGATTAGTTTCAAAAATTTCATAAAAATAACGCATAATTTTATTGTTCAGTCCTCGTTCTTTTTGAAGATTACCAAACCAAACGTATAGATAAAATTATTGGTTTATCTCTAAAACTTTAGGAAATTATATTGGCTGAATTAAAAAAAATTAAAGATTTGTCCCTAGGTTGGTTTTGAAATAAAATAATCATGTTAAGAATATTTTCAAAATGGTACCTAAGCATTATTTGAAATTGATTTTTGGTACCTAAAGTTATTTCCAGTTCACTACTGAGTTATTTTGCAAATTGCATTATGATGGTTGGCTATTAGGTGTTTTATATATGTGTTGCATGTTGAATGTTTTTCTTTTAAACCATCTTATTGATATTTTTGCTAAACAATTAAAAAACAAACTCTATAATTTATGTAATAGAATTGGCAAAAACAGAAAAACTTAACAGTCTAAATTTTAAAATATAGAAAAGATGTATTCCATTGACACATACACTCAAAAGTGTAAAGTATTTATTAAGGAAAACAATTTTACCCCCTACTCCTAATGCAAGAAAAGAAAATATATAGAACATCCATTAAAGATGATACAATAACAAGAACCATATTGATGACATATATAAAAGATAACTTAATTATGGTTTTCTAGGAATAAGAGATCGTTAAACGGTTGTTTGATTCAATAATAGCTAAGCATGATACTGCAGTGAAGTTGCATGTCCAATTACTACTACAAAAATACAACTCCTATAAAATGAAAGAAGAAGATAATGTAGTAGAATATGTGAACCAGATGCGGATAATAACAAAAAACTTAGTTGTAGCGAAATCGGTCATCCCCGAAACAATGCTAGTAGTTTGACAAGAAAATTAGCAATTGAACAAGAACACATGAACAAAAATAAAAAGAACAAATTGCTAGTAGCTTAAGATGAGATAGGGTCAAGCTCCAGACCAAACTAGAGAAAGAATAAATAAAAAAAAGTAGTTTGACAAGAATAACAAGAAAGACAATCAATCTTTTAAGAAATCATAAAAAACCGTTTCTCGGGTCCTCTACATAGATTGCCTAGTAAATGGTTGTTAGATTGATTTAGGAGCAACAAAACATATCTCAACGAGGAAGGAAGGGGCTATGAACCTAAAATAATATAAACTAGGAGAACATCGGGTATATATGAAAATAAAACTTTCTCAAATATTCTTGGGGTTAGGTCTTTTAGAATACATGTACAAGGCATACCGATTATAGTAACTCATGTATTAATTGTGTCATCTATAAGACGTAATTTGGTTTCGGTCCCTACGTTGGTAAAGAAAGGTCTTGAAGTAAGTTTTGTCCCCAAAAAGATAACTATGAGAAAACATTATAGGATAGCCTTTTCTAAATTATTTGATGATGAACATGAGTTGTTCAAATTAAATATCAATAAGAATATTGGTTCTTCTTCTTATATTGGTTGTGCCTTAAATGTCGACGTGAATGTATGGCATAAACGCCTAGAGCACATAAGTATGGAAAAGTTAAGAAAATTATCCAACTTTGACTTGTTCCTCATATTTCAGGAAAACACTTTTAAAAAGTATGAAGCGTATATTTAAGAAAAAATGACAAGAAAAATATTTTCTAAAGAAATAATTAGGGCAACCTTATTAGAGATTATTTATACAGATTTTTGTAAACCTTTTAGGATAAGATCTCATCATGGGAAGGTATATTGTATAACCTTTTTTTTTATTATTCGAGATATATATATATCTTATCACATAAATCTGAGGCACTTAAAGTATTCAAAGAATATAAGTAGGAAGTTGAGAATCAACTAGAGCATACAATCAAAGTCTTAAGATCTAATCGAGGTGGACAGTACATCTCTACAGAATTTTTAAAATTTTGTAAAGACTTTGATATTTTAAAAAAAAATACAATACCTAAACACGTCAACAAAATGATCTAACAGAAAGATATAATAGGTCCTTACTGAATATGACAAGGTCTATATTAATAGATGTTTCTCTACCAAAGGCATTTTGGGGAAAAGCGTTAAGTACAACTATGTATATACTAAATAAAGTTTTATGTAAGATTGTATTCTATATACCATATGAGATGTGGTTTAGAAAAAATTAGAAAAAAATCAGACCTAAGTAATCTCAAGAGGTGGAGATATCGTGCATGTGAAGATCCTTTATCGGTGTAAGGATAAACTAGATGGTAGGTCATTGAGATGTGTATTTGTTGGATATCTTAAAGGTTCTAAGGGATATCGATTTTATCATAAAGACCATAGATTAATAAAAAATAGATATACTGAATTCTTAGAGAACACTAAATATATGAGCAGGTTATTGACTTGGCTAAAACATCAGGTTGTTGATAGATTCAATTTTCTTACACAAAAGGTATGCAATTTGGTAGATTTAGATAAGCTTACTGATAACTTAATATATGAGTAGGTTATTGACTCATTTAAAACATCAGATTAGTTAAAAGTCATGGATAAGGAAATTGAATCCATCGAGAAAAACAAATTCTAGGAATTGGTTGATCTGCTTAGAGAAAGAAAGTCATAGGTTGTAAATGAGTTATGAAAAGAAAATATAAAGCTGATGGATCTATCAACAAGTTTAAAGCGAGATTGTTTGCAAAAGGATTTTCATAAAAAGTGAAGATAAATTATATTAAGAAATATTCTCTTGTTGCAAAATTTGCATCTATAAGTATAATCCTGACAATTTTAGTATTTTATGATTTGAATTTAGATTAATTAGATGTAAAAATTGATTTTCTAAATTAATATTTAGATGGAATCATATATATGCAACAACTAAATGGATACACTGTTAAAGGCTAAGAGGATAAATTATATAGGTTTAAAAAATCCTTATATGACCTTAAACAATCACCTCATCAATAGTATTTGACTTTTCAAAACGTCATAATTGAAGTTGAGTTTGTGACTACTGAAATTGACCATTATGTATATGTTTGGAATAGTGGGAGTCACTTTGTTATACTATGGTTATATAGAGATAACATATTGTTCACTAGGAATGACAATGAAATTATTGTCCAAACCAAGTCATGGTTATACTTAAGATTCGAAATGAAGGATATGGGAGAGGCATCCTATATTTTAGAAATAAAGATTTCTCGAGGTAGTGGATATAAATTTTTATGCTTAACTCAGGAGAGATATATAGATTATATTCTCAAGAAGTTTAAAATGGGTGAATGCAAGCCGACATCTACACCTGTTGCAAAAAGGATAAAATTGAATAAGGTTGATTGTCCCAATGATGGAGATAACAAGTGTAATGTTTCTTATACATAAGTTGTTGGTAGCTTGATGTATGTTATGGTGTGTATAAGACTTGATATCAGTTTTTCTATTGGTCTTCTAAGTAGATAAGAAAGTAATTCTACTTGGCAACATTGGATAGCTTTGAAAAGTATTCTAAGATATCTTAAAGAAACAAAAGACTTGAAACTGTGTTTTGATGCAAATAAACTCAAAGTGGTAGGATACCCATAACTGATTTTGTTGGGAGCAAAGATGATTTTAAATAACATTTGCACAAATATTCTTATTTAGAGGTGGAGTTATTTATTAGGCTTGTAACAAACAAGGTTATATAACATTGCATACACAAGAAGTTGAGTATGTTGTTTATAATATTTCTGTAAGAAGTGTCATTTGAATAAGTCACTTCATACGTGATTTAAAGTTAAATATAGTCAATGAGCTTGTTGTCATTTATTGTGACAACAATAAAACAATTACTCTGATTAAGAGTGGAGCTGATAACTCTAGAAGCAAGCATATAATGGTTAAGTATCACTATATTCATAATATGGTTAAGAGAAATGAAATATTCATGTCATATATGTCAACTAATGATATGATGGCATACCCCTTGATAGACCCCTTGACAAAAAGCATACGAAATGATCTTTTTTCAAAGCATGTTATAAATATAGGTTTGAAATTTATTTGAAGTGTATTAATTTACAAGATGATGATTATTGTGTAGGTAAGAACGTATTGTATACAAAAAATAAATAAATTACGGGTATCGATTACAATTACATTTGTAATCATAACTAACACGACTTCGTAAAACCTATAAAAGTGAGAGGTTAAACTAGTATATCATAAACCTTTGCTCAAATGGCTAAGTGGGAGGTAACATCGAATTTCGCCATTCTTAACCGTAAATCCATGAAAACATAAAACAAGTCATCTTCTCATTTTCATGGATTCGTTACAAATAAATCATATATGTACGTTAAAGATAAATATAAAGAGCTTATAACGGAAAGCCCAAAACAGAAAAGACAAGAAAGATGAACCCAAAAAAACGGGGAAAAAAAATCTCCATAAATACTGTAGCGATTAGAGTAGCCATACACATCCTCGAATACAAAAAATAGAGGAAAAATCTTCCGTAGAAAAATCCGTTAGAGGGTAACCGTTAAACCATTCCACCTCTTTTGATCTTATGTTATTCGTATCTATAGCGAGGAACATGAAAAAGGAACAAATCAAATCCAACACACAAAGCATTTGTTATAGTGCTTTGCGACCTCTTATGTTTTGGATAGTTCCTTCATCGAGAATATTTCTCCAAAGAAATTTAGTATCTTCATAATATGTTGAAGCTTCCGTTGCTGAATGATTTTAATGCAACCCACCAGATTAGTGGTAGGAGCAAGCATCATCTGATGCATGTGTTTTAAGGGTCCACAAGGAGACCAACCACCGCAAACAACAAGATTGCAATAACGGGTAGAAGACAAATCTAGCAGACTCTGCAGACCATTAAAGTTGGAGAAAAAGTGAAACAATCAATAGCATACATGCCATCGACTTAATGGATCCTCCCAAATTTTCTGATTAAAAAAAGTAAAGATCCCAATAGAAACAACACCCTCCACTTGTTTCCGACATGGTAACTAATTATAGAAGTTACTTTTACAGTGATGTTTACTCTCAAAGCACAAGTATTTTCATTCCTCACGCGGCTCTTGTTGTTGACAAAGTCCTCCATTTGATCTGCAAACGCGCAAGCAGCAGCAGCAGCCATGGGTTGCCCTGGTGAGGCGTCTCCCAGGGAACAGTGCAGAGATGGCCATGGAATCTTTGATTTGAAGCTTGTAGCCATCACCATCATCTTCATCACCAGTGTTATCGGCATCTCATTTCCCGTCCTCCTTGCTCGACAGTTCAATGGGAAACCATTATACAACCACGTTCTACTCCTCATCAAATGCTTCGCCGCCGGTGTGATTCTCTCTACCTCTCTGGTTCATGTCCTGCCGGATGCCTTCGATGCGCTCGGAGATTGCAGTGTCTCCACTCACCACCCATGGAAAGACTTCCCTTTTGCTGGTTTAGTCACAGTGATGGGTGCTCTAGTCACCTTGTTGGTGGACTTCACGGCAACTGCACACTCTCATAAGCCTAGTAATCAGTATGTTCCAATTATGAACGAGGGGGCGCAACACCAGCCGAAAGTGGCCGAGCTAGAATTGGGTGGTAGTGTTGGCCCCTGCTGCCATAGTCAGCAGCAGCAGCAGCAGGTGGATGAGTTCACCCAGCTCAAACAGAGATTAGTATCTCAGGTTTTGGAGATCGGTATAATTTTCCACTCTGTCATCATTGGGGTTACCATGGGAATGTCACAGAATAGATGTACCATCAAGCCTCTGGTGGCTGCATTGGCTTTCCATCAAATCTTTGAGGGGATGGGGCTAGGCGGCTGTATCGCCCAGGTACTAAAATCATCAATAAAAATAAGACTAACTCTAAAATATGTGATGCAGAATTCTTTTTTCGATTCTGTCATAGATTCTTATTGTTGTGATTGATGGCAGGCGGGTTTCGGTGTTATGACAACTACCTACATGTGTATGATGTTTGCTGTTACCACTCCATTGGGAATTGTGGTTGGGATGGTGATCTTCTGGTTGACGGGATATGATGATAGTAGTCCGAAGGCGTTGATATCGGAGGGGTTATTGGGATCTTTCTCATCTGGAATTCTCATATATATGGCTCTGGTGGATCTTGTAGCTGTTGATTTCTTCCACAACAAAAACATGTCTTCAACTCCATGGATGAGCAAGGCGGCTTATGTTGCTTTAGTGCTTGGCTCCGCCACAATGTCTCTGCTTGCTTTGTGGGCATGAAGACAAATAGAACTGACAGGTTCGTAGACCAACATAATCAAGCTTTTGGTAGGGGAAGACAATCGATCCCATGTTGACATCTGTTGGACCCATCTCTGTATTGCGCTTTCAATGATGTTGGGCTTTCAATTGGTTGAGATCCTTTAGAGATAATTGGAGTATTTTAGAAGGAAGTAGTACCTGAAGTATTGTTGGTGCAGGGGGGAGAAAAGAGATGTCTCTCTTTTGCGATGATTCTTGGTTACCTTTTGGATGTTATGGTGTGAAGAGGTCTGCTCGCATGGTTATCCTACCAAGGAACGCAGAGAGTACGGAGCGATGACTCTTGCCTTGTTTTATACATCATATATGTAGCATGTGATAATTTTTCTCTTTTTAATTTGTTAGTCACGAAATTGAACTCGGCTATACAGTAGCAAATGAGCAGTCTGATCAAAATATAGTGGTTCCTTTCGCATCTCTCTTTATCTTCAGCTAGAAATCATGTCTGAAACAGCAAGTAAACAAGGATACATAAATCTGTAGCTTCTGGTGTAGGCACTTTGCTTGTGCACCGTTTTCCATGATAATGTATTTGTTTCTGCTGTTATCTTCTTTATTTTCTCAAATTTTCCTCTTAAACGTGAAAATTTTACTATGAAGGAGGTTGTTTTTATGTTCTATGATTTTTATGCTGTGGACTGTGGCCATGGAAGTTTTAGACCTTCGTCAGCACACGAGCTGGGGGATAACCTTGTGAGGAGCTTTCTGCTGTGTTAGTATGATCTAACCATAAATAGTTTCTCAATTTTCACTCTAATTCGTGCACTTTGACTTTTTCCATATAGGTGTTTCATTACATGGCCTTATAACCTGGATATATAAGAACATGGCATCCATCATCCTGCCTGGTCCAAAGTCAAACAACAATCCTCTTCCTCCTCGTAGACATGATCGTTTTATATTTGTGCCTGAAAATTTTCTATTCTAGCATGGTAAATCATCTTGATGCAATGCCCCTAACAACCAGTTTACCTGGTGCTGTTTTTTAGGCCAACACCTTCATGTTTTCGCAGTTTGCATGATTCCCAAGTTTCATTCAGAGAGATCTGATTATGTGCATATTCATAAAATCATCTCTTTGTGCTGTTTCTGTTACCAATCCTGCTGATAGCAGGGGCTTCTGTTCCTCCTCTCTTCCTTTTCAGGGAGCTCGATTGTAAGTCAAACAATAGAAAGAGGGACCAACGATAGTGGTGACAGTGCCGAGCACATGCTTCTGCAATTTGATTCAAATTCATACAGCAGAAAAGAAATCAAAGGCAAATTTGGCCTTCATCATTGTTGCCTACATGAATTCTTAGTCATTCTCATTTCATGGCATTTTGTTGCTTGATCCAAAAGAGCAAGACCATGTTCTGCAATTGTCTTCCCGCACTTGTTTCCATAGCCTCTTTCGTGGTGCACATCCTCAATTTCTTGCATCTTCACACTTGTGCTCCATTTGATTAACTCTTGGTATCTCCAAATCACCTTGAATGTGTCTTCTTGGTTTTATCTTCTGTTGATGCCATGCCAACTTTTCTCCTGCTATCCTTTTTGAGTAAAAAAGTGAGTAAAGAAGAAGAAGAAGAAGAAGAAGAATCATATAAATCTTGTTCTGGGATCGACCTAAATAAAAAGCGGCAGGTCAGCATCTTGATCTTAAATACAGTGGTCGAAGCAAAATGAATGGGCAGGGAAAGTTTTGCAGATAAGATGTTATGCGTAATGAAGTTAAAATTGTTTTCTTAGTCGGGAGTAATTGCAGAGGAAGAATCATGATCACTATCGGTCCCGTTGGTGGAAGTGTTACTCATCTTCCTCTTTCAGGTCTGATAATTTGCGTCCACTTTTCTCTCTAGTGCCAGGCCTTTGCGCATTTGTTGTTGGTGAATCATCAAGCACTTCTTTGCAATTAATACCACTTTGCCTCGCCAACTTTCAGAAAAGTAATTACTGTCATTTGTGAAGACAGCAAAAATGATCCAGATGAGTTCAGAAGAGTGGCGGACAATCTGGGCTGTTGTAGTCTTGCTGAACCTGAGCGAGTCGATTGTCACCCCGTTTGAGGTCCCATAACAAATCCGGACATTTGGCTTCTTCTTCACATTCGGAATTTGGTTGCATTCGGTTTTATAACTCCAAATTAAACCGTTCTTCTATTCCGATCGTATTGATTTACCGAGTTCCAAATCCCGACGTTTGTCTTGTTGACATTCATCATTCAGTTGTTTTCTGTATTATAGTGTTGAATGCCGCCTCTGTAGAACTCCTGAGTAATTAATAAAGCTTGTAAAAATAAATCCTGTAATAGGCTGATGCGAGGAGCCAGTAGTCGTTGGTCGCCTCTCGTACAGGAAGGAGCTTGTAGGGGCTATTTGCATGTTGGAACTTTTCAGGTAGAGCCGGTACTGTAGGTGCCAATTCTATGACTGACCCAAACGAGGACCTTGAACTACCAGAAAAATCCATGTTCTTTGGAATCTAGATTTCCATGTAAAGTGGAAAAAGGAATCAAACCCTTTCTTCCCAGAGCCCATTTCAGACCATTCTCAAAATTAAGTGGAATCATTTGCGCTCACAATGACACACAAAATGTTTAGGACCAAGGCATAGAGTTCTAGGCCCATTGCTTCCGCAAAATTACATGATGCGAACGTCCCTAAAGGTCCAAGTTAATAAGCATCTATGATTAAAAGGAAACTGTCTAAAAAAAAGTCAAAATGATCAAAATATTCAAAAGAATATATTTTGAAGGATACCATGAAGAAACAAGTTAGTCTAACTATTTGGTTGCTTTGTTGCTAATGCAGTGAGAGAAGGCTTGGTTCTTGTTTAGGTTTGGCAAGCAAAGCATCACTGTGTAAAGATTAATACGTTCTGTAACACCAACCCTAATAAAAGAATTTGCAGCGAGGGAAATAAAAATCAAACTTCTTATGTCATGAGCCTCTCAAACGCAAATGCTATACTGCATTGTATTCACATTTAAGCAGGAGAATATCTTTCAACTGGCCAAGGATAGACCCCCAAATTGACAATTGCAGTGCATTCTAAGCAGGTGCATTTATGAGTGAGAATCTTCTTACAAATCTCTGAAAGTCGGACATGTTTCCAAATAACATGAGCAAAAAACGCAGTGAAGATCACGCAGAAACCAATGATCGGGGCCAAACTGATAGAGATTCGGAAAAGGAGGAGGGAGTCTTGTCCAGCTGATCAATCAGGAGAGAGAGAGAGAGAGAGAGAGAGAGAGAGAGAGAGAGAGAGAGAGATGGATTCTTCAAGTACCCTGTTGGTGAGAAACAAATGTGCTTGAATAATTCTATATCTTTGCTACTATCCATTGTACAAATGTATTTCAGAGGAATAATGAAGACGATGGATAACCATGGAAAGGAACTCTTAAGAAATGCCTACGGTTTTCCCCAAAATCCACAGTACAAGAGACAGCTCGAGGCAAAATATAGTGTGGAGGGATGAGCGGTCCAGCATAAATCCAAACAAAGAGATCCCAGTTGTGTTGTGCTCAAAATATGTCACTGCACAAATTTCAAAATCAAAGAGTGAGATGAATGTTTGAATCATGGGAGAACAAGAAAGGCACAAAACTTGGCATCACCATTTATAACTCAAACAAGTAGATGCAAAATGACTGTTTATATTTAATGTGATTATCTTTATCTTTTCAATTTATAACTCGGAGAATCCAATGCAAGTGATAGAAGCACGAAATCAACACCAAAACTAAACCTTTTCCGACATTGAGTATGGCTACAATATGTCCACTTAAGTCGCCATTGAGCTCAGTCTTGCATTTAACTCCAAAAAAGTGATCATGTTTTATTATTTCCTTCCAACACTAGAGACTTTCCTCACCTTCATGTCCTAATACCTAACTTCAGAATACCATGTATGTGGTGCTCACAGGAATCGAACCCTGATTATCTACAGCTAGAGCCTTCTCTCTACCCAACTCCTGCAAGGTTTTATTTAGTGTCCTGTGGAAAGCCGAAGGGTACGTTGATCTCCTTGAACCATCAATCTGGCCATTATAGACTTGGACCAAACGGTGCAGGCGATGTTTGAACATAGGATTGACCAGTGCTGAGTTCGGATCCAAGATTTAGTCTCTTTCCAGGTCCAGGTTCATACATATCCATGGCTAATGCATCCATTAAAGATTAGTGAGGTGAAAATTCAACTATGATTAAAATTGGCATATTTTTGGATCTTCTTGCACAAGGAAGAAAATAGTTATAATTAACTAGAAATGGGATCTTAGATAGTCATGTTTTATGGTTCTGAGTGTTGGGCACTTAATCATCAACATATAGAAAAGATGTCTGTGACAGAAATGAAGATGTTGAGATGGATGAGTGGTCATATAAGAAAAGACCATATACATAATGAGGTTATTAGAAACAAATTAGGAGTGGCACTAATAGAGGATAAAATGAGAGAACATCGTTTAAGATGGTTTGGACATATAGAAAGAAGATCAAAAGAAGAACCTATAAGAAGGTTAGAAAAACTAAATTTGGAAAGTATTAAAAGAGGTAGAGGACGACCACAAAAGTGTTGGAAAGAAACAATAAAGAATGATCTAGCTTATTGGGAGTTAACTGCTAACATGGCACACGATAGGGATCTGTGGAAACAAAGAATCCATGTAGCCAACCCCGTCTAGTATGGGAAAAGGCTTAGTTGTTGTTGTTGTTGTTGTTGTTGTTGGGATCTTAGATAGTCAAATTTGATATGTAGACTAGAAGGATGGAGAATATGGGAAAAGGCTTAGTTGTTGTTGTTGTTGTTGTTGGGATCTTAGATAGTCAAATTTGATATGTAGACTAGAAGGATGGAGAAAGAAAAACCTAATGCCAGTCTCTTCTGGAATGAGGCCGTGCTTTCTAGTGCCGGCACAATTTGAATCCCATCAAAGTCATCCTCTTCACCCTCTTCATCTGAATTGGATCCAGTGTCTGAACCCGAGGACACGGGATGGACATGGTGGACGAACGACTGATGTGGCGTGTCGCTTTCCAGCGTGTCAAAAGAATTGCACGTCATGCAAACATGCCACTTGGAAGCATGTGAGACGATGCCTTGTGCCTTGTGTGTAATCTTGGCTGCACTCCTCAAGCATATTAGCAACCCAGTTACCAGCACCACCGAGCACAGCTGCACATATCAGCAAAAATTCCTCAGCAAATGAGTCATCTCAAACCTTTCATTAACTTGCTTTATGTGCTTGTGGAAATGCTAACCAGTGTTTGCTTTAGAGGAAATTTATATGATTACACAATAGATTCTCCTAAAGAGAAGTCTGCCCAAAGATTATACTATGATAATATGCTTTGGATGATCGACTCCGCGGGATCATGCACTGATGAGCATATTGAAATCATCTTTACTTTGACAGAAAGCCCTTACTGTCTAAGCTCAATTCTTCAATTATGAGGGTACTCTACCACTGAGCTAATAGTCCATTGAGAGGTCCACTCAACTACCATGTTCAGAACACTTAGATTTATTTGGATTGGTGCAACTTTTCTCTTAAAATAAAAAGAAATGGGGAAAGTCTGATTATAAGAAATGTAGTTGCATTCGAGCTTCATGAAAGACGATAAAAGTGAGCTTTTGTTTCCAAAATGAAACCCTTATGATGTCTTTGGATATCTCTTGATAGATGGAATTTGAGCTCTAAAACAGCTTAAAACAGCATCAGTAACATGTTTGGATGCGAAGATTTGAAATTTGAAACGCAATTTTTAACGTCCATCTAAAGCTTCAGTCTACAATAATGGAAGTAACTTCTCGTTTTTTTCTTGGCAAAAATGGCAACCTCCAGATTATTTTGAAGAACAGGATCCATCTCCAATTTGAAGTGTAATGGAATTTCAAGTCCTAGAAGATCGAAATGTCCATAATGCTGGAATCATGTTCCTAGATTCTGCATCCAAGCATGACATTTGCATTTCTCATGAAATAAAAATTAGAGGTTGGCATTCTTTCTGTCAAATAATTAATATCTTCTATAGAAGCATGGTGATCACCTTCTACAGGATAGTCTATAGCTGATGCAAGACATGGTCGATTATGAGATGATAATGCCAAAAGGACTTACAGCAAGGTCACCAGCTTTGAAGAGGTTAATGTGAGCCCTAGATTGGGTGGTGCTGAGCAACGACAGAAATTGGCTGATCGTCACCATGATGAGTGAAAAGACGATAAAGGCTCGATACCGGTGGCTTATAATGCGAAGCTGTTTGCGAATACGTAGATGTCCTCTCATGATCGATACAACATCAGACTCCTCTTGGAAAACCTTAGCGAAATCCTGGAGCCTAAGTATCTGAAGATGGCAGATCAACTGGAAGAGGACGCAGACGAGGAAGAAGATGGACGTCCGATACACCCATGACCATAGTTCCAGAATGCATGAGATGGCATCGCTAATGTAAATATTTTCAATGAAAGGGAGCCTTGCTGATCCATAAGCATACCACCATATCTTGTGGGCTATCTCAAGAATGAAACAAGGGAGAACAAAGCATGCCAGTAACCTGAATGAACTCTGACAACCAATCAAAACAAAAACACATCAAATATTGGCCACATTATTTTTACTGTAAACGATATCTTTGAAAACCATAGAATTAAGGGAAGTCTCGGTTTTGGTTTCGTTTGTAGAGAGGAGAAGAACTAATTACCAAAAGAACACATTTGATCGCATGTTATTAAAAAAAAAAGAAAAGATGATATGACACGGTTGGGAACCTAGAAAAATGTTCTGTTGAGGACAAGTCCAGTTGAGTGAAATTCAGGCGAGCTCGTGATTTTTTAATTTTAAATATTCAGACCGCGTGGTAAATAAATTATTAGGAAAAAGGTAAAATAAGAAGGAAGATCATCAATAGGTCCACCAGAGATGTGACAAGTTGTTACCAATCATTACCCATGTTTACCGTGTGGTAAATAAATTATTAAAAAAAGGAAGATCATATGAAAAAATGGTTTCAATCATCTCTTACATTTAATTGTTCGGAGTACTCCAATCGAACCTTTTCGCTTTCGTCACACAGCTTGTCCAGGAAGAGGAACCGGCGAAGGCCGTATTTCCGGACGAAGGAAGAGAGACAAACAAAGGAAAGTGTTGAGATCGCTGTGAGGGAGATCTGAACCAAGAAATTGTAAGGCCTCTGGTGTCGGGCATCGCATTCCGGACATAATAGGATGAAATGGGAGAGCATAGGGACGCCAAAGGCAAGGAAGAGAAAGACGGCCCAGGAGAAGAAGGCTCGCGATGGATCGGATTGATCCACGCACATCCATCTGAGCCAAGATCTGAAACTACGCAGCTCATCTCTTGCATTGGAGATGCATCGCAGGAGAGACTTCCTCTTCAGCAATGGCTGTTGCTGATCACCCATGTTGGCTTGCTTCCTTCTCCACAAGCGTGCGCTGGTTCTACGGCTCTTCCTTTAGTCTAGGGAGGCATGCAACTCTTGGGTGCCTGCTGGCTGGCTTTGCATTGATTCATAGCACGGAGGGCATGTGATTTTCTATGTTGCATTGCACGGGTTCACGATACATTCGTCTTCCCAACTTGAGAAAACTAGCCCTTCCTATTGATAATAATCGTCTATCATGCAATACATGGAATCCCTGTATATTATAGACAGTTAGTCATAGGCATAACTTTTCCTTGAAAGTGAGTACAACACAACTGCACAAAGAGCAAAAGCTCACCTGGTCAGGGGATCGACTCACAAGTTGAAGGCCAAGGCCGTGAGTTTGATAGTCCCCGCAGGTGCATCTGGCTCCGGCCTCCCCACTTTAAAGAAAATAAATAAATAAACTGAATACAATTGTTTGGCCTATCTCCCTTTAATTTCCCTTCTGCATTTGGTGATACGTTTCTTAGAGGCTCCGAACAATTCCAGTTTTGCTATGACATTATCCCATGCGACTTTGTTGTCGACTAAGCTCCTGGATATGGGTGGCACCATGGAGTCTAAAAGCCAGAAGTTTTACCGGATTAGGTCCAATCATTCAGAAGAAAGTATTTATTTAGCTGGCCCACTGTGTCACATTTGCACGAATAGCGGGAGCAATTGATCCTGACTCGGTCATGCCATTAACCGCCAGAGACAGACTTTTATATTGAATACATTCTATCTATACTTGAGGTTTATCATACACACAGACATGCCACAATAATAAGTCTTTCGTTCTTGTTCATTGCAAAATTGGAATGGCTGCTTTTGTTCCACTGGTCTTCCCTATTTAAACAGCAATAATGAATGGAACGGGTATTCTACAGTAAATCTCTCAACACGAGCATGCGCTTTCGGCAAAAACTGGTTTTTGTCGTACAAAACAAACGCGTTTTTCACTTCCCTGGGGAGGCCGAAGTTAGATGCACCACCATGATATCGAACCCAAGACCCCTTCAACTTGCGAGTCGACCCCATTGCCAGGTTGGCTATCGGTGTGTAACGTGAAGTTACTTTAGAGGGCAACGGTGTAACGTGAAACCAACATTTAGACCTAGCGCCATTCGCAGAATACCGCAAACAGACTAGATGAATCACAAAATATTTGTACCTCTTCAAACGATCTGCATTTGGTAGAATTTAGAAGATAACCGTGTTCATCTAACGTAACTCGCTTGAACCAAAACTACATTAAACACTGACACAAGTAGAAACATTAGATGACGTGAGAAATAATTATAAATATTAGGTTAACACAGTTCAGCGTATTATCACAGTTGAAAAGCTAGTGGCAGGGCTGTGCCTAAACAGCCGTCAAGGTGAAGGATAGTCAATTCATAGGTTAATGGACTGGTGAAGACACAAATTCACGATTTCCGGCAAGCTGTGGCATTTTTAATCCATAGATGGAAGGAATTAAATATCAGCTTCAACAAATTGCTTAAATATGTTTTTGATCAAGCAAGATGCACCAAAACGTGCTTGATACAAAGTCACAACAAAAGGCTCCTCAGTCCAACGAAGCGTCGACAAGTGTAATAAAAGAATCACTGGACAACAGTACCATCATAGATATATTCCTACCTATTCCTCAGAATACAAAGTCAGAATTTATTCAGCTCTTACACAATTTAATTTCTTTTGCAGCCAAGCTTCATTGAGAAAAACTGAAATTTGGCCACATCGCATGGAACCAAGTTACTAGGACAGAACTCATATTGTTGCCACAATCAATCATCAATTATAGTACAATGAAAGGCAAAAACCAAGGTGAATGATATAATAGAGACACGTAACGTCATGCCCATGGTAGTTTGACCTTGCCCAAGGAAAATTGTCAGTTCAGCATATCCGTCTTATGCTATGTTTGAAGGAAAGATGTCTGAGCTGATTGTTGCATGATGCCAGGGCTGCTGACATCTTGTGATGGAATTGTTGTTTCCTGCTGAAGACCAAAACACGTATATAATGCTGAAGTAACCTTAATCGGAAAATATTAGATCCCCAGGAACGAAGCTTACCTGCATCTGCATCAGTTGAAGAGGCTGTTGGTCTGGAGCATATGCATATGTCTGTGGCTGTGACATTCGATAGTATGGCTCCTTCAGGTCGAACTTACCAAATGACGTCTGAATTATACCTCCTTGCTCGGCACCAACACCCCACGTTTTTGCTTCAACAAGTGATGGGTAAAAATTAGAATATAAAAGTACATGAAAGAAAACAATCACGAGGATGGGACCGGAAATAAGCATACTTGTCATGGTAAGATGCACCATATAGCTCTGAGCATTGTGAGCAACCATGTGAAGCTGCCCAGTAATCTCTTGTCCAACCATCACATAGAGTGGCTGGGAAAGCACACAACGTAATTGGTACCAATGTGTTGTTGGTGCCCCCGGAGCAGTTGTCAACCACCTCTCAAAGAAACTACAATGATAGAGCAGAAAAGAATAATTGACTAAAGACTGGACCTAGATGGACAAGAAAAGTAAACGTGAGTGAAGATTTGACATTGAGAGGACAGACATACAACAACAACTAAGCCTTTTCCCATACTAGACGGGTCGGCTACATGGATTCTTTGTTTCCACAGAGCCCTATCATGTGTCATGTTAGCAGTTAACTCACAATAAGCTAGATCATTCTTTGTTGTTTCTTTCCAACACTTTTGTGGTCGTCCTCTACCTCATTTAACACTTTCAAAATCTAGTTTTTCATACCTTCTAACAGGTTCTTCTTTTGATCTTCTTTCAATAAGTCCAAACCACCTTAAACGATATTCTTTCATTTTATCCTCTATTGGTGCCACACATAATTTATTTCTAATAACCTCATTATGTAAGCGGTCTTTTCTTGTATGACCACTCATCCATCTCAACATCTTAATTTATGTCACAGACATCTTTTGTACATGATGATGATTAACTGCTCAACACTCAGAATCATAAAACATGGTAGGTCTAATTGCTGCTCTATAATACTTACCATTTAACTTTAATGGTATCTTCTTATCACAAAGAATACTTGATGCTCCTCTCCATTTTAACCAACCAGCATTAATTCTATGTGTAACATCTCCATCAATTCTACCATCACTCTGAAAAATTCCATGTCTGTACTCTATTGAGAGGACGGACATACAAGTTACAAAAATTTGTGCATGTCAGCAAGTGTATGACACGGTTGGTAATCTTATGTGTAACCAAACTTTGGCATTACATAGCAGATCAGAAGCCCGAACACAGGTGGATGGTTACATTAGGTAGCCAATGTAAACCCTTATCACATCTTTTACCATGGGTTGCAATCTTTTGCACGATAATGCACCCAACAGATACATATTCAGGCATGCTTGGGGGAGAATGATACTCAAAGGCAACCTGGAAGGCCATTGTTTCACACGAGGCCCACCTACTAGACAAACCAACCAAACTACAAAAGGCAACTAATAAAGAAACAAAATACGTGTCCCACTTTGCCTTTCCACCTTGGGAAGCAGACCACAAGCAAAATGGGCATCTGGATATTTTGCCTTTAACTAGGTGAACTAGACATCGGCAGGTAAACTGAACTAATAGTTTTACAACACAGTTATCATTGAAGCTCTTGTCACAATGAAAAGGATAAAAGAAACCATTTCTTGGCACAGACAAATATTCATACAGGCACAAATATCATAGGATAAGTTGAGAATTATCAACACAATATGACAAGTTTAAATGACAAATGTAAATCAATGAGGACTTATTTTTTATTAAATTAGAGGCTTTAGAAGAGTAAGTTTGAATGCATTAAAGTATCTAAAGTAACTCACAATCAGAAGCACATACCTTCCATCAAATAGCACGTCGAACCAACATGCAAGACCGTGAACCTTTGCGGAGGTAGATGCTATGAAACTAAATGGGATGTCAATTTCATAGAGTTCCTCCTCCTAAACAAGAAACACAGAAAAAATAAACACAGAAAACTCAATATACGTGGTCTTACCCGGAGACCAAAAAGCTCCACAGAGTAAGAAGTAAGAGGATGTTTAAGACCACACAGTCACACTTGCACCTCACTAGAAGTACATTGAAGCACTATAGAAAGAAGCTTTCTACCTTAATACATGAAAAGTCCAAAGTGTGGCATATGGCTGGAGATATCAGCAGTCTTGGATCAAATGCATCAACTACAGGCTGTAATAACAAGAAATAGAAAGTCCATAGGTCATAATCTGAAAATCTAGAATTTAAGCACAAGACAGATGTATAGTGACAAATAACAAGAAGGTACCATGTAAAACTGACTGGAGAATGAAATAGTACATGTACTGTCCAAATTACAGTAGTGTATCGTTTGTTTCCAGTTTTGCAGCATATAACAACAAAATCTGTTACTAACATCCATAACTATGTTATCAATAGTGCGCTATAGCGTTTTAGCGGGGCTAAAAACGCTATTGTAGGTGACCCTTAGCGGGCGACCTGTCATATCCGATATAGCGCCGCTAACAACGCTATAGTGGTCCGCTATATCACTGTTAGCGGACAGTGTTAAATGATACGCGCTAACAGTGTTAAATAATACATGTTGGGTCGGGTCGATCCACTGACCCGATCCAAATGAAATAAAAGTCATTAACCTAACCCTCGCATAAGCAGATTTCTCTCCCACCTCTCACTGCCGCCTCTCGCCATCTCTCACTCCCACCGCTGCTCTCTTCCACCACCCCACGGATGGTACGCCCTTTCTCTCTCCTTTCTCCTTTCTTTCTTCTTATGGCGCTCCCTCAAGAAAGAGGCAAGGCACTCTCGATCAACACCTCCAAAGTCGACTAGTGCATGCGGCTTACAGTATCTCATAGAAGGGCCATGGCGCCGATGGGACTTTTGTCTGAGTGTCTAAGGAAACCCCATCCTTTCTACGAACCTTCGATGAGTTCCAAAAGAGCGGACCGGGGCCTCATCGTTCTCCCACATAGAAGCCCTGATTCTGGCAAAGCTCCCTAGGTGAGGTTGCTTGCTAGAATGGTTGATTGAAACGGATATGCTGAAATAAGTAGTGAAGGGAATACGGCTATTGCTACATATTGAATGTGGAGTCTATCTACTACAAAATCGCCATGCTTATTGATCAGGATGTGTTTGCTAGAATGGTTGATTCAATAAAAGCGAGTGCTGAACTTCTGTGGGTACATGGAAGTAAATATTAACTCTGCCACTATTGTTTGGCTTTTATTTTATAGCAAGATGTTTATTTGTGTTTAATGCAGACTATTTTAGTTTGTTTTTTTCAGCATATTTATTCTTTCCATGTCATAAAGCCAGGTGGATATGGCCACCTAAGCTCACATGCTTCAACCATATAACATTTGTGGACATACCCCATGCATGAGCAGTGTTTATCAGTGACTACATTGAAAGAAGCATTTAATTTGTCTTTCTTGTTAGTGAATAATTAACCTATAGCACATAGTTTCTTTTTAATGCTATCCCATTGTATCATGGAGCTTTAGTTTTCTACTTTGTTTCCAGTGTTGGTGTTCATGAAGATTGTGACCCTCGAGCAATGGTTGAACGCATAGAATCTTCTCAGCTACGAACTATTGATCTCACAAACAATGACCTAGCAAAAGATCATCTACGACATCTCGTAAGTTATTGAACTTCCTGGTACCCTTTTCTCCTTTTTACACCTTTCCCTTTTCATAAAGTACTCAATTATGACTTCGGTTGTATCTTTCTTATGTTTTTGTGTTTCTTTAGAAGTTAGAAGTAGAATTTGTTTATTTAGTTTGATTAATATGTATGAAAGAGGTGATTGTGTTTCTTGATATTTCTTAGAAATTAGAGAACCCATTATATATATATATATATATGATTTTTTAATCATAAATAAAAGTGTACCACTATATCCCCGCTACCGCTATATCAGGATCGACCGCTAACAACCTGTTAACCGCTATTGATAACATAGATCCATAACATGCAATATACGGAACAGCTGACATATAAAGACAATGGAGGTTAAGCAATCTATGATCACAGCATGCGTGAGCATGTTACAACCCACCCACCCACCCACACATAAAAGGAAACAAACACAGCATGGTTATACAGAAATTTTGAAACCTTGTTTGGTCATCCAAAAGACAAAGCAGAATACAGAAAAAGAGAATAGAAGAAATAAATTTTGCAACCGATGCTGGGAGCAAGAAAATGCATGATAAGTTCATTTATTTCAGAATCTATCATAGTGTGAAGTGTTAGAATATAAAATGATATCTGTATGGAACAAAAGGTTAGGAAGCCAAAAGCTAGCATAAAAACTGGTTGGACTTTTGCGGGTGAATAGTTTGCAATTTTGATGCACTCGATCCAGGGAGAACTCAAGTATACTCGAGTAAGAATGCTAATGGTATGTTGGACCTCTTAAGAAGTCATTGTGTACCCTATGAGGTCAAGGAAGGTCATTGTGGGAGAGAACTGCTGCGTTTTCTATCTTCAAGTCAAAGAAATTTCCTCTAGAAAATCAGTGCCCTTAATATACGATCCAAACCTAGAAAACATATCCTTAGGTCCCTTCTTCCGCAAACCATCCAAGATAAACAGAGCCAAAATATAGCCAATTGTTTTTATCTGGGCCAGTTGTGCAAAACTGAATACCTTTTTATAGGTCAGCTAGAGGGTGGAACACCAGGACTCCCAGGAGGTCACCCATTTTTTCTGTATTACTCACGCCCAGGCACAGTAACCTTGGCCTGGAGTTCTGATGGGATCCAGCACATTTGTGCTAAATGGATCGCATCCCATGGTAAAAGATTTGACAAAGTCTTAAGGTGGTTGATGGCTACCTAATGTAACCCTATGCTAAAAGCTTCATAAATTTTGATGGCCTACTCAATTTATTTGACCAATAGTGCACACATTGACATACAATAAAACAACAAGTCGACAACAATGTGAAACAAAAGCGAATCATATATCATGCTGCAGTATTATTTCATTTGGATTTGAGACAAAGCTTTAACAAAAGAATAAGATGGACAGTTTGACTAAATTAGTTTATGACAAAATGTTATCAGCACCACTGAAAAAGGCCCCTGGTGCCCATGAAAACAAACAACAACTAAGCCTTTTCCCATACTAGATGGAGTCGGCTACATGGATTCTTTGTTTCCACATAGCCCTATCATAATTTGTAGAATTCATGGTAAATAAGTCCGACAAAATTTTACGCTAGCTGTCGGAAGCTTAACGCAACCCTCCTTTACTCGGGCTTGGGACCAGCCATGCAAGGGTGATCCCTTACATGGGCAGAGTTCCTTGATGCCCATGAAAAGAACTAACAAATTTCTGTTTCTAACTACAGTAACATTTATCTCAACACATGTTATAATTGGAAAAGAAAATCAAAAGACAAAATGATTGTACCACTCTCTTTGAGTCACTCATTTCACAAGCAACACCAACGCTCCAAAGCAACAAGAGATACAGAAACACCACACCTAAAGAATCAAAATTGATGTGACCAGAACTAGATATTAGAGAAGCATAATAAAAGCAAGCCACCTGAGCAAAGTATCCATTGAACGCAGATCCGTACAAGGGAGTGAGGTCAACACCATAGAAGTTGGTCTGTTGCCAAAAAAGTGCCTGGAAGAAATATGAGGAAAATGCAACTAGTAAGAGGTATAAAACATCATGATGGAGAAACAAAAGAAAATTGATCATAAAGTTAAACCAATAAATACCAAAATTTCACTATTATTCGCAACAAGAACTGGTTTCATTTAAGATGTGCTACTGAGAGGAGTATTGATCACGCCATTGAAAGTAGGCCACTAAATAGTCAAATCGTTAGGTAATGCTGAGTGTCAAGCCCCTAGAAAGCCTAGATGGAACCCAGGAAGAGGATAAGTTGTCTTAGTAGGAAGAAATAAATAAAATCCAACAACGAACAAGCTAATCTACATTGTCCACAAACACATAATTATATTTGTGAATTAAAAACTAAGACAAGGCATGGCAGTGATGCCCCATCACAAGCTCTGTCTCAGAAAAGAACCGTTGTCCTGGAATTTTAAAAAACACAAAGATGGCAATAGGTTTGCAAGCATGTCATGACGAAGGTTTATCACGGATGAAACTCATATCAATACGTATCATTCTCCATATGAGTGCACGTACCACAAATGCCACATATAGTTGTATCCTAAACTCAGCTTCAGCAAACACAAGACTGATTCAAGAAATCCTATCCACATCCTAACTCAGGGTGATGGTTGGAAGTTCAGGAAATGTGTCCATTTCCCAAGAAAAAGGAACTCAGTGCAGTCCTACGGCTACAAATATAAACAGTTTTTGCTATTATTTTCCATGATTTTCAAGACAGACTTCATGGATGAGTTTCACACTGTCCATGTACAGGAAAACGGGTGTGGGTAGAACACCCTGGCAGTTCACCCTTTTTCTTTCATTCCTACACCCACATCAACATAAAAGTTCAGGGATATCAGTCTACAACCTGAAAGTTCCCTTTTGCAGCATGTGGAGAAGGAATACAAGAAATGTATCAGAAAAGCCAAACTTGCAAACTACAAGTAGGAACATTTGCAAGCATTAATTTCTGTCATTTCAATATAAGAGAATGGCCAACCATGACTTTCATTTTAGTTCTAAGCACAAAAAGACATAATTCCTTGGCCATCTCTGCTCTGTTAAAAGATTTATCACCATGCATTCACAAAGGAACTAAAGGCTCAGCAGATATAGACATGCCAATTGGAGGGTCACTTGACATAATCATGCTGCTAAAAAGAAAAAGAAATGAAAGGTCCTACAGCTACAGATGTGGATAGCCTTTTAAATTATTTTTTAGCAGACTTTATGGAAGAATTTGACATAGCCCATCATATACAAGGAACAGTGAAAATGGGTATGTGCAAGATACCAGCAGTATGGCAAGTTACCTTCCTTTCGTACTTTACTACACCCACATTAATATGAAAGCGAAAGGTTATCAATGTATCCCTCAAGTTTCCTCTTTTAGCATGTCGAGAAGAAATACATGAAATGTATCAGAAAAAACAAACTTGCAAACTACAAGCAGAATTTTTGCAGGCATTAGTTTCTGTTGTTTAATATAAGAGTGGCCAACCATGACTTATACTTCAGCTCTAAGCACAAAAATGCCATAACTCACTTGACCCACTCTGTTACATATCTGTTAAAAGAATTATCCCTATCCGCTGTCATCGGAAATAGAGGTTCAGCGGTTGTACGCATCTTTTAAAGGAAAGCAACTCGAAAGTCCTAGCAGACTACTCAAAGATCTGCATAGTACAGCATTTTCCCCTTCTTGCATGTGACCTTACAAATGTTAGTAAGTAATTTGGTTTTGGGAACTATACGATTGCCAGTTTTCAACACCTCCTAGACATTGTCGGTTATCAAATTGAATCATCATAGCCTCATAAGCACCTCAGTTATTACAATTAGAAGATACTCAAAAACTTCATGAAACAGCATACGATTCCTGTCATGGGTTTTTGGGTAGGGTTACAAAGAGAGGCCGAAGGCTAACACACACATGCACAAGCACCCTCCTGGGAAACAAACTCACCACAGCATGGGAGTCAGAGAGCCCTGCCAGTTGAGTTAAAGTCTGGGAGCCAATGAGCTTCAATTTAATCCAAAGAAGGAAGATGCCATATTAATGCATGAACAATTATTATAGCATCGTACATTTAGTTCCCCATGAGCAAATCACTAGTGTATGAAAGATGGCAGCATGCTAATGAAAGGCTGATCAACACATGAACTCATATCTTTATTATTTACCAAGTTCCATAGCAGCAACAAGCAATCCATCTCATACATACCGGAAGTCTGAATATTTCTAAATGAAAGAAAGTGAGCAGTTGCTATTTAACCATAAACCAAAAGAAAAATTGGAACATTCTGAATTCCAGAATAAAAAACTAAATGCAGAACAATAGTAATAAAAAACGAAGTAGCAGGTTCACGCTGAAATCGTAACATATGATGAATGAAGAATAAATAAATAGAAGTAACAGATCAAGACTATCAGAATAAAAAGGAAAAGTAAGAACAAAAGCCACAAGTTTCACTCATGGACAGTCAATTTTACAATGACCATAATAAAAGTGATCAGTTATATCAACATGGCATGCGTACAACAAGTTCAGGTCTGAATACGTTTGATAAGTGGAAAACAAGTCTCAAATATAAATGCAAAATCAAAACTTTTTTAATTAAGAGGATGCAGTAGATTCATTTCTCCCCGATGATCAAACAAGCATTATCGTTAACATACCTTATTTGCAACTTCAACATAAAGATATTCATCGCTAAATGGTGCCACGTGTATCCTGAAGGAAAACATAAGATATAGCATCATAGGCTAGATCAGGAAAACCGAAATGATGAAGCACCTATAGATGAGGTACTTTAAGAAGTATTGCATAAGCTGAACAAACAACGCCATTGCAACTTCAAGATATGGACATGTCCGGCAGGGCTCTGTTAAGTCAACTCCAGGATTTGACACAACCAACTCTTATTTGATAGTTAGGATAATATGTTACTTTATTTGCCTATTTGGTGCTGAATATGCACAAAGTATTGGTGTGGCTCAGAGTTTGGTAATTTATCAGCAGGAATCAACATCCAAGTGTCGCTCAACACACATCTCTCTCTCTCTCTCTCACCTGTGCCGATGTAAAATTGTGGCAATACAAGACGCTTTGTACCATTTGTTTGTGCCGATGTAAAATGTATTCTAGTAGTTACCCCACGTTGGACCAGGTTTTATAACACATTACAGATTATGTGATTCCATATCAATCCTGTCAAACACATTTTTTATTTTTACAGTCCAATTGTGGAAATGGATGGACAAGCTTTTCTAGTATTTGTGAAAAACAAAAGTACGATCATTCACAAAAACCTCAACCTTCTTCCCACTTTCATGAGACCGTCCCCAAGCACCAAAACTATTGTTTAGCAAATAAAAAGTAGCAAAAGATGTGTTAGGTAAATCTAAGGGATGTGTACCGGCACAAAAGGAAGCTTGGTGGCGGGAAGTGGTGAAAGATAAGATCAAGGTGAAAAGGACATATTATAAATTGCATTATAAGGCTAATAAAATTTGGGAGGATTACAAGAAACCAAAGAAAGAAGTGAAAAAGATCATTAGTGATGCAATAACTAAAATTTTGAGAGGATCTATATAAAAAAATCAACTCAAAAGAAGGTGGAAGAGATATTTTAAGGATAGCTAAAGTTAGAGATAAGGAAACTAAGGATTTAACTTTTGTTAAATGCATGAAAAATGAGGATGAGAAGATTCTAGTGGAAAGTGATGATATAAAAATAAATAAAAATTTTATTTTCATAAGCTTTTTAATGAAAGTATAGGTGTTAATATTAGCTTAAGAGAGTTAATCAAATCAAAAGAGTATATAAACCATAATTTCTATCGACGTATTCAAAGAGGGTTGGTAAATCTATAGGACTAAATAATATTATTACATTAGTATAGAAAATCTTAGTATCACTAATGGATAAACATCCCCCAAAAGGAAAGTTTTAAATACCTAGGGTTAATTTTTCAGAGTGATGGAAGAATTGATGGAGATGTTACGCATAGAATTAATGCTGGTTGGTTAAAATGGAGAGGAGCATCAGGTATTCTTTGTGATAAGAAGATACCATTAAAGTTAAAAGGTAAATAGTATACCGTAGCAATTAGGCCTGCCATGTTTTATGGTTCTGAGTGTTAACAGTTAATCATCAATATGTACAAAAGATGTCTGTGACATAAATGAAGATGTTGAGATGGATGAGTGGTCACATAAGAAAAGATCGTATACATAATGAGGTTATTAGAAATAAATTAAGAGTGGCACCAATAGAGGATAAAATGAGAGAATATCGTTTAAGATGGTTTGGAGTCTTTGGACATATAGAAAGAAGATCAAAAGAAGAACCTATAAGAAGGTATGAAAAACTAAACTTGGAAAGTATTAAAAGAGCTAGAGGATGACCACAAAAGTGTTGGCAAGAAACAATAAACAATGATCTAGCTTATTGTGAGTTAACTGCTACCATGGCACACGATAGGGATCTGTGGAAACAAAGAAGCCATGTAGACGACCCTGTCTAGTATAGGAAAAGGCTTAGTTGTTGTTGTTGTAGTAGTATAGAAAATCTTAGGCGAGATGGGTACAATTGACTTAAAAGATTATTTAATGAAATATGAAAATTTCAAATGATGCCTATGTAGGACTAGACAATATTACTACAGAAGTGAAAAATCTTAGAAGAGACAAGAAGATATCATAAAGTTGAAAGGCAAATATTATAGAGCAACAATTTGACCTGCTATGCTTTATGGCTCCGAGTATTAGGCAATTAATTATCATGTCCAAAAGATATCCGTGAGATGGATGAGTATTCACACAAGAATAGAACGTATATGTAATGAGATTATAAATTGAGAGTAACACCAATAAACGATAAAATGAAAAAGAATTATTTCAGATGGTTAAGGAAGATTCGATAAGAAGATACAAGAAACTAGATTGTGAAAATGTTAAAAGATAAAGACGAAGACTGCAAAATTGTTGGAAGGAAACAATAAAGAATGATTTAACTTATGTTACTTGTTAGCATAGCACATGATCGAGCTCTAAGAAAACAAAGAATCAAACTAGTCAACCCCATCTAGAATGGGAAAAGGCTTTGTTGTTGATGTTGTAATAGAAATCATAACTCCATTAATTTCCACAATCCCCACATCAATACACTATAAAATATTTGGTTTTACTTAAAGCCTTTTCCCATAGTGAGGTTATTAGAAACAAATTAGGAGTGGCACTAATAGAGGATAAAATGAGAGAACATCGTTTAAGATGGTTTGGACATATAGAAAGAAGATCAAAAGAAGAACCTATAAGAAGGTTAGAAAAACTAAATTTGGAAAGTATTAAAAGAGGTAGAGGACGACCACAAAAGTGTTGGAAAGAAACAATAAAGAATGATCTAGCTTATTGGGAGTTAACTGCTAACATGGCACACGATAGGGATCTGTGGAAACAAAGAATCCATGTAGCCAACCCCGTCTAGTATGGGAAAAGGCTTAGTTGTTGTTGTTGTACTTAAAGGCCAGCACCAAACAACCTGTTAAAGAGTTCAAGCAAGCTCAAGTTTGTGTCGTCAAAACTAGGGTTGTATGATATACCATTTTGATCCTTCCCATGCTACGATATGTTGGTAGTACTACAATAAGATATTTATAACATTGAACATTATAAATTATCACGATATTATTGCACCTTTTAGAAGCCTGACTACACTATAAAATATTTGGTTTTACTTAAAGGCCACCACACAACCTGATAAAGAGTTCAAGCAAGCTCGAGTTTGCGTCATCAAAACTAGGGTTGTATGATATACCATTTTTATCCTCCCCATGCTACGATATGTTCGTAATATTACAATAAGATATTTATAACATTGATCATTCTAAATTATCATGATATTATTGCATCTTTTAGAAGCCTTACTACTTCTGTAATTTATACCAACTTCTTTGTTTTGCACCTTAAATTTCGTTTCCATTTACACTTTATGACACTTATAAACACAATTTTCTCTTTTCCTTTTCTCATAAATACACATAATTTAACAAATAACATATGTTCAGGCACAAACTACACGCAATGACACTCGCATATTCATCAGTAGATGAGGTACTCCAAAAATAAATTAAATGCAGTTAACATTCAATAGAAAACATGAGATTTTATATGAAGTGGTGAACCAGACCTGCCAAGTGTTGGAAACATTTTACCATTGGGAGCAAGGAACCGATCTCTTGCTATCACATATGACTCCAACATCCTCTCGTTGATTAACAAAGTGCCTGCAACACGTTTTCATTAATCCAATTGGCAAGCAAAAGAACATAAGTAGAACAAAATAAAAGGGTGGTAAAGGTGCCGGTAAGTAATAGGCATGAGCTGTTAGATAACTTAGATTCAAAAGTGTATGATGCTTAGTATCCTGTTATGTGCTCCAGATGGAGAAAACGAAGTGCACTTCTAGTGCTAGAAGAGCTACAGGGAGGTAAATTACTAGCTTAGAGATGACAATGAAACATAAGATCGAATTCCTCCTTGTACTGTAGAAGGTTTTGCGCTTATTTGCAAAGTGTAAGCGCATAAAAACAGTCACCAGCGATTTGAAACTTTTGGTAACACAAGAGAGTGAAGTAGGGAAAAGGAAGCTTTTTCCAGCCTCAAAAAGTGCAATTACTATGAGAAATCAAAATATCAATGAACAGAGGTGTTGCAATGTCTAGCTCCTACTTTGGTATCCGAAGTGCAACTGACTTCTGCAGTACCACAAAAGAAAAGGAGTATAATTGCCATCGGTTCTTCAAAAGCGGGGACTGGTGAGACAAGTGCATATACAAGAGTAGTCTAACTAAAGCATATGACTAAGAGTGAATCATGCATGAAATAGGAGTTAGAAATCATTGTTTAAATTTTGAGATTCACAAATAACCAAACTATATTGAGCATAAATACCCATAGGCTCCGAGATTAAGATATCTGCTTTCTCAGGCAATTCCACCTCTTCGACTTTCCCTTTGATTACCTGTGGTTTCAAGAGTACACATGCTTAAGTAATTCCCACAACACGATCAAGAATATTGACAATGAATTACTTAAAGCAAATTCTCTAGAATAAGTTAACCGTTATTTTCTGCTCCAGCGAAGGATTCCCAGAGATAAGTTTGCGTGCATATTCTACCATATCAGATGCCTCCACTGCATAAACATGCTTTGCTCCGGCCTGCACAATAAAACTTACTAGCGTGATGACTTCCAGGATGTGTGTAATCTAAATATTACCTATCAAACAGAATGCACTTTATAACTCCAGTACCCAGAAAGAACATACCTGAGCAGCAAATAATGAAAGAATACCACTGCCAGCACCAACATCAACCACTACCCGATCATGAAAACAAATACGGTTCTCGATCACAGCTGCATAATACGTGCCTACAGCACAAGGAAATCACATTATGGTGGGAGAAAAACAATTAGCAACATACATGTGAAACACAGAGGCCAAAAATGAATATCTGGAGTTTCAGAATCATGTTTTACAATTAAAAACATTTGCAATTTTGCAGACATGTCTTGGATTTAAAAGCATTTTACACTATCCTAAAAGAAAGAAAAAGAATGAAGATAAAGCATGAGGAAGGGAAAACATAAAATCTATATTAAACTTATAAACCTGTCCTCACAAAATCTTGCAACATGTTTTGCTGGTGCAGGAGTTGTCCATAATAATGAAAATACATTTTGGCTGATGCTGCCTCAATTTTTTCATCAAACTTGCTTCCGCTAGTCAACATCATCCCCTTTTCCAGCTCTGATCCTGAACCAAGAGATATCGTTAGCAAGTCCCAGATGGCCCATCAATTATTGTTCAACACAGGCCCAATCTCCACCTACAAACATGCACCCCCGCAACCCACAAAAGAATAAAAATATATAGATTATTTTTCTCAAAATAGATATACATAAAAAGCAAAATGCCCAACATCCGTCATCTTCTGCCTACTATACTTCTACAAACAATATTCAGCTCAAAAAACAGTAGAAGACAAAGCTCTAGGAGAACTTCAAAATCATAACAAACTATCAGCATCATTTATTGGTAATATTATATGAAAACAGTGTTCCCTTAACGATACTTCTACAAAAAATATTCAGCTTATGAAACAGTAAAAGAAAAGCCCATGGAGAACTCCAAAATCATAACTCTCAGCATCAATTATTGGTAGTTATATGAAAAGAGAGTTTCGAAGTTCTTATATTATCACTATGATAATAAGCTGACTCAAATATATCCAGTATGTCTTTGTGGCTGCCTGTTCTCAACAGGACAGCATGCAGAGTATATGGTACAGTTTAGAACAGAACAAAGCTTTGGTTGTGGCACCAGCTTCATGCAAGATTAATTAGAGTCAAACTAATGACTTGATATTACTCAAATGGCACTGGTAGATACCAGCAACAAATAACATACCAGTTACTTCATGACTAGTTACATTCTTCCATTGTTCAAATGCTAGATGGAAGGAACTGCTTTCATCTTCTGTACTAAAGGTGATCGTAATTGCTCGAGAGAAAGCCCTCTGATCAACATTTGAAAAGAACCAGAGAAGGTAGGAAATGTAAATTGTGATAGCAAAGCAATTGCTAGAACATAAATGGAAACATAGTTCGTTGAAAATCATAGAAACCAATCACTCAGAAAACATCAAATGAACTAGAAAACAAAAATCAAGTCAGGCATAAAACCTAAATGATACACATGAACCTAGCGAGAGTTATTGATATGCAGCACATTCAGTTGTCAAGAAGATCAAGCCAATCAAACATCAGAAATGCATAAAAAATGGTCTAGGTTATCATCAACTACATTAGATTTCAGTAGTATGTGAATAATCCATACAACGCCGTTTCACTGAAAAACTCCATGATAGAATGGAGCCTTCGTTTACCTAGTCATTGCCAATTACAAATTCCACAAATGCTATGGGCTATAAGCCTCCATATGTCAGGCAACCATAACAAGTCAGAGGAGACGAGCAGAGAGCATCTTGCAGAAAGATGACCCCACCTCAAGAGTCAGTAAGAAAATTATAATTCCAAATTCTCTAGGAAAAAATAATAATATCAAGTTTATGAAATTCCTCGCAAACTATCAAAGTAATTGGTCTCTGCCTCCCCAGGATTGTGATGTTGAAAAAATGGTTTTCAAGCTACTAGTTTCACCTCAGCAGTTTACTAAACTGAAAGTTTTGCAGTTCATACCCAAATTTGGTTGTGTGAAAGAGAAATGTTAAGACTTAAGACAATCAATTTAATTTGGCGAGTCCTCAAGCATCATAATGGCCAACTCTTCTAATAGGGGTCTACCTAGTGAGAAACAGATTCCCTTGATACTAGATTGTCATTTCTGCAAAGATTTGGGAACTGCAGTTTGTGGCACGGATTCGTACAATGTGGTTTGCATCTCATTGGCCTGAAAGAACATCAATTCCCCTTGGACCAGAAGAAAAAACTAGATGCATTTGCTACATCTTACAACAAATTTTGACATCCAAATAACCAAAACATGTCCTTTTCCGGCACCGTCCAAAGTGGACTCATAGACATTCACATGAAATGAAATCATTCATGGAATGTGGAACCGCATAACAATGAATTTCATCCATAAAGGGGGTAAACTGGGAAACACCTTATTTGTATCCAAAGTTCCAAACTGTCACTACTAATAGCAGTCACCACTTTGTGGTGTCCAACAATGGTGGTGAGCTTCCATCGCTACTCATAGCAGCCACCATCAACAACGTTGGCAAGCTTATAGCCTTCTACCATTTGCTTGGAGAAGACATTTTTTAACCTTCTTATCCGCTTTTTCTTCTTCTATTGCTTCTTTTTTTCTTTTCCGTGTCCTCTTTCCACTTCTCTTTTCCCATCTCCTATTCTTTCTTAATTTTATTATCTCTTTCCTCCCCTCTTCTTTTCCTCTTTTCCACTCTTATTCTTTTCTTTTTCTCTCTTTCCATGTCTATGATGTACACAATCATTTCTTGTCATATACAAAAGTGCATTATTTCTTTGGCAAATGGTCAATAACTTCATTCTTTTAGATTTAAAAATGATGATGCTTCAAATTTTATAAATATATTTAAGACTCAAGAGTTTCCCAGATTTTGTTGTTTATACGAATTCACATTATATATGGTTTGGTATATGCTTTTGTGCTATTTGTAGAATTAATGAATTCCTTTCATTTATTGCTTAATCCGCTTTAATTTTTCATATAGGATTTCGCTTTATTAGGTTAGAGTCGTTAGACATTGATCACTCGCTAGATGCTGACAGTAACTTTGCTAATGTTAGCAATTCAAAGACATGGGAGACACATGGATGGAAGCAACACAAGGACATAAGCCATGCACACCCTCCCTCAGTCCTGCTATGACCAAGAATAAATATTAGATACAATCCAACTATGAAGAGTGAAAAGAAAACAATAGTTGTCTAAAGGGAATCCTTAAGGAAGATGAAACAAGAGCTTGGACAAGAAAAACTAACTGGCAATTGTCAAAGATCAATTCGTGAGGTGGAAAGCAGTCAGGAAAAGCTACATAGACAGATACAGTAGGTGCATACATCCATGTCTGTGTGTGCATGTGTTTTAACAGAATATCATTATGCACTGGGAATGCAACTTTCCGTGTCTCTTCAATGTAGCTTTGTTGGAAGAATGTCTGGAGTAATTCAATTAGAGAGAAGCTAGCTCAATGGTCAACGTCCAAAGGAATGAAAACAACATGCAAACAAATTGAACAATTAGAGAGAAGATACTTATCTCAACATATTACAATATTGTGAATGAAAACAACAGAACGATTTCGGTGAAAAGAAGGAACATTATGGTGATCCATGTGAGCATCCAATGAAAGACAACAGCGTACATGAAGAATGGATAGACAGGATAACAATACAAGTGTTTCGTCGTAACTGTTCTCTTGAATTTTTTCACGGCTTTACATCTCTTTCAGTTTAATCAACATTTGAACAAATTGAAGACACCCAAGAGACAAAGAGTGCGTACCTCCTTCAATTTACTGGACTGAACGTTTTGGGCTATACAAATTGTTTCTAAAGGGCTTAAACCAAAAATCTGCAAACAGTAAGCCAAGAGGTCACAATAAGCATACTGCCTATCAGGCCTTCCAACAACCATATGTTATGATAAGCAAAATACTTGTTGGAAGTTATTCCAAAAGGATTTCAGAAAATGGTCCACCAATTTTGTGATACAAATTAGTATATGACTTGACAAAGTATTTTGTACCATAGTAGCAAACAAATTTGATACAGTCTTTCTTCCGAAGGTAAAGGTGTGCATTCCTCTAAAATCAAGCACATCATGATATAACTAAACATACAATTACGATAGCAAGATTTCCACTGATCACAAATGATAAGAAAATAGGCAGCTTTCACATTAATGTGCACATATTCACCTAGTTATCGTCCATAAATAGCGTGTTTCCAAAATGAAATCCCCAACTCTTAAGTGTACATAAGCAAAAAAAGATGCCTGGAAGTAAACTCATTAATTTCATCCATAAATAGCGTGTTTCCCAAATGAAATCCCCAACTCTTAAGTGTACATAAGCAAAAAAAAGGTGTTTGGAAGTAAACTCATTAACGTCATCCATAAATAGCGTGTTTCCCAAATGAAATCCCCAACTCTTAAGTCTACATGCAAAACTCATTAACTTCATGTTTCTTGCGATTATAGGGAAGACAAAGTACGAACTATATTCGAGCCAAGTTCAAATGATAAGGACTGATTAGAAATGAAGTTTAATCCAATGCTGAATGTGAAACTTAACCGTTAAAAAAGCATATCTAGTCTTTTTATACTGCCACGATGGCATTATAAGATGAACGTCAGGCCATTGGGAAGTGACTCGGTATCATCATTACAAGCGTACACACGCAGGTCTGTGGAGGAAAATGAACCAGAATGCAATAAGAATTGGAATAAGCGGAGATTGCCTTGCCTGGAAAAAGCAGCAAAACTCGTTCACGCTTACGATTAGCAATACATGCTTCCAGAATAGAAGAAAACAAACGTAACAGCTACATTTACATGAAGAAGAGCTACACAACTAACGGATAAAGGATTCTTCACGTCCTCCCTGACAAACCGAACTTACTTTCTTCCTCTCTTCCACGGAACTAGTGAACAGAGAACCAAGAAAAACCAAAAGAAGATAGAGAAATGAACGCCTGCTCTCACCTGAGATCTCCTCGGATCAATCTCCACAACGACTTCATCGCCCCCCTGAAGAAACCGAAGCTGCGGTCCCTCGGCACCGACAGAAAAGCGAGCGACGGCAACGAAGTCTGGCTTCGCCGACGGCGGTGAAGAGGAAGAGGAAGAAGAAGACGCAGAAGATGAGAAGAGAGTAGACAGAGAATACGAAGAAGAATGCACAGCGACGGATATATTAGGGAACTCTTGCCGTCTCTGGGTATCGCCGCCGACCTCCATCTTCATTACGGTTTCGCTTTCGCGATTTAGGGTTTTTGGATAGAAGAAGAGCGAGAAAGCCTAACGGGAGCCACCATTGCTCCTCGTATTTATGTAAAAGACGCGGCAACGGACGCGCCACAAATGATTCGATGGGCATCCTCGTAATACGCCGTTTTACGTAGTCAAACTTCACTCAACGTGCGTAAGTATGGACCCCCATTATACGTCAAGTGGATCTTGCTCGTGAAACGTTTCACATAACCTCTTCAGGTAGAATCAATTTCCTGGGTTCGGATTGTCAAAAGATCCAGATGACTGTGACCCAGTACTGAACCCAGCTCAGGTCCTACTGGATCGGGGTTAGATTCCTAAAGTGTTGTCCTGAGTTGAAAGTGTTGGACTACCCCGATCCAGATGATCAGGTGGATTGAACTCAAACCAAAAGAATCCGAGCCTTACTCGGCACTGAGACGAATAAGAATCATCGTTGAGCTTCATCTTGTATCATATTATAGCCTTTTTTAGGTGAAATATTTGCATTAAACTCAAGAAAGTATGGTCATGTTTTATGGTTTCTCCTTTGGAACTCTTCTCAAACTGATGAGAATGAGATCTTGAAATTCCTATCTGCCCCACCTCGTCTCGCTGCGGGACAGGACAAGGGAGGAAAGACATGCAAATGTCTATTATATAAAATATATGTATCTCATATATTTATATATTTCTAAGTATTTTATATGTGTATATATGTTCTTTATATAAATATAAATGTATACTTATACACATAATAGCTTCTAATTTAATAATATAAAGTACCACAAAGAAGATATTGTATTTTTTAAATATATAATATTAATTGATTTAAAAAAACACTTTGGTAGGTTCAAATTGGTGGGCAGGTTCCAATCGCTCACTCTCTCTACATACACACACATATATATAAGTGTGTATGTGTGTGTTAATAAAGCATATGTGCATCATGTATATATAATATATACACTAAGTATATATTTGCACTCTAGTTAAACTACAGTTAACTAGAGTGATCTCTAGGGTTGATTTGTGAAGGTGTTGATCTCGTGTTACATCTCAAACCCAATGTCTTCTTTTTCCTCTGTTATTATTTTAAACTGGGAAGACTTAGGTCTTATTTGTTTATTACCCATTTTTTCCAAAATAAATGGATAATTGAAAATCACTTGTTTTTCGTTAATTGAATATAAAACCAAATTAAAGCTCGCGTTGAGTTGTTTCATGATAAGGTATTTGATTTTAATGGAAAAAAAGTAGTTATCTGAGCTTTTTAGAATCCACATATATAAATACAACGAAGTTCTATACTCGTTGTCAAAAGCCTAACACAAGCTTTCGTATTTATGTGTGCTCGAGAACGACAATGTAAGAGTGATCCCTTCTATGGGGTGAAGTTGTGACAACAATTTTTTATTGTTGAATCAATCGGCACAAACACACACGCGAAAATCTATTCCCGTAAAAATGCAAAGCTAATAAAAGAAAGTAAAGAAAGAATACCACAAGCTGTCCAAACCATTCTCGAATCATAGACCTCAAGTTATTATCCAATTCGAGTAGCACCCCAAGTTTTTTGGGTCGGGTCACAATTAGGGTTCAAAATCCAAACCACATTAACAATGGCCAAACAGCAAGTTGTCACCGTCGCCAAGAGAATACAGGGATTGATTGTAATAATCGTTCGAATGTATAAAAAAGTGGTATGTATGTATTTGGATTATGGTTTCTTTTATGTATGGGTTTGGATTATGAGAACTAGTTAGGTGTGCTGGATACTGATTGTGACCGACCCATTTTCAGTTCACCTCCATATGGATTATGGGTTCACTTCATCTCCATTCAGTTATTGTTGCACTACGTTCTAAAAAAAATTAAACTGATTATTTAAAATGATTGATTCCAGTTTTGACCGATTTAGATTCGAGAAAATATGAAACCAAAACCAAACCAGGTGGTGTCTGACCGGTTTCAAATCCGATTTCAACGTTTCGTAATCCCTTCCTAATGGTACCGTCTAACCGGCTCCAAACTGGATCACCGGGGGCCAGGTGGGAAAGGTGAAAGAGGTGAGCCAAGAAATTGGGTGGAGTTCAAATAAATGCTGATGGCCACAATCTGCTTGGGTTTACGGATCCGAATCTCGGCATTAATCATTCCGCATTAAATGCGCCGCCCTACTTGCCCTCCCCTCTATGCTTGAATCATCTTGCCCGGTTTGGAGAGCCGTTTCAGAAGGAAGGAGGGAGTAATCAAGTAAAGATTGAATTGGGTCCTGACCGAGTTGGGGATGGAAACGGATCCACGGAGATACTGGTGTCCGAACTCGAGGAGCTCGGTCAGGGTTAAAATGGCTGAATTGATTCCATGGAGCATAGGTTTACGTTTAAAGTGAGATTGGTTGCAAAGTATTTTTCGCAAAAAGAGATGATAGATTATGTTGAGACATATTCTCATATTGTTAAATTTGCATCCATCAGAATAATCATGGCGATATTTGTATATTGTGATTTTGATTTATATCAGTTAGATGTAAAAACTATTTTCCTAAATAGAGATTTAGATGAAATCATATATATATATATATATATATATATATATATATATATATATATATATATATATATGTAGCAACCCGAAGGATGTATAGTTGAAGACGAAGAAGATAACGTATATAGGTTGAGAAAATCTTTATATGACCTGAAACAATCACCTCGTTAATGATATTTGACTTTTTAAAATGTCATAGTTGAACTTCGGTTTGTGGCTAATGAGATTGATCACCGTGTATATATCTTGAATATTGTGAGTCACTTTGTCATCCTATCTCTATATGTAGATGACATATTGTTGACCGAAAATGATAATGAGATGATTGTCAAAACCAAATCATGGTTAAACTCAAGGTTCAAGATGAAGGATATGGAAGAAGCATCCTATATCCTAGGTATAAAGATTTCTCGAGATAGAGAATCAAAACTTTTATGCCTAAATTAAGAGAAATATATTGATTATATTCCCACGAAGTTTAAAATGGGTGAATGCAAATTTGTATCTACACCTGTTGCGAAAGGGGTCAAATTAAGTAAGATTGATTGTCTCAGTGAAGGAGACGATAAGCCTAATATTCTTTATGCATAGGTTGTGGGCAGCTTGATGCATGCTATGTTATGCGTAAGACCTAATATCAGCTTTATTGTTGGTCTTATGAGTAGATATCAAAGTAATCCTGGTTGGAAACATTAGATAGTTATGGAAAAAAATCTAAGATATCTTAAATGAATAAAATACTTAAAACTTTGTTTTGAAACATATGAATTGAAAGTGATAAGATACTTATATGCTAACTTTGCTCAGAGCAAAAATGACAACAAATAAACCTCAGAACAAATATTTTTATTTAGAGGTGGTGCAGTTTTTTGAGCTTGCAATAAATAAGATTGTGTAGCGTTGCATACACATGTGCTTGCAGTATGATTTCTACTAATATCGTTTTGATAAGTCGCTTCATACGTGATTTGAAGTTGGATATAACTAACGAGCTAGTTGTTATTTATTATGACAACAATGCATCAATTACTCTTATTAAGAGTAGAGTTGATATCTTAATAAACAAATATATAATGGTTAAATAACACTATGTTCAAAATGAAATAACTATATGTTATATGCCAACTACTCATATGTTGGTTGACTCCTTAATAAAAGGCATCTAAGAAGAATTGTTTATTAAACATGTAACCCATATGGGGTTGAGATATGCCTAGTGTATAAGTATAGATAATACACTTTATTGTGGGTTATAGTGGAAAAACACATTGCTTGTGAAAATATGTATAATGAATAAAAGTTGTAATTTAGTTGCAACACGAAAAAAGATACAACTTAACTCCAAAGTAGTGGGAGAAAAAACGAGTGTATCAAAAGATTGACTCAAGTGGCTAAGTGGGAGATGTAATTAGTGGATGACAACTATCGGCCCCATTAGTAACAACAATCATGAAATGTGGGAAGAATGACATTTTTTTCGGATTTCATGAGATTATATTTTCAAAAATATAAACATTCATAAAATAATTTTTGTTTTGAAAAAGTCACATGCATCTACGGGATAAAGTGAAATGACTAGGAAAACTTGAAAGATATCTATAAATACAAAAACTCATACAAAAAGTGTACGTGATTCACATTACAGTCTTGTCATAAAACCCTCTGGGTAACCTAGAAAAATATTATCTTCTTTGTTCTCTTTTATGATACTTTACAGGAAACACATATAATTCAACAAAAAGGAGAACAAAGATCGGACAATCGGCTTTCGGTGCGCCATAACGAACCCCGAAAAGCTCAAACGTCTCCAACAAACAAGGACTACCGAACATGTTCCTCTTTGTTGCATTTTACTTTTATGCATGTAACCCTACGGTTTCTTCATACTCTATCTCTCTCATCCACTCACACAAATGAAATGAAATTAAGTTTTTGTTGCTCAGATTAAGCAAAACAAAATTATGCTTTGATCTAGTGTTTGGATTAGGCAAACAAAAGCAATCATGGAGAACTAAAATTGTGCTTAAGCTGGATTCAGTACGTTTTTATTAATCAAAGCACCCGAAATTGTTGGTTCTCTCATTGTTTTGCGATACTCAGTGTAATTCTCTCATTCACCTCTTTAAAGTGTTCATGCCTCTTCCCATTGGCTGCACCGGCTCCATTCGTAAGCCCTCCTTCATCCTCAGAGGTATAAACCAACCGATCACTAGTGGAGTGATGGATTTCAATAGCATATATTGGAGCCGATGACAAGCACTACCCAACTGCTTGAGGAATTCTGGGTTTATAGAAACTCCTCAGTTTATCTTTTCAAATCTGAAGCACTCGACTAAAAGTTTAAGTGCGAGTTTTTGAGGTTAACTTTTACATATCTTAAACTTTCAAACCTCAAAATCTCATCGTGTCATCAACCTCTTGCACAAAAATGGCTTCTTCTGCACATATCTCATGGTGCACGAACACGATTTTATGCTTTGCAAATTTAAGATCTATTACGAGCAGTGAGGATCTACATTGAGTTGAGGTGGGGCATCCACCCAATTTAAGAACGAACAGAAACAATGGGACACCGTTAAATCCATGATATATGAAACATACTTCACCCACCCTAAACAGTACCATGCACTCCACCCAAAGATTTCTAGATCCCCACTAATTATGACTGCAGCCCTTACTTATACAGGCCCTCAACAAAGCAGAAATTCATCGGAGAGCATTTCAATGGCCATGTATCGTATCACATAGGCGATTTTCACCTGAAATTCAAAGAACATGTTCTGGGTATGGCTGAAAACATTTAGAACATCATGAACTGAGTGCTTCAAGCTTGATCATATTTGCCAAAAGGCTGAAAATAACGCAGCGAAGATGGTAAACCTGGAAATTTACAAGTGGAGGCCGGCACTGAAACTGGTGCGTATCCTGCTTATTTTCATTTTTAGTTGATGATCATCAGATGAGTTTTTTCTTTGTGCAGTACACCAGCGGTAACCGGAAGCCCAAAGGATCCACCCCGACTAATCCACTGCAATCTGGGTCTGCCCACTATGGGGTAAAGCTTTCCCAGATCTGGTTTCCTCCATTCCCAGTGCTCGAACTTAAGACCTTGCTTAAGGGGAAGCATTACCGAACCACTTTGAACCAACGAACCGTTGGTTATCAGATGAGATTAACAAAGCTTTGCCCTTGGACCAACTAAAAGTTCTGTCACAAGGGCTCGCCTTGGGGATTTAGTAAATAGAAACTTCAAAGAATAGTTCCAATGGCAATGGCAAATCTACTAATTAATTTTTTTTTCTCACGTCTGACATCAGCGTGTTGCATTGCATTGAAGACTTGCTACATGTGTTGCACTATTTGGCAAAGTGGAAATGAAAACGGGGCACGAGCGAATCTTTAAAAATCTAGGAAACAGATTAATATATATATATATTTTGGTCAAATACAAGAAACTTTGTCTCAGAGAAAAGTGCTCTCATATCATAGGACAAGTGATAAAATAACCCCTTTCCTCATGTGCGAAAAGTTCACAAGTGTCTCCAGCATTTCTAAGTATTTTTCTTTAAAAAACTAAATTATAAAAATATTAAAAAAGAATAGAAAAACTAGGTTAAGTTTGCATGCTAAGTGTAATTGCTAATTGGAGAGGAAATAGGGAAGCTGGGATATCAAGCGCGGTGCTTAAGTTTAGAAACCTGTGAGTTTCAAAATCTAATCCATGCTTGTTTATACTGTGTGTGTTTAACACATGCTTCTTGAACCTGGCTTGTGTATCTCATTGACAAAGAGTAGCATTCGAACAACACTGAACAAAACTAGAAACGCAGAACATACATGACGCTAAGTCTCCCTAGCTTGCACCCACCATGCATATCTTTACAACTGTATCGTTACACCCCTAGCACCATTAATGGTCCCATTGGTTGCTCCCGCCAGCCCTCGCTCTTCGTCCTCGCAAGTTTCGTGCCTGGTTATTTCATATCTTTCTCCATCACCCCAGAGGGCATATGCCTCTTCTCCATGAACCGCGTCGTCTCCGATCACAAGCTGCTCATCGGGCATGCGCAGCGGCATGAAGATCTTTATGCATAGCAGAATTATGGTTGTGGTTATCACATTCCAGATGATGATGAAGGCTGCAGCAAGGATTTGCTTAAGAATCTGAACATGGCCTTCACCTCCATAGAAAGCTCCCTTCGTGTTTTGAACGGGGAGCACCATCTGGCAGAGGTGTGGCTCCGCAAGCAGGCCGGTTAAGATGCCGCCTAATAAGCCGGCGACGGCGTGCGTGTGAAACACGCCGAGTGAGTCGTCCACCTTCTGCAAAATTGTAGATCTCTTGTGCAAAATCATCATGGTGAACCAAGGTATGCTTCCGGACATCATTCCCATTATAATGGCTGCCCATCCCTGTACCAGCCCTGCACCATTCTTGGTGCGTGAGTGAATGCCATTATCACTTTTTGGTGCCCATTAAACAAAATTGAATGACAATCTTTATGTTTGAACGCACAAAATTGAATGTCAATCTTTACAACTTGATAAACCACCTTGGGGATGAGATAACCCAACAAAAACGTAAGACTAGCACCCAGAGCGTTAGCTCAATATAACTGTGCGCTCTGTTGCTGTTGGTGGGGAGTTCAACTCTCGGAGGGTGCATGCTCTGTTGGTGGGAGATCGACTCTTAGAGGTTACATGTGTGGGTGTTTGTATTTGGCTTTGGCCTCCCCTTGTAATGAAAAAAAACGTCAAGGCCAGGACCCTAGCAAGGCCCCAGGAAATATGCTCCTCTTTGTCTTTGCACCAGGGATGACACCCATCGGATTCGAACCAGTGATTGCTTGTCTAACAGCCAAAAGCTAGTTCTTTCTACTTTACTAAGTTCCCTTAGCTTTACTATAGTTTTTCAAGAAATGCAAGCTGACCCCTTCGTAGTTACAACTTACAAAGAATCTCATAGGCAATTAAACTTTCATTTAAATGATCGAATGTATAATTCAATGGCCATTTAAGTTTTACAAGTACAATGCGAGTGACCGTGTCATTTTAGGGAAGAAAAGCTACTAAAAGGTTCATTTGTGTAACGCTCAACGGTAAATAATTATACCACAAGTTTAGCATTTCAGGCAGCCATTGGTATATTTATCAAGCAATAAAACACTGTCTGCTCCAAGGAATCTTTTGTTAAGGCACTATCATATTTACAATCAAGCACGGCCCTCAATGTCATCTTTTGTTAAGGCACTATCATATTTACACTCAAGCACGGCCCTCAATGTCAAATTTCTGCCCTTCTCTAGAACTGCCCAAGTAGAGATCTGATGGCTTTTGAGTTGCTTTCTGTGTTTAATTTCACCATGAACGCTCTGTTCTTACAATTATGCAAGTACGAAAATGGAACTCAATGATTTAAACAGATAAAAATGTGTCATTTACAGTTGTTAAATTAATGAAAAAACTTGCTAATCATACTCCCAAGGATCAGACAGCTACTGGAGAGAACGTTTAAGTAGAGACAGATAGATGTGGGTTCGCTAGACATTAGGTTGCTATTAAACTTGATTAAATTCCATAAATGAAAGGGAGAACGAAAATCAGATAAGAGAATACCAGCTCCAGGAGTAATGCAGGCTAAGCCAGTCATCATGCCCTGAACGGCGCCGATCACAGAGGGTCTCCCGAAGAATGCGACGTCGAGCGATGTCCAAACTAGAAGACTGGTTGCAGCGCAGACAATGGTGTTCAAGATGGCTATAGAAGCGACGACATTGGCGGCATACGGCGCTCCGCCATTGAACCCACACCAGCCCAGCCATAGCAGCCCTGCCCCGCAAAGCATGAGCAACACATTGTTCGGTGGGAATCTCTCCCTGTCACCCTTCACTCTCGGCCCGACCTTAGCAAAGATATTATTGCACCGAACACCATCATCAGACTCTAATACCATTGACGAACAAACATATGCATGAATTGAGAATCGCTGCTAAAATTTTTCCACTGCAACTTTTGTGGTATGCTGATTACTATTGAGACAGCTACAAGCAGCATCCGAAGTGCTTTTAGTGAACCATCCATTTGTCTATGATGTATTAAGCACGTCAAGGGTGTAAACTACCACCATCTAGGTCTTTTACACACGGTCGCGCACGCACGCACACACACACATATGTTATATAAAAGAAAAAGCTATACCTTAGTTTTTAGTTCTTTTACAGATCACCTTAACTGAGATTTGGGTATATATATATGTGCCATAGTCGGCTCCTTGTACTAGTTGGACCTTACAGGTCTGACTCGGATAACTGGTGAACCTTAACCTCAACGAATCGGGTCAACCCAGATCCTTTGACACCTGAACGAACAGAAATGAAGAGTTCGGCCCGTCTAAAAAGGTTGGTTATCTGCTCACGGTGGCTTGGGAGCTGATCATCTCGAGATGAAGGGCAATGTCGAGGAGGTGAACGTTTTGATTTTGCTTTTTTCTTCATTTCCATAAATTTATAAGACAATCGAGTGTATGAAGATGGCAAAAACTATCAGCCATGGTTACATGAGGACCCTTTTGAGAGTAGGTCCGGCAGAGGGACCCTTTATGAACTCCAGATACGATGTGCTCTGGTTCGAGGGTGTTGATACTCATGCATGGTGAATTAATTAATGATAACACCGTCAAAACCCTTTAAGATAAACTCATCATCACCATCTGTTGGTTTTACATCGACCGTTCATTCACAATGCGGGCCCCACGGAACCATGATGAACGGTGGTGATTTCTCAAAACACAATCTATCTTGTGAATTGTGACTAACAGTGCTCCTTTGATTCAATGCAAACAGAAAAAAATAATACTCAAAACAGATTTAAACCATGAAAAGGGAATTGAGAAATGAAGATAAACGCTAAACTTCATGTTTGCTGATGGCGAGGAAGACGAAAGTATTGAAAAACGACACACGAAGAACAGTTTGAGTTCTTACCCAATAGGCCGCGGTGAACCCTGCGGATCCAGAAGCCACATGAATGACATATCCACCTGAGTAGTCAATGACTCCCCATTGATAGAGAAAGCCACCACCCCAAAGACTGTAAGCACCCACTGTGTAAGAGAAGATGAGCCACAGCGGCACGAACACCATCCACGCTTTGATGTTCATCCTCCCGAGCACGCCCCCAGCCAATAAAATGATGGTGATAGCTGCGAACATGTACTCGAAGAGCACCAGCGTCGCCATGGGGAAGAAAGGCTCGATCATCGGCGTCTCCAGGGTGCCGTCGTTGCGAAGGTGCGCCGTCGAGGCGACCTTGGCTCGGGAGATAAGAAACCGCTGCTCGAGCGCCGGGCCGGCTCGGCCCCAGAAGGGAAGCAGCGGGTCGCCGAAGGCCATCTTAAAGCAGAGGAGCACCCAGAAGATGAGCCCGGCGGCGAAGGCGTAGAGCGCCATAAAGGCTGCGTTCACCGCCCACTTCTTCTTCACTATGCTGGCGTAGAGCACGACGAGGCCGGGCATGCTCTGAAGCCCGACGAGGGTGGCGGCCGCCATCTGCCAGGCGTTGTCGCCCTTGTTCAGCCACTCTGGCACGGCCGACTGCCGCTCGCTGTATGCCAGCGGTATGCTCGTGTTCCCGGAGAGGCTATCCATATAACTCTCTCGTCTTGATCAACTTCTGGTTTAGGCGAAAACTAGGGAGGAAGGAGAGGGTGGTGTTGCATATATATATATATATATATATATATATATATATATATATATATATAGAGAGAGAGAGAGAGAGAGAGAGAGAGAGAGAGTTCTGGAGTCGCAGAGAAAGTCGAAGACTGTGCAGTGAAGTTGGTGGATCCTTGCTTCAATGGACATCGGGCAGCGGCGTCATGGGTGGAGTTGCGCCCGGCCCTCTTTTACTAGCTTTCTGAGATTTTGATCATGATACCACTGGTTTCATCGGCTGCACCCAAATCTTTAATGATACATACTCTATAGAGAGATGCATAATGTGTTTAAGTTCATAAAAATGCCCATAAGATCATTATTTTTTAAAATGAATTATTTTGTGATACAAAAGCACAAACAATATTTTTAATTCAAATCTTTACAATTCATCTCTCTCTATATATAAAGAACGTAACGAAGGTTAAAAATACCTTAGTACAAAGATGGTGGGCACCTAGAAAAGATTGAAAATGCGTAGAAAGCCAGAGAAAAACTTTCTTTTAGTTGTGTGGATCACAGTGTTATTGCATGAAATATCAATATACATAATACTTATTACTAAAAAGGTATATTACTTTTCCGTCTATCAGCCAGAGTATCATTTCACGCAAGATAAAGTGATCTGATTTCCATTATTTTATTGGATAAACAAAAAGCTACAGTTATGTGCCTATCAAAAGCAAGGATGGCATGAGTGAGCAGATATCAGTAGAGGCAGGGTTCAATCGCTATATATATAACATTATAAGGTTCTTAAGTTTAATGAGCAGGTTTAATCGACTTATGACAAAGGTGAAAGTTTGATAGGTGCAGATTTGGTAGGGAACTGTCTCATGAAGTAACAATTATTTAATGCGATAGAGCCACAAATAGGTATCGCTCAACTTTTCCGGCTCATTTTAAAGGGAAGAACTTAAGAGAGAATTTGGCTACGCAATATAGAAGACTTTAATGATCAAGCCAACTAAAAATGGTTAGTATTCATTGAATGCTTTAAACCAAAACCCACAGTGAATCCCTAGCCTATTGAAGATTTTTCCTAGTTATATGAGCTTTTGCTAAAAAAATGCTTCGACCTCCTCATTCTAACAAAGAAAAAAGCAATTTCCTTGGGCTTTACTAACTTATCGGTCAGAATGGGTTTGAAAGCGGACATGAATCACTCCAAATGTAAAAAGGAGTTTGAGACGTGAATGTGACGTCTCTTTGTTTCGATACATTTTTTTGAGAAAATATTCTATTATATATGGTGAATCATAAGATCATAAGATTAATCCTTTTTGACTTTGGAAAATAATGATAGGCTGGAGGGCTTTAAAAGGCTCAAATATCACATTGGTTTCAAATCCCAAGTCGGGACCATGTGCAATATATGGATTATGCCACTGGATTAAGAGACATGAGCTGACAATTCTCTCTCTCTCTCTCTCTCTCTCTCTCTCTCTCTATATATATATATATATATATATATATATATATATATATATATATATATATATATATATATATATATATATATATATATATATATATATATATATATATATATATATATGTCCACAACCATGCATGCACAGTTGGGTGTGCGGAAATATATGATTCTTGTAACATGCATGCTTCTTCAAGGAATCAGTGGATCACCAGGGAAGTCAGTCCGATTTATATTAGTCAGATTTGGTCCCATGTCTTACTAATAACCACATCCGAATTGTGTATATTGGTCCCAAATATCGGGTGGATATCCATTATCTGGATTCCTTTACATTGTACTTTTTCATATAGTTGTAGCCTTTAATATCCAATTCCAGACCCGATTACTCAGCACTTGATTTGTGTGGATTTGATAGCCATATCCAATTCGTTTTCATTCCTAAGTGTGCCGAAAGCGTAGGGTGATGACGATAATCATACTCGATTGTTTCGGCCTGGTTCCTCCTCAATGTGCAGTGAAATAAACACATGAAACAACCCTTCTTTCTCATAATCCCACAGGACCAGAACGCTCTTGCGTGAGGTGAATAGCTCAAGGTTTTACTATCTGTTGCATATTATGGCATGCAGCTGTAGGCATGGGCTTCGAGTCAAATACCAAATAATGGTCTACGGATTGAAGCCATGGGCTATATTTATGGCCGATGACATGAACCATGGGATATACATTTCTATGTTCCAGAACTTGGGTAAGGTGGATTTCTCACTTCACCTTTATGTAGATGCTTCACTCTGGAATAGGTAGGGCATTGTCTCAACCTTTTTTGTTGAGAAGAAAGCAAACAAATATGGATGAATTCTTACCATGTACACCTCCTTTAACTTTTCAACGGATACCAAGGTCCATTGCATGCAACGTGAGTGAATATACTGATATCACATATTATAAACAAACTATACACAATCGGTTAGATAGAACAATTGATCTCATATGCAATTATGTCATCGATTTTCGTTGGTGAAGTATACCCCGACTAATCCGGTTCGAGCAAGATAGGCTCCTTTTTTTCTTTGTTACAAGAGGAGGCCAAAGCCTAACAGCCACACATGCACACTCTGGGAGTCAAACTTCCCACTAACAGTAACAGTGCTAGAGCGCCCTGCCGTTGAACCAAACACTCTGGGTGCAAGATAGGCCCATTTATTGTGATATTTTATGTGCATACTCGAACACCTCCCACCCCTCGTAGATCAACTAAATGGTTTTTCAGGGCAGCAGAAATACAAAGAGTCATGTTATTTCAGGACCCACATGGTAATCTCAATCCTCATTCCGATTTTATATGCTCGACTATTCAATTTCTAAATCCACCATAAATAAACTCTTTAGGGCTTTAAAATACCAACTTTTGCTTTAACGGGAATAGAAATCACCCATCTTAATTTTTCTTTAATATGAAAAACAGCGACATTGTCTCCTCTCCGGGTTCAGCATTTTGTAATACGCTAAAAGAATACATGAGACAGGAACATAAATAATAACTCTTCCGCATAATCAGAATCTAGTTTCTAGCATCATCCCCTTACAGCGTTAATATCCTCTATCAGAAAGCTCTATCGTTCTAACAAGCAACTTGATACATCATAAATATGCAGTAATTCTAGCATAAGAAAAAGAAAAAACTTAAGAAAGGGGAGAGTTTGCAAAGATGTTAGTGAAGCTCTAAGAAAGAAGACCTTCGTAGTTCCATTGAAGGGGAAATAACTGAATCATATGAAATAGGAGGGAGCTACATAATCACATTATTACAAACAAATTTGGAGTGACAACAATAGATGACAGAATGAGAGAAAATTGTTTAAGATAGATGACAAAATGAGAGAAAATTGTTTAAGATATTTTGGATATGTAAAAGGACGACAAAAGAAAGCTCTTATAAAAAGCTATGAGAAACTAGATTGTAAAAATATTGAAAAAGAAAGAGGAAGACCGTAAAAGTATTTGGAGGAAAAAATAAAGAATGATCTTTACTTAACTGTTAGCCGACCTCATCTAGTACGGGAAAAGGCTTAGTTATTGTTGTATATGAAATAGGAGGGAGCTACTATTGGCTGTCAACAGCAAATTATTCTCCAACCAAACATGTTCTTCCATATTTTACAATTATAAAATGAATAAAAATTTGACATGGCCTACTTTAGGAATGATAGGAGATCAATTCTCAGTGAATCTGCAATGAACTCAGTCCATGAGTTTGTACCGCTTTTCCTGAACTCCTGCAACCCCCATTTGAATCTCAACAATGGTGTGCAGTGGGACCTGCATAATGCACACAATAGCAGTAAGAGTCTCAGTCGCGGTTGAAACTTCAAATGACATTGCAGCAGCAATTGAGTTATGATATTACCTCAATGTGGGGAACCTCTTGTAACGGTTTATCGGCAAAATATGCATATAGTGCCCTCAATACTGCCTGCAGGAAAACAATTTCTTTAGTGATCCGTTCTACTTTTTCACTCTTAAAAAAAAATCAATAGTAAATGGGTCCTAATTATTTCACCTGATGTGAAACCACAACCACTGGTCCACGCTGACGTTCTAGCTCGATGATTACAGGCTCTAACCTTCGGTTGATAAATAATTTCATATCACTTGCAGTTTTACCAAGGTAATGTACAAAGCAATTTATTTGTATATCAACTGGTTACCTTTGAATGACATCAAGGTAAGACTCTCCCCGAGGATATCGATATCTAAGTTTGTCTTTCTTGCGGGCCCTGAAAAAATAAGATGCATCTGTAAGAAAGAACAGTAGCAGATGATTGTCCTAGTGCCACAGGTAAAAATGAGAACCATTGAATTTGGGAAAGAGCAAAAAAAGAAAAGGTTAGCCAGTTGTCTTTTGTACAAATTAGGCATTTACATTCTCTTGTGAATAACGTTTAAACAATGTTGTAATATCATATCAGACCCTGTACTGCACAGGGTACTGATACACGAACATCGTACTATAATAGTATGACGTGGTATGGTAATCCATTTCTCCATTTAATGGATATATATGTACATATAATATATATATATATATATACATACAGATGCACAATATTTTAACATATTTTTCCATGTTACAATTGGTGCCATTTGCACCGATAGATCCGTGAAAATGTGACGGGCACCTGGATCATGATCTAGGAATCAATATATGATATTACCTTATTTCATCGTACAGTTAATACTGTATGAAGGGATTTTCCAACATTGTGGTTTTACCAATTAATAAAAAATGCTAAAGAACATTTATGTAACCAGCAAGCTGGAGAAACGGATAATTTTCAAGGCAGACATGATAAAAAGCCTAAGACGCTTACTTAGACATACTAAAAAACAAAAGCTGATAATTGAAGATAGCCATGGTGAAAAGTCTAAAACTTTTACACTGATTATAAAAAAGCAAAATGATGATGCCTTTTATTTGTTGAAGAGTATAGAGAATCTGGCACATAACTTGGAAGAATTGCTTCAGATGAAGGAAAATCGCTACTAAGAAATAAAGCACAATTCTGAGAAAGAAAGTGATTATACTCTAAATAGTTAAGTTTAATATGGGATACATCCAATACAACAACAACTAAGCCTTTTCCCATACTAGATGGGGTCGGCTACATGGATTATTTGTTTCCATAGAGTCCTATCATAATTTGTAGAATCTATGGTAAATAAATCCAACAAAGTTTTACGCTGGCTGTCAGAAGCCTAACCCAACTCTCCTCCTTTATCTGGGCTTGGGACCGGCCATGCAAGGGTGATCCCTTACATAGGTGGAGTTAATATGGGATACTTCCAATACAAACAACAACAACTAAGCCTTTTCCCATACTAGACGGGGTCAGCTACATGGATTCTTTGTTTTCACATATCCCTATCATGTGTCATTATTAGCAGTTAACTCACAATAAGCTAGATCAATCTTTATTGTTTCTTTCCAACACTTTTGTGGTCGTCCTCTACCTCTTTTAATACTTTCCAAATTTAGTTTTTCTAACCTTCTTACAGGTTCTTCTTTTGATCTTCTTTCTATATGTCCAAACCATCTTAAACGATGTTCTCTCATTTTATCCTCTATTGGTGTCACTCCTAATTTGTTTCTAATAACCTCATTAAGTGTACGGTCTTTTCTTGTATGACCACTCATCCATCTCAACATCTGTATTTCTGTCACAGGCATCTTTTGTACATGTTGATGGTTAACTGCCAACACTCAGAACCATAAAACATGGCAGGCCTAATTGGTGCTCTATAATATTTACCTTCTAACTTTAATGGTATCTTCTTATCACAAAGAATACCTGATGCTTCTCTCTATTTTAACCAACCAGCATTAATTCTATGCGTAACATCTCCATCAATTCTTCCAACACTTTGAAAAATTGACCCTAGGTATTTAAAATTTCCTTTTTGGGGGATGCAATGTGTGCCAATTTTAATTTCTATGTCCTCCGAGGTAACCAAATGATCAAACTTACATTCCATATATTGTGTCTTTGTTCTACTATGTCGGAGGCCTTTGCTTTCTAATGTTTCTCTCCATAGTTCCAATTATCTATTAACTTTTTCCTTAGACTCCTCCACTAACACAATGTCATATGCAAAAAAATAACATGCACCAAGGTATTTCATCTTGAATATGTTTTGCTAACTCATCAATCACCAAGTTGATCCTTACCCCCCTCATTACCCTATCATAAGCTTTTTCTATATCAATAAATATCATGTGAAGGTCTTTCTTTTTTGCTCTAAAATGTTTCATAAGATGTCTCAAAAGGTGAATCGCTTCAACAGTAGATCTGCATGGCATGAATCCAAATTGGTTCTCTGTTATACTTGATACTTGTCTTAACCTACGTTCGATAATTCTTTTCTACAATTTCATAGTATGGCTCATTAACTTGATATCTCAATAATTCACACATTTCTTAATGTCTCCCTTGTTCTTATATATGGGTATAAGTGTACTCGCTCTCCATTCCTCAGGCATCTTTCATTAAATAGTCTTGTGAGCCAAGTGATTCCTATTTCTCCTAGTATTTTCCAAACTTCTATAGGAATATTGTCTGGTCCTACCGATTTACCACCCTTCATATGGGATACTTCCAATACAACAACAATAACAACTAAGCCTTTTCCCATACTAGACGGGGTCGGCTACATGGATTCTTTGTTTCCACAGATCCCTATCGTGTGCCATGTTAGCAGTTAACTCCCAATAAGCTAGATCATTCTTTATTGTTTCTTTCCAACACTTTTGTGGTCATCCTCTACCTCTTTTAATACTTTCCAAATTTAGTTTTTCTAACCTTCTTACAGGTTTTCTTTTGATCTTCTTTCTATATGTCCAAACCATCTTAAACGATATTCTCTCATTTTATCCTCTATTGGTGCCACTCCTAATTTGTTTCTAATAACCTCATTATGTATACAGTCTTTTCTTGTATGACCACTCATCCATCTCAACATATTCATTTCTGTCACAGACATCTTTTGTACATGTTGATGATTAATTGCCCAACACTCAGAACCATAAAACATGGCAGGCCTAATTGCTGCTCTATAATATTTATCTTTTAAATTTTAATGGTATCTTCTTATCACAAAGAATACCTGATGCTCCTCTCCATTTTAACCAACCAACATTAATTCTATGTGTAACATCTCCATCAATTCTTCCATCACTCTGACAAATTGACCCTAAGTATTTAAAACTTTTCTTTTGGGGAATGCAATGTGTGCTAATTTTAATTTCTATGTCCTTTGAAGTAACCAAATGATCAAACATACATTCCATATATTCTGTCTTTGTTCTACTAAGTCGGAGGCCTTTGCTTTCTAATGTTTCTCTCCATAGTTCCAATTTTCTATTAACTTTTTCCTTAAACTCCTCCACTAATACAATGTCATCTGCAAATAACATACGCAAGGTACTTCATCTTGAATATGTTTTGTTAACTCATCCATCATCATTATAAATAAGTATGGACTTAAAGTTGATCCTTGATGTAACCCAATATTAACTTCAAAGAAGTCTGTCGTTCCTTCATGAGTCCTCACACATGTTTTTGCAACATCATACATGTCTCTTATAAGGTTAATATATGTCAATGGGATACCTCTTTTTTCCAAAGTTCTCCAAAGAACCTCTCTCGATACCCTATCATAAGCTTTTTCTAGATCAATAAATATCATGTGAAGGTCTTTCTTTTTTGCTCTAAAATGTTCCATAAGACGTCTCAAAAGGTGAATCGCTTCAATAATAGATCTGCCTGGCATGAATCCAAATTGGTTCTCTGTTGTACTTGATACTTGTCTTAACCTACGTTCGATAGTTCTTTCCCATAATTTTATAGTATGACTCATTAACTTGATACCTCGATAATTCGCACAATTTTGAATGTCTCCCTTGTTCTTATATATATGGGTATAAGTGTACTTGCTCTCCATTCCTCGGGCATCTTTTGGTTTTTTCATATTTCATTAATTAGTCTTGTGAGCCAAGTGATTCCTATTTCTCCTAGTATTTTCCAAACTTCTATAGGAATATTATATGGTCCTACTGATTTACCACCCTTCGTATGTTTAAGAGCCTCTTTGACTTCATTCTTTTGAATACGTCGGTAGAAATTATGGTTTATATACTTTTCTGACTTGGCTAAATCTCCTAAACTACTACTAACATCTTTATTTTCATTAAAAAGATTATAAAAATAGTTTTTCCATCTATTTCTTATATATCATTTGCCACTAGAATTTTTTCATCCTCGTCTTTTATGCATCTAACATAATTAAGATCTTTAGTTTTCTTATCTCTAGCCCTAGCTATCCTAAAAATATCTCTTTCACCCTCTTTGAGTTGAGTTTTTTACTTCCAATATTTCAAAAAAATTAATAGAACAAATTCAAACATAAAAAGGAGGACCTGCAGATATTACCAGTAGATCAGCCATCTAGAGGGCAGTAACAAGGAATAAATTCAGAGGAACTGAATATGAATATGGACTAATGTTTTAAAATTTTTGGAAAGAGCATATAATTAGAAATTAACCATATATATTAGAACTGTTCAAGAACTTTGATCATTTACAAGCAGATACTTCTTAAAGGTAGTAATAGAAAACATACTCATATTCCTCTGGCATATTCTTTTTAATTTCTTCATAGGTCATTCCATCACATACTCCAGCATTTATCTCATCCAGGGCACGCCACTGTACCTGCATGGTTTAACAAAACTTTTAAACTGCAAATTAGACCAATATTAGGTCTAAACATCAATATGAGAAAGCAAAATTGAACGAGGGCGAAAGGATACCTTAGGGAAACCAACTATGGTGCTTGCACTAATAATTGTTCTTTGAAGAGTGCTAGTCCATATCTATTCAAGAAAAGATTAAGTTACGTTCTTGTAGCATAACTGCATGAATGACAGGTTCACAATATTGCAGATTGTAGCAACCACAGATAGCACCATATTGCAACGGTACTCTGAAGATGAAAATAAGTCAGTAAAGTTTAACATTGGCATCTCAGGTCAATAGCAGGGTTTCACAAATAGGAAGCATCACAAGTAGGTATTATTCACACTTCACTATATGCTTGCTGATGTACTTTACAACAAAGAAGCACTTAAATGAGTAGGAGAGGTGATCCAGACAAATATTCGCATAAGCTATTCGTGTAATTAAGCAAAATAGCACTGTATAGATAGTGGAATAAATTTTAAAAAATAAGTCATGTACGTGCACGTACATGCAGAATCTATCATCTATAACATGAAAAGGAATCTAGTATCTGATAGAACAAAGAGACTTCCTCAGAAGTGCAGCCGGTCCGAGATAACCACAGTTTGAAGAGAAAGAACCAATGCTCTATTTAAACCAAATGATAAGTCAATTCAAAGGGACCAAATAGACTGTCTCAAACAACTCTATTTACTCGGACTAACATAACAAACAATATGAAAAAATAAAGCAAATGATGCAAATCCAAGAATTTCTGAGTCATTGGAGCTGCTAAGTCTTTAAAAGTCCTTAGACAAGTAAGATGAACTATCAATGATTCATCACCGTTCATAAACCAAACGTCAACAGTCAGTGGAAGAAACATGCACAAAGGCAGAAACACAGCCACATCCACATACACACACACGTGTGTGTGTGAGAGAGAGAGAGATGCATAAAAATGAAAGGAAGATCTTTCAAAACAAGAAAATGCATGGGAAAGGGACTCTCACAGAAGCAGTTCTCTCTGATTTCAACCGCTTCTCCACAAAATTTGCAAGCTTCTTTACATAAAGTTCTCCAGTTTCACTGCCATTAACAAATGCATGAGTGAGTAGGTAAGTTTGATAACCATTGAATTTAGGATAAGATATTCAATCCATAAAAATAGCACCAATATCTCACCAATGATATCCACAAACTCAAATAAAAATCATCTCACAAGATCTTCAACAAGCCAAATTACCAAACAAATCACCAACCACTTGGTGCACAAGCCAAACCGAATGGATAGAATAACAAACAAGTCAAGTCAGCATTAAAAACTCTGAATTTTATTAATAACACATGCCCTCTATTTATAGAGGCTTTACAACATTAAAGAAAGAGAGAATGGGAACAGTTGCTCCCAAAGGCTACACCACTAGCCGTTGGGAGTTCCTAACGGCTAATAGTATAGCCATTTTAAATATTTGTCGATAATCGAAGGTTGATACTTCACGAATCAATTCCACCAAATCGCCAAGAGTCAAATGGCCGATCTTCAAATACAACAAACAAGAGAGCGGAAGCATACACAAACAAGTCAAAAGCAATGCCAAGACTGCATACTTTTATTGATGATAGATTCATGTATTTATAGGCTTTACAATGAGTGTATGTTACATGAAACGAGAGAGAGCAGCCCATGAAGAAGGGTTGCTAGCTGCTGTGACAGTAACGGCTACTAACTAGCCGTTGGAGGCCTGCCTCCAACGGCTAGTTGACTGGCCTGGGCCAATCCTATTAAAATTAATACCCCCCTTAAACTTACGGGGTATAGACCGAAAGTTTGTCCAACAAGAATTGAAACCGAGTAGCTGAAAGGGATTTGGTGAAGAAATCTGCTAGTTGCATCTCAGATGTGACATAACACATTGAAATCCTCTTATTCAGACATTCTTCACGAACAAAGTGGCAATCCATCTCGATATGCTTCGTCCTCTCATGAAAAGTACTATTGGTGGCAATGTACATGGCGCTTTTGTTGTCACAATACATGATGGCAGGGCGTTGCAAAGTAACCCCCATATTTGCTAGAATGGTTGTGATCCAAGAGATCTCCATCGCACCTGTAGCCATAGCTCGATACTCAGCTTCAGTGGATGAGAGTGAGACTTTCTGTTGCTTTTTGCACTTCCAAGAAATGAGAGATTCACCTAAAAGCACACAAAAACCAATCGTAGAGTGTCTATCGTTGACATCTCCACCCCAATCAGCATCGGTATACACAGATAAATCAAAAGATGAAGAAGAAGTTAAGAGAACCCCTTTGGTAGCAATATTTCTGATATATCGAATAATGCGCAAAACAACTCATATAAACAGAAGTGGGTGCCTGTTGAAATTGACTTGTTGTGTATACTGCATGTGAAATATCTGGTCTGATAATGGTAAGATAGGGAAGGGCTCCTATGAGCTGTCGGCAAGGGGTGGGATCAACTAATTTCTCACCATCAGTGGATCTTAACTTGGTGCCTAGAACTTCTGGTGTGTCAATTATCTTGGTATCTGTAAGACCAGATCTTTTAATGATATCATTTGCAAACTTTATTTGAGACATAAAGTATCCACAATTGTTTTTAGTTATTTCAATGCCTAAAAAGTAATTCAGCAGGCCCAAGTCTTTCATGTCAAATTCATCATGAAGATTAAGTTTAACTTCTGCAATCCATGCTTCATCACTTTCTGTGATGATCATATCATCCACATACAAAAGCGAAATAACAACACTTGATTTTGTTCTTCGTATAAACAATGCAGTATCAGTGTAGCAAGTTGTAAAATTATGCAAATGCATGAATTTTTCAAATCGATCAACCAAGCTTTAGGAGTCTGTTTCAAACCATACAAGGCTTTTCGCAATTTAAAAACATGTCCAGGAGAAAGATTGAGACCAGGAGGAGGACTCATGTAGACTTCTTCATTCAAATAACCATTCAGAAAAACATTCTTAACATCAAGTTGATAAATATTCCATTGCTTAATTGCACTAATGGTTATGAGAATTCTAATTGTGGTCATTCTAGCTATTGGGGCAAAAGTTTCATCATAGTCAATTCAATATTCTTGGGCATACCCTTTAGCAACTAATCTAGCCTTGTATCTCTCACTGTGACCATTGCTATGAGTTTTGATTTTATATACCCATCGACATCCAATGATTTTCTTATCCTTTGGTATGGGTGCAACTATCCTTTAGCAACTAAATGTTAAAATTGGTAATTTGCAAAACAAGATTAGTATTTCAAAAGTAAATTTAAACTTGCTTTCGTATCTCAAATTTCGGATAACAGTTGTGTTATAACCTTTTCATCCACGGGATGTATTGTACATGATCACCTCTCGAAGGAGATGATTGGTCGTGGCCATAAGGAGGGCAGACTTTATATCATAGATTATTTGTATAGTATAAAATATATTAATATTTTATCAAATGATGCTCTTCTATGACACAAAAGATTAGGACATCTTAACACTCAAAAGTTGTATCAATATTCTCTTGGAATAAATACTGTATACTTGGCAAAATGCATCACTTATCATTCTCAAACAAAACACATATTACCACAAAACCCTTTTAAATTATTCATTCGGATGTATGGGAACCTACACTTGTTCTGTCTAAAGGAGAAATTTCTTACTATAATATTTTCATAGATGACTTCACTAGATATACGTGAGTATATATTTTAAAAGTCAAATCCAATATCTTTCAAAACTTTATCATATTTCATAATCTTGTGAAAAATAAATTTAACACTAAAATCAAGATTTTTAAATATGAGTCGAGAGGAGAGTTTATGTCTAAAGAGTTTAAAAACCATCTTGACAAATTCAAAGTTTTACATCAACCCTCTTACACTAAAACTCTCCAGCAAAATGACATTTCAAAACATGAACATTAGCATATTTTGGAAACCACATGAACCTTACTCTTATCTAATGGTGTTCCTAAGAATTTTTGGGCAGAAGCTATTATGACATATCTACTTAATTAATCGAATGTCATCTCCAGTTTTACAAGACATGTCTCATATAGGAAAGCTTTTTAAAATTTTGCCTAATTATTCTATATTGTGTATTTTTCGATGTAAATGTTTCATTTAAAGATGATAAACTATCTTCTCGTGGCATAAAATGTGTATTTTTAGGGTATGGCGTAAATAAAAAAGGATATAAGTGTTATGATTATAAAAATGACAAGCTCTATGTATCGAGAGATGTCAATTTTTTTAAAAATGAATATGTATTTAAGGGTTGATGTTTGTTCTATTGATGATTCCTCTTATTCCTTTTTTAATGATATTCTACAAAAAGATGTGATACATGTAGAAAATGATTTTGATGAAGAGATGGTTTCAAGTCATTATGTTACTCCTTTTGATCAATATTACACTAAGAGAACCCCTAATGTTACTCCATCTATACCTAGAAGGTTCAATCATCACTCTAGAGCTCCTAAACGGTTTGTTTTCGATGATAGCTTTTCACCAAGACATATAGCTCTAGTAACCAATATTTTATCTATAAAGAAACTGAAAACCTTTAAGAAAAGCTCTGATACCACGTACAAAAAAAATTAAGGAGAATGAATAGAAAAATGATTAGAAAATGTGTAGAGAAGATGGCAAGGATCCGTTGGCTGATATGATGCTGCCGCCACCTTATTTCTCTTTCTTTCTCTTACACTCTAAAATCTCACTTGTTGATAGGGTTTTCACTTCTTAAATATCAGCATTACAATGTCTTAATTTACCTAATTGTCATTAATGAGGCTAATTTAAAGCTATCTTTAAAAACAAACTTAAAATACACAAAACAGACAAGTAAAAAACTGAGAAACTGGATCAGATTTGCACACAGTTATTAAAGATAGGGTTTTCACTTCTTAAATATAAGCATTACAATGTCTTAATTTACCTAATTGTCATTAATGAGACTTATTTAAAGCTATCTTTAAAAACAAACTTAAAATACACAAAACAGAAAAGTAAAAAACCAAGAAACTGGATCAGATTTGCATGCAGTTATTCACTTCTGATGTAGTCCACGATCCTCCATTCTCTTAACAGATGATACATCATCATGTTTGTGGACATCAACTAAAATTCATCTACCTGAAGGTAACTTCCATATTTATCAGGACTGGAGTACAATATTGACTTAAAGAGATGGAGATCAGATAGAAAACAACTTTTTACATATCAAGTTTGAACATGGTTCACAAAGCCACAGTAAATAGTGCAAGGACATTACAAAAATTAAAGACAAAAGAAGAAATATTAAGAATATAACTTTTGAATATATAAAGACATGAGAACCTAAGAACAGAGTCGCCCCCGATTCGTCCTCTAACATTATCAACACTTTCTCCATGACGAGTGAGAAGAATTGGGCGAGGAGTAAGATGAGTATTTACCTATATCCCAAAAGAAAAGGTAAAATTTCAAAATCAATCACATAACGCAAACCTCTCACAGTAAGTGTCCATTCTAACTTATATCAATTAACATGGTCAAGTAACTATGCATCTCAATAATTACTTGATTCAACCAACATGTCCAACTCTAATTTACAGTATTTACTTACGGCACAACTTATATAATTAAAATTTCATAGATAAGAAAGAGTAGATGCAATTACCAATCAACCTTCAAGTTAAATACAACTTTATTGTGACTTAAGACAAAATATACCAATAGACATGTAAATACATCCAAGCTACAGAAAAACAAGATACAAAGAACTAGCCTCGTAACACAATTGCTAGCTATAACAGTCACACTGATCGATTTATCATGTAAACTTGAAATGGTCTAAAACATAAAAGGGTATTCAAAAGCATCTTGCTTTTTAACTCTTCCAGTCCCTGTCATGAAATAATCACTAAAAGAAGTTTTTTGTTCGTATGTTGAAGAGCAAAAGGGAACCTTTCTTGATATGTGTTATAAGCCTTCAAATTGAACTTGAAATGATTTCAATGCCACAGGCCGGTAAAATTTTCTATCGAACTGCATTGCGCCACAACTGAACATGGATAAACTCCAAAGAGATCATTCAGACATGACCAGCGAGACTTAGAATAAGAACATAAACAAAAAGAGAAAAATACCCCTAAAACTTTGGAAACATGTAATTGTCATATTTAGCATATGGTTTGCTTCTTACCCTAATACTGATTCATTCCTAAAATGTTACAGGGTTTCATTGGATTCTCCTTAGATCAATAGTTTCCTGATATTTGTTATATCAAAACAAACTTGTTTGAAGACCATTCCTGCCATTTAAGACTTACAACTTGAATGCCAATCCTGCAAAACCTAAACATTAAAACTTTGAACATAAAGTCTAATATTCTTAGATCAATTTAACATCTATTGTTGCTTGTATCAAAAGCTAGGGCATACTGAAATAGGACTTGTAAGTTCCTAATGAGGAAGGACGAACATAAGTCAAATAGGGAGCCTGCATAACAGCAAGCACCTTCATGCCTTGAGGACTCTGGCCTGTAAAACTTCTGGTTCTCTATGTCTCCAACTTGACAAATCAAGAAATATCGTTGAAGAAAATGATATTATGCATTGACACTTTAAACTTAAATTTTAGTAATTTATAAGCTTAAATTTTAACTCCACCAATGTAAGGGATCACCCTTGCAAGGCCGGTCCCAAGCCCGGATAAAGGAGCAGGGTTGCGTTAGGCTTCCGACAGCCAGTGTAAAACTTTGTCGGACTTATCTACCATGGATTCTACAAATTATGATAGGGCTTTGTGAAAACAACGAATCCATGTAGCCGACCCCATCTAGTATGGGAAAAGGCTTAGTTGGTGTTGTTTTATACAAACAACAACAACAACTAAGCCTTTTCCCATACTAGATGGGGTCGGCTACATGGATTCTTTATTTCCACAGATCCCTATCGTGTGCCATGTTAGCAGTTAACTCCCAATAAGCTAGATCATTCTTTATTGTTTCTTTCCAACACTTTTGTGGTCGTCCTCTACCTCTTTTAATACTTTCCAAATTTAGTTTTTCTAACCTTCTTACAGGTTCTTCTTTTGATCTTCTTTCTATATGTCCAAACCATCTTAAACGATGTTCTCTCATTTTATCCTCTATTGGTGCCATTCCTAATTTGTTTCTAATAACCTCATTATGTATACGGTCTTTTCTTGTATGACCACTCATCCATCTCAACATCTTCATTTCTGTCACAGACATCTTTTGTACATGTTGATGATTAACTGCCCAACACTCAGAACCATAAAACATGACAGGCCTAATTGCTGCTCTATAATATTTACCTTTTAATTTTAATGGTATCTTCTTATCACAAAGAATACCTGATGCTCCTCTCCATTTTAACCAACCAGCATTAATTCTATGTGTAACATCTCCATCAATTCTTCCATCACTTTGAAAAATTGACCTTAGGTATTTAAAACTTTCCTTTTGGGGAATGCAATGTGTGCCAATTTTAATTTTTATGTCCTCTGAAGTAGCCAAATGATCAAACTTACATTCCATATATTCTGTCTTTGTTCTACTAAGTCGGAGGCCTTTGTTTTCTACTTAAAAATTTTAGTTGGTGTTGTTTTATATAAGCTTAAAATTTCATCTAAACATGAATCTTGAGAAACAACAAACAAAGTTGAGAAGTTACCAAGAAGAAGACGATTCGTCCAGGAAGATAGCCACTAATATTGTTTACCTGATTCACCAAAGAAAAATCAATTCCTTTCTCAGGGATTGTGCAAATGAAATGAAAGAACACATTTGAATTTATTGTCAAAAGTTCTGTAATGGATGAAAAAACATATAACGATGCTAAAGAGCAAGATATTAGTGTATACGCTGTTTCTATATTTTTTCTTAATGTCATTGAATAAGAGTATCTTTTTCAAATGGCCTCCATAATCTGAGTTTCTGAGAGTAGCAGAAAGATGGATGATGAAATAAAAGGAAAGCAAAGAAAGAGAAGAGTTCCAAACTAAGACCAAAGTTAAAAAGAAAATTCAAAATGGTGCTCGCAATAAAGGCTCATGGCTTCAAAATATTTTGATACTGGACACTAGAATGCCATTGACGGAAAAGATATAGGTCTAAGAACGGCCTCCATGATGTGAAGTTTCAGAGAGTACCACAAAGATAAGTGAGGGGGGGTGGGGGTGGGTGGGGAGAAGAGTTCCAAACAGACTACAGATAAAAAGAAGTTCAAAATGGTGTTTGCATTCATGGCTCATGGCTTCAAAATATTTTGATAGTGAACACTAGAATATCATTGATGTAAAAGATATAGGTCTAGGATCTCCATTTCGCGATTATTGGTCAATACTATTATCTTTACGTTCAATTATTTACATTCTTTATGCTTCAAGGTATGCACTTAAGTTTTCCATTTTTTGTCAGATTCTTCTGATAAGGAGGAAGAACCTTGAAATCTATTGAAGAAACTTAGAATGATTCAGTACACAATCCATATGCAACCTCTACGAAACAGAATGAAGGAAGCAACAAGCATCAGAGCTTACTTGTATATGCCCACCTTGGCCGCTGACCATATCAATCATTTTGACGTATGAACCCTCCTCCACAGGCTCATAGACCTGCAAAAACCGATTATCAAAGTCAGCAACTGTAGCTAATTGACAAACCAGTCAGCATTATTTCGTGAATCCTCTCAAACAAACTATTTATACCCTCTCATAATTAGCCAGACGTGCTTTAAAGTCCTTCAGCCCAGCTTCAAAATCTGGCCTGAAAGGGATACAAAACCAAGGTTTATCCATTTCTAGCCTTGTACATCTAATAAGCATGAAACCTCAAATATATCATACAGGAAAATTTAACACTGGCAAATGACAACTTACTCTTGGGCATAGTCAGGACTTTGTTGAACTTTGAGCCGTATGTTTCTTTCAATAATGCTTTGGTCGTTACAAATTGTCTCCAAAAATATTATCTGCAACCAATTGAAAACATAAAAATGAAAAGAGGGAAATAAAAGAATGAGTCAATACTCTACTTCTAATTTCGAAGATGCAGCTTCCATTTTCAAATGGATAGCTATGCGCATTGAAAGGCAACTATAGCAGAAAAGGCACCGACCATGTGAGCACAAATCCATTCATTGTTAAATGGGTAAGAAAATGTACATGAATTACTAATGCGACAACTTGAAGAACCACAATGGTCATTAAGCGTAATCTCCAAGTATGTCCCCTATCTTATGTCCTTTCTCCTACAACTATGTGGTGAGTTGGATATTTTCATCATTCCTAAATCAAGCACCACAAAACTGAATCATCTTGCTATTCAACAAAAGCAGATATTTCATATGATGCCACCACTTCTATTTTCCATAATTCCCAGCTTCTGAGAAGCTACTCCCACGGGGCGGTTGCTGAAGAAGGAAAGAAAACATAGATGTGGCCTTCCTTGACGTACAGAAATCTTAAAAACATTCTCAAATGAGTTAAATTTTACCCAGTTTATATAAAAACTAGAACATGAACGCAGACAAAAGGTACCACAGTTTCAAAATATCGGCAGGTTGAAATTCATCATGATAACATTATATTAATTTGCCCTACTATCCCAACAGGATATTGTCTTGCTTTTAGGACCGTTCTTTTCTCCTAAACTATTTAGCAAGTTGCAACATTTTACTCTCCTTTTCATTTAAAATATCTATGAGCTAATTGTCCAAATTTCCAACAAGTTTTCCAAGATGCCCCATGCTGATAAATTTCCTTGAGCGGAATTCCTTATATGGAATTCACCCACCATAGACAACAGAACCACGATATGCACTCCTAATTACTGTTTGTTGGCTGCAAGATAGAGATGGGGAGTGATGTATGGCCGCAATTCGTTCCAAGTATGCTCATGTCAGGACAAGCCTCATCCAGTTCACCATAACCACAAAGAATCAATCAGTTCCAGAGTTTCTCCACATCACCTACATACAAAACATGGATTTCTGAAGTCGGGTCAGATGACCAGTAATGTGAGGATAGGTACAGGGAGCACCTCCACATACTTAATACACGGTGGTTTTTGTAAAACCACCAAGGGACATGAACGCATGCATGTAAGTACATCAATAAAGAAATAAAGAAATGTATGTATATATTGTTTAAACTACATTCACAAATTGTTAATCTAAAAATGCAACATGAATATCACCCACCTGCCATTAATATAACAAGCATCAAATAATTGATCTATTAAAATTTGCAAGGAGCTTTGCAAAAGACGGATGTTGCAAGAAGTGTTTTATGTGAATAGAAGTTACGGCATGTCACTGAGATTAAAGCACAAAGAAATATTAAATACTAGTTATGTAAAGAATCCAACATACATGTTTTAAACATGTTAAAACATATTCTAGATACTGTAATGAACATATTAAGAACACTACATTGACCATGTTTATAATAGATTTAACACTCTTCGTGAAGTCATAGCATGTCCGCCAAGGGACGTATTATGTAAACAATGACATTCTAACTACATGAAGTTTCAACTGGCATTACAACTTAGGAGTGTTCATGGTTTCTTCACACTTCACCTCCTTGCACCATACATCAAGATCTAAACCAAAAACAGCATAAGTGATTTAAAGATGTAATCATAAATGTTCGTAAATACAAAAACAAGAATAATTACACCAGATTGATCAGTATGCCTCTTGTAAAACTTTAGCATAGACACTGATGACATAAGCTGATCTCTACTATGTAGTTACTCTTATCCATACAGCCTTTAAAGGAAGAATCCTCAACCACAAACTAGGTAACCCCTAAGGAAGGTTCTTGACCTTCCAAATATGATACCAAAAATAAGTGTGAGCCCAATTCCAAAGAAAAATGAAAATAAGCATAAGAGTATTTAGATAATATTCAGTAACCAATTTAAGCAGACCTTGCATTTTCCTTCTGCCATTTTCATAAGCATGTTCCTTCTCAATCTGGTACTGTTTGTCGCATCAAATATGCCCACCTGTTGAGCCCATGTCAGTTTCTTCTTTTACAGAATATTTATCATATATAATTCAAGGACAGTACCTGGCCACCTTCTTGCATCCATGATAGCATATCCTCCATTGCCAAGGCTGCCACCTAGATTAGATTAAGTAGATGAGAGTTATCATCAATAGTGGATATACGAAATTTCTGAAACATGTCAACAAGAACAAAGATAACACAATAAAAAAATCATTCAAGATAGACAGCACAAACATTTCAAAAGCACATTAAAGAATTCTTCAGAGTCACAAGTTCAAACAACTGGCTTTTGCTGGAGCAAGACCACAGGTTACAGCAGCTAAGTCATGAGACATATGATTCCCAAATGCTAGGAATGATTCATGCCCTCTGAAACACAACAGACTTTTGCAGGAGCAAGACGTTTGAAGACTTATGAAACACGTATTCTAAGTACTGCCAAGTAAGGGATGGCAAACCCATGCAAGGCAGCAGCTGTGCAGTCATACATAATTGCTTGCAATCAGCAAAAAACTGAGATCTTTCCTAGGAAAAAGGATTTGTGCTAGTCAACAACAACAACAACAACTAAGCCTTTTCCCATACTAGACGGGGTCGACTACATGGATTCTTTGTTTCCATAGATCCCTATCGTGTGTCATGTTAGCCATTAACTCACAATAAGCTAGATCATTCTTTATTGTTTCTTTCCAACACTTTTGTGGTTGTCCTCTACCTCTTTTAATACTTTCCAAATTTAATTTTTCATACTTCTTACAGGTTCTTCTTTTGATCTTCTTTCTATATGTCCAAACCATCTTAAACGATATTCTCTCATTTTATCCTCTATTGGTGCCACTCCTAATTTGTTTCTAATAACCTCATTAAGTATGCGATCTTTTCTTGTATGACCACTCATCCATCTCAACATCTTCATTTCTGTCACAGGCATCTTTTGTACATGTTGATGGTTAACTGCCCAACACTCAGAACCATAAAATATGGCAGGCCTAATTGGTGCTCTATAATATTTACCTTCTAACTTTAATGGTATCTTCTTATCACAAAGAATACCTGATGCTCCTCTCTATTTTAACCAACCAGCATTAATTCTATGCGTAACATCTCCATCAATTCTTCCATCACTCTGAAAAATTAACCCTAGGTATTTAAAATTTCCCTTTTGGGGGATGATCAAACTTCTTATAAGGCCTGAAACATAAAAATTGACCCTAGGTATTTAAGTATACGGTCTTTTCTCGTATGACCACTCATCCATCTCAACATCTTCATTTCTGTCACAGGCATCTTTTGTACATGTTTATGGTTAACTGCCCAACACTCAGAACCATAAAACATGGCAGGCCTAATTGGTGCTCTATAATATTTACCTTCTAACTTTAATGGTATCTTCTTATCACAAAGAATACATGATGCTCCTCTCTATTTTAACCAACCAGCATTAATTCTATGTGTAACATCTCCATCAATTCTTCCATCACTCTGAAAAATTGACCCTAGGTATGTAAAATTTCCCTTTTGCGTATCATTGGATGCAATGTGTGCCAATTTTAATTTTTATGTCCTCTGAGGTAACCAAATGATCAAACTTACATTCCATATATTCTGTCTTTGTTCTACTAAGTTGGAGATCTTTGCTTTCTAATGTTTTTCTCCATAGTTCCAATTTTCTATTAACTTTTTCCTTAGACTCCTCTACTAATACAATGTCATCTCCAAATAACATACACCAAGGTACTTCATCTTGAATATGTTTTGTTAACTCATCAATCACCATTATAAATAAGTATGAACTTAAAGTTGATCCTTGATGTAGCCCAATATTAACTTCAAAGAAATCTGTCATTCCTTCATGAGTCCTCACACATGTTTTTGCACCATCATACATGTCTCTTATAAGGTTAATGAATGTATGGGATACCTCTTTTTTCCAAAGTTCTCCAAAGAACCTCCCTCGGTACTCTATCATAAGCTTTTTCTAGATCAATAAATATCATGTGAAGGTCTTTCTTTTTTGCTCTAAAATGTTTCATAAGACGCCTCAAAAGGTGAATCGCTTCAACAGTAGATCTGCCTAGCATGAATCCAAATTGGTTCTCTGTTGTACTTGATACTTGTCTTAACCTACGTTCGATAATTCTTTCCCACAATTTCATAGTATGGCTCACTAACTTGATACCTCGATAATTCGCACAATTTTAAATGTCTCCCTTGTTCTTATATATGGGTATAAGTATACTTGCTCTCCCTTGGCTTTGTGCTAGTCAGCATATAGAAAATCAGGGAACGAGGTCAACAATTAGGAATTTAAAAAAAGATTACAAGTAATACGTATACTGCAAGACAAACTTTATTCGGGTAAATAAAGCATCTCCATCAGGAAAAGCAACATGGATAGGCTCCTATAGAGTATAACATCATCATCTAGGATTACTTTCTTGATGAGGGGCTTGCCAAGAGATTCTAATCCACATCTTAAGAAACAATTACATTCCCTAGCTATTGGACTAACTAGCCACACAGATCTAAACTCATATATAACTTCTAAATTGTCCTATTTCGGAGAACATAATAAAAGAAAAAAGTACCAAAAGAACTGGAGAACTGAAGCACTTGCATCTTTTCAAGCCAACATGTATCCACAGGAAGAGACATGAACAGCAAAACTTATGCAGGACATGTGAAAGAATCAACTAGAACACTCATATACTTGTTAGAAAGGGAGTCTCTATTTGAGTTCACTTTTTAAATATTAATTAATTTCTCTTATTGTTCTAAATAAGCCTGGAATTGATTTTGATCAATTATGATATATTTCTAAATCTATTTATATGACATTTTTCTCAATAAGCTTACAAAGGAACCTATAAGATTCCTTTGCAGATGGATAAATTCATTCAGCTCTCATCATGGAACCAGGAAGTCCCCATTCCTTATGGGTAGTGTGAGCCTTAGCACAATGAAGGACACATCAATGAACCAGTGCTTTTCTTCAACCTGTAGCTTCCTGCTGCATCATATTGCAAAATTTCACATCCTTTAACAGCTGTGTATTTCTCACGCATTACACCCACCAAACCACCCACATAAGGGTTTAATGAGTACCTCATTCCGTGCCTCTATCCCTTGAGGATTGTCTCCACGAAAGAAATCAGCCCACTGCAGTCAAGGATATTAAGAGCTATTAAATTCACCAACAATAACCAAAGCAGCAGATAAGATGAACGCCTTGCTCAGATCGCAAATACGAGAAGCAAAACAAAATTAAGTACCCAAGATTGCATCACATAGGTTAGTGCTAACTCCAGTGGCACATATAGTATTGAATTATTTATATCGACAATAGTTCTACAAAGGCTGTCACAGGGATACTACATAAAATATTTGTTGGTTATTACTTTACTTAATAATTATGTAAAATAATATATATCTATCACACTAACAGCATAAACTAGAGATTGGAAGATGAAATTGGGTTGGCTATCGGCAGTCCCAGAATCTGCCGCACCCTCTCCCTCTTTCTTCTTTACTCTTCACAGAAAATCGATAAGGATGCCGGTAGGGTTTCCCCTTTTTAAATACCAACATTACACTAATGAGGATTACCTAAGTGCCATGAGGCTAATTTAAGGCTACCTTTAAAAAACACTTAAGAAAATAAAACAAAAAATAAAAAATACAAAAAATAACTAAAGCACTGCTGTGTGTTGCAGGCATTCTTCACGTCTTCTAACACTCCCCGTCATGTTGGGTTAAATATTGATGTTATACCCAAGTTGCCACATAATCTCACCAATAAATTTCTGTTAAGAGCTTTAGTCAGCATGTCAGCACATTGATCTTCAGACCTCACATGTTCAAGCTTGAATTTCGATGTGTTCACACTGTTTCTAATAAAATGGCAATCAATTTCAATGTGGAGAAGAAAAGGCAATTCGTTCATTGTTGATTCCTTTTTCAGACAATGTCTCATGAAAAGAAAGCTCTCACACAAAGAGAATGTAAACAATAAACAACTTCCAGCAGTTAAACACATAAAGTGGTTATAAAATGAACTATTCCACACAAAGGCAGAACAGGTAATAGAACAACTAACGTGATGAAATTGTTAATCCAATGACTGAAGTAAAATGTACTGGGTAATCCATAAATTACACAGGGAAGTTAAAGTAAAGTGCATTCACTTACTTGATTTGCTCCATGCTTTAGTCGACGGTACTATTTATCGAAACAAATACAAATGATAATCAGTAACAACCATGTACCACCCTCAAAATACAAGGGAGGAAAGAAGGAATACTAAATATCACCTTGCCAACATTGAAATGCTTGGTGTCATGACCTAACCAACGAAGGTACCTAGTGAGCTTTGCTGATGTGAAGGTCTTGCCTCGAGCTGGGAGGCCAACCTACACGACATTAGAATTGTCAAACCATCCATCTTGAACTGAAAAAGAAAAAAAATTCTAGAATGCACATAGGAAAAATAGTTTGAGTGTTTTTGAAATTTCAGTTTCTGACAGATGGCTTCAGGATCGTATAGAAACACAGACTAAAACTTGGTAGTTGATCAAAATTCTGAATATGGAAAAACTTCATGAACAAAATAAATAAAGTGACTGTAAATCAAAGGAAAAAGGGAATATATTTGGTGAGGTCATTGCACATGCAATCAAAAACAAATGCGGTCACGAGATTAGCTTTAACAAATGTGATTAGTAGGTCGACTTGGATGGGCCAATTCCTCTGGATTGTGATTTTCTGATGGAAAATATATATTTTCCATCTGGAAAGCTAAAGCCTTCACAAACATCAACCTTTGAATCACCAGATAGAATATGATTAGGATCAGTTTTTGGTAATTCAGAAGCCCATGGCACATGTTCTGACCCTTCACACTGACATGGTAAGATTTGTGGGGAAAGACCAAAAAAGATATTAAACAGGAAGTGACTAAGTTATTTGCATAAATTCCATAAATACATTTAAATACAATTGGTGTAACTTCCTCACATTTAACAAGGCATATCTCAGAAAGCAAAATTATCCCTGTGCAGTAGCTATTGGTAACACACTTTCGTACATATTGAAGTTAACAAGTAGGACGCATAAACTAAGACCTACTTGAACTATGAAGGATTATGTTCCGTATATAAAAAAAGCATTCATTAGCAAAGTTTCCTTTCAAGAAAACCATAGGGTGGAGAATGTTTGGTTTCTCCTGCAGATTCCTCCTAGATAGAAGTACTGCAAACTGAGCTTCTATTTTGAACTTGAGAAAGTGATCCATTTTATTTTGCATCAGACATACTAGAAAGTTATAGTTTGATCAACATGGGAGTCAATTTAACAAAAAAGTGATACGCCAACACAAAATCTCCTACATGTGTGACAGAAGAAACATGCATGAAAATATCAATAGCTATTGAGAATATATGTCAACCCTGCAGTAGGTTTTTCTAACCCAACACTTAAGTTCGGAAAGAATGCATCATGAGTAGTAAGAAACTAGAACTAAGAAAGGATGTGATAGGAAAATTGAAGTCCATGTTACTTAGCTGGCAGATTGTTGCACAAATTTTTGTTTAGAAGAAACCACCCAGTTAAGTTTTTTACATGAACACAGTTTGGGTCTCAGTAACCAAAGTTAAAGATGCTACCTCTCTTCTTATGGAGAACCTGGTATATGTACACTTAGGTGCTAGCATATCCAAACAAATCTCAACCATCCACCTTGGATCATGGATGGTTGAAATTTGAATTTGAAAAGCAAAAATTATGTCTACTTTTTGTAGGTGTACTTTATTCACATGCATAACTTTTGCCTTTTTAATTCAAATTTCAACCATCCATCAAACAATGGATGGTTGAGGTTTGTTGGATACGCTAGTACCTAAGTGTGCTAGCATATACCAGGTTCTCCTCTTCTTATGTATCTGGGATATATATATATATAATATTACATACCGTGGAAAAGAGATAATATATTACATTACCGCCCGAATGTAGTAAAAAAATTTCAGAGAGGGTCTCCTCATTTTGATTATCGACGGATGCGGGGGGGTAAGGAAGCTAGTCCTAGATAATAAGATTCGTATTGATTCTTGGAATATCGGAACATTATCCGGTAAGCTAATGGAGGTGGTAGATACTATGATTCGGAGAAAGATTCATATTCTATGTTTACAAGAGACAAAATGGGTTGGAGAAAAAGCAAAGGACTCAAGGAGATAGAGGATACAGGTTTTAAATTATGGTACTCAAGTAAAGAAAAGGCTCGAAATGGAGTTGGTATTATCATAAATAAAGATTTAAAGGAGAGTGTAGTAGACATACAACGATATGGTGACCGAATCATAACATTGAAATTAGTGTTAGGAGCAGAGGTTTTGAATATAGTTTGTGCTTACGCACCCCAAGTAGGACTAGAAGATAGTATAAAGACATTTTTTTGGGAAGAGTTAGATAAGGTGTTTCAAAAGATTCCACAAAGGGAGATGATTTGTTTAGGAGGAGATTTAAATGGACATGTCGGTAAAGAGGCATTAGGATATCAAGGGATTCATGGAAACTTTGGTTTTGGGGTTGTAAAAGAGGAAGGTAGGGAGATTTTAAATTTTGCTATGGCATTTGATCTCTTTATAGTCAATACAATCTTCAAAGAATGAGATGAACATTTAATTACTTATAAGAGTGGCTTATCACAAACACAAATTGATTACTTTATTTGTAGAAAAAAAGATAGAGCGTGTTGTAAAGATTGTAAGGTAATTCCAAGAGAAAGCTTAACCACCCAACATCGACTTTTAGTTATGGATTTACAAATAAAAAAATGGACAAAGAAGAAAAGAGTGAATCGAGCTATTCGGACTAAATGGTGGAACCTCAAAAGCGAGAAAGAAGATATATTTAAACAGAAAGTCCTTCAAGGAGATGTTTGGAATTATGTTGGCACACCCTCTGATATGTGGAACAATATGGCTATACATATTAGGAAAGTGGCGAAAGATGTGTTAGGGGTATCTAAGGGAGGTGTACCGGCACAAAAAGAAGCTTGGTGGTAGAGTGAAGTAGTGCAAAATAAAATCAAGGCAAAGAGGGCATGTTACAAATTACATTATGCTAAGAAAACTAGTGAAACTTTAGAAGCTTATAAGAAAGCAAAGAAGGAAGCGAAAAATGCCGTTAGTGAAGCAAAAGCTAAGATTTGGGAGGACTTATATAAAAAACTCAACTCAAAAGAGGGTGAAAGAGATATTTTTAGGATAGCTAGGGCTAGAGATAAGAAAACTAAAGATCTTAATTATGTTAGATGCATAAAAGACGAGGATGAAAAACTTTTAGTGGCAAACGATGATATAAGAAATAGATGGAAAAACTATTTTTATAATATTTTTAATGAAAATAAAGATGTTAGTATTAGTTTAGGAGATTTAGCCAAGTCAGAAAAGTATATAAACCACAATTTCTACCGACGTATTCAAAAGAATAAAGTCAAAGAGGCTCTTAAACATATGAAGGTTGGTAAATCGGTAGGACCATATAATATTCCTATAGAAGTTTGGAAAATACTAGGAGAAATAGGAATCACTTGGCTCACAAGACTATTTAATGAAATATGAAAAAACCAAAAGATGCCCGAGGAATGGAGAGCAAGTACACTTATACCCATATATAAGAACAAGGGAGACATTCAAAATTGTGCGAATTATCGAGGTATCAAGTTAATGAGTCATACTATGAAATTATGGGAAAGAATTATCAAATGCAGGTTAAGACAAGTATCAAGTACAACAGAGAACCAATTTGGATTCATGCCAGGCAGATCTACTATTAAAGCAATTCACCTTTTGAGACGTCTTATGGAACATTTTAGAGCAAAAAAGAAAGACCTTCACATGATATTTATTGATCTAGAAAAAGCTTATGATAGGGTACCGAAGGAGGTTCTTTCGAGAACCTTGGAAAAAAGAGGTATCCCATAGACATACATTAACCTTATAAGAGACATTTACGATGGTGCAAAAACATGTGTGGGGACTCATGAAGGAATGACAAGACTTCTTTGAAGTTAATATTGGGTTATATGAAGGATCAACTTTAAGTCCATACTTATTTATAATGGTGATGGATGAGTTAACAAAATATATTCAAGATGAAATACCTTGGTGTATGTTATTTGCAGATGACATTGTATTAGTGGAGGAGTCTAAGAAAAAAGTTAATAGAAAATTGAAACTATGGAGAGAAACATTAGAAAGCAAAGGCCTCCGACTTAGTAGAACAAAGACAAAATATATGGAATGTAAGTTTGATCATTTGGTTACTTCAGAGGACATAGAAATTAAAATTGGCACACATTGCATTCCCCAAAAGGAAAGTTTTAAATACCTAGGGTCAATTTTTCAGAGTGATGGAAGAATTGATGGAGATGTTACACATACAATTAATGCTGGTTGGTTAAAATGGAGAGGAGCATCAGGTATTCTTTGTGATAAGAAGATACCATTAAAGTTAAAAGGTAAATATTATAGAGCAACAATTAGGCCTGCCATGTTTTATGGTTGTGAGTGTTGGGCAGTTAAACATGTACAAAAGATGTCTGTGACAGAAATGAAGATGTTGAGATGGATGAGTGATCATACAAGAAAAGACTGTATATATAATGAGGTTATTAGAAACAAATTAGGAGTGCCACCAATAGAGGATAAAATGAGAGAACATCGTTTAAGATGGTTTGGACATATAGAAAGAAGATCAAAAGAAGAACCTGTAAGAAGGTTAGAAAAACTAATTTTGAAAAGTATTAAAAGAGGTAGAGGACGACCACAAAAGTGTTGGAAAGAAACAATAAAGAATGATCTAGCTTATTGGGAGTTAATTGCTAACATGGCACACGATAGGGATCTGTGGAAACAAAGAATCCATGTAGCCGACCCCATCTAGTATGGGAAAAGGCTTAGTTGTTGTTGTTGTTGTTGTTGTTGTTATATTACATACCGTAAAGTTGAGGGGAAAGGAAAAAAAAAAAAGGTAGTGTTGGTTCCAAATTGTTTCTTTACAAAAACATTGCTCAAATATGTGCAGTAACCTCTTATCAAGGATTCCAACGACACACTCTTATGGAATAAAAGGCCCTATATTAGAACTACCCATATATGAATTCTGATGTGTTCTGTTCCCTGACATTGCCCTAAAGCAAGTATTATCAAAACTTTTCTTGACATTTCTGGTCTAAAGATGTTTAAACACTTGCCACCATCAAGGCATTTCACATACCCATTCTGATCTTTATCATAATAAAATGAAGAAATATAAAAAACAAGCAGTATCAAGCATGCATGATTGACAGGAAATTGACTATTGATGTTGGCCTTCATAAATGTCAAAGGAATGTAAAAACAAACACCAACTCCTTCAGAAAGCATACCTAAGACTATAAAAAAACAGTAACTTAACTGAAAATCGTAGAAACAAAAATAGTATTGTAGAAGTACAAAGTAGAGAAGGTTTTCAACATTGTTGAGAGAATTAGATTACCAGAACAATTGCCAACTTGCGATCCTCTTTGGGTCCAAGCATCCGATCAGCTACAGCTGCTGCGGCAACTGCTCCAGCAGCTGCTGGCATAGTCTTAAAAGGATTTTACAAGAAGAATTACAAAATAATGGTAAACCTTAGTTCAATATACTCTGATGGTGACACATCTTGAAAAATGGATTAAACACAGGCGAAGCAGTACTAATTGAAAAACTAAGATTCGTAACACAAAATCAAGGAATCTCACTTTTCACAGGAATATACCAACCTTAGCTTCTGAATCCAATTTGAGATCTTCACCCGTGAGAGTGGTTAGGCTTGATGATTTAGCAAGCATAGGGGTGCCAACGCCCCTATCAACAAACTGTCCCCTATCCCCATCTTTTTTGTGAGCAGGTAATAACGTCCCTACTGGTTTAGACTTGACCATGCTGGAAGTGGCAGAACTTACAGGATATTCTGAAAAGGAATCCTCTGCGCCCTACATCAGAAATAATGTCTTATATAAATAGCTGCACCAAAATAATAGAAAATAATCTACTTGAGCCTGAGCCCGAGTTAACATGAAAAATATCATTTTGAATTGTAATAAATAAATTAAATATCACGTCTAAGTGTTCAGATGAAGTTATCATAGAAGTACTCAAGTTATGGGCCAGATGCATGTAGCATCCATTCCTAAGTAGCCACCACCTGCATGAAGTCAGGTATCAGTAGATGCAAGGTATGAAAACCAATAACCCATGGGCCCAATCACCCAAGCATCTGAGAAAACACAGGGAGTCTCAATCACCTATCCACAGAAGGATATGGTTCTTCTCATAGAACAATACAGGGGACACCTACATGCTCATCAGAAGTTCTGATCTGTAACCTGCCGCATCTAGACATGAAGCACCAGACACCGTTTGGAGACCCACTAATACATAAGTTCACATCAGTGTGCAAGCCATGCATCTAAATTCCTACATAGAGAACACCACGCTTAAGGTATTTGGTATTCTGCTCTTGATAAGTGATGTACTCTATCTTTTTCTGATATCGACACTCGTGTTTGGCACCTTTGCACCAAAGGAATTGATTTACCAGCAGAACTAAGTGAAATTTTGTAGAATTGGTCAGCAACAGGTGCATCTCTTACATGAGAAAGAGTTCTTCGTTATACAAAGTCGTATGTCTTTGACAAGATACTTATCTGTTCCATGCCGCATTCCTTCTGTTAGAACTCACTGTGACAGGAAGACAAAATCACTATGTAGAATAGAAAATTCAGTTTTTGCTATAGGATAAGCACACTATATGCAAATAATATGAATCATGGTCTTCTTTGTATCTTAGCAAGTTCATATGCTTGTGAGATGCACTTTCTTCTTTATTGTTATGACATGCCTTTATGATACTGGAGAAATTTTCTTTGCCCAAAAGAGAAGTAGACTGCCTCTTGAGAAAAACTCTTCAAGGTAAAGGAGAATGCTGATTTATATAAGAAAGCACGCTTCTGAAACAATCATGCAAAATGAAGTTGGGAAATAAATAAGACAAAAAGCAACATGAGTCAAACTTCCACTTGGATAAAGAAGTGGCTAATGAAGTCCCTGAATTTCGAACAGAATGGGCCAAGGCAGCCCAATTGCCTCCGAAATCAAGCCTTCTGTTACATGGGGGAGGTTACATGTATTATAAGACGTCATTTCCTTGATCTTCGATCATTCTCTGTTTAGCTCCAAAAAAGCAAGCTCATGCTTTATCCAATACTTTAACGCCTTCCTCGACCTCTAAAGCATTCACCATCTAATTTCTCACAACTTAACCCAGTGAACTTCCAATTCTGAAATTTTAGCACTAACCTTCCCATAAATAGATTGACTGTATGTACTTGCCCCATTCAAATAAGTACCAGCAGCAGCACTGCTGGAACAGACACTGCAAAGTCCTAACGACCTTGGATTCTCCGTCATATTAGCCGCGTAAACAGTGGTCAAAGCTGCATTTGTTGGAGCTGGAATGACATAACGTTCCAAATCTAGCTCCAATGTAGATGCAGGGACGTTCTGTCAAGAAAGAAAATTACAAATCATCCACCTAGTGCAGAGTGAGATTCAGGACATGCTAGATTAAGAAAGTAAATCCCAGACCTGGCTATATAATTCAAATGGTACTCTAATGCACGGGAGAGATAGATGCATCAAATGAAGAACTCGAATCATAGAGAAAATTAGTAAATAATTTCCTTACAAGGAGTCGTTTCTCACCTCCATGACCGGAACAGCATTAATACTAACATCTGGAATCCCCCGCACGGTCGAAGGTCGGAGATTATCCAAATAAGCTCTCCAACTTGCAGCGAGATCAAACGGCGAAACCTGAACGGCTTTAATAACCACTTCATATTCCAAGACTTCCTCATTGCCAAATCTAAACAGCGCCAATCTCCTGTCCCCTTGAAGAGTTCCTCTCTTAAGCAATCGATTAGGACCTTCCTCAACAATGCAAAGCGTCGCCTGATATCTAGGCTTCAGCAGAAACTTGAAACCTAGTGCTTCTGCAATCAAAACCAAATCCAAACCAAGTCATTGAAGAATAAACTAATCCACCTAACGCTACTTTGGCAGATTCAATTGAAGCAAAAGATTAATCACAAAAGAGGCCCACCATGATCAGGAGGAACTACAAAACTCAACTCCCATGTAGACGTCGATTCGCGTTCCATCGTAAGCTAAAAAACCAACACGAAATCATGCATCATTATTGCATTCCGACCATTTCAGTCATTTTTTTGATCTTATTGTATCAGACAAGGCTCGTGTCAAAACGAACGAGCAATGATCGACCAGAATAACGACTACCCTTGACATTCACTCACCGCTTTCGAAGCATCCCAAGAACCAGTAAGAGGATGGGAGCCATAAACGCGAGGAATGAGGTCTCCATTAAGATTGTGATTCTCCAACTTAAGAGAAACGTAGAGTTGCCCGCTACCTTGGTCCAGACCCTCCACATCCCCATGGCCGCTCTCCGTATTCTTGGAAGCACTCGTCCCCATTACCGCTTGGCAACGAACAAAAAAAAGAACCAAAGAAAAATGGGGAGAGAGTGGAAAAGATTGTGGGTAGTCGATATTCAATGACAAAATAGACAGAAACTAGTTTTCCGGTGCTTATTACCGTGATCTCTACGACTTTCTCGCAAAGTTATTATACGATTCTAAAATGTCAGAGTGTTCCTTGTGAAAATGGGATTTGGTAGGCGTCCCGAGAGACGTTACCGAGCGTCGGAACGGAGGAAATCAGGAAGAATTCCAACCGTTGCAGTCGAAAAGAGAGCACCGTTTTCCGGTTAGACGAGGTGGTTGGATGCTTTTGTTTCCTTTCGGCTTTTGTGTTTTTTGGTTGTGCGCCCTCTGAGACAGCATCACCTAAAGACAATCTAAAACGGGGGAGATCTTATTTTACGGGAGTGCGTAGAACATGTCATTTTGAACAGCGGGATGTGCTTAACAGATATGCATGAGATTTCTTGAGCGGCGAGTCAACGTTCAGCTATGCCTTACATATACATATATATATATATATATATGGGTGTGTGTGTTTTAGTAATATTATATGTAAACAAATCTAAATAAATTTCAAAATGTCAAAGATGAATAGTTGACCTTTAAATTTTAAAAACTAAAAAAGTATCTTGTTTTTTAAGTGTATTTAATTAAAGGACATTTTTTACTTTTAAATTTAAATAATAATTATTCATCTTATGTGTTTGGCTTTTTGTTAGAATGTTATTAACATGTACTAAATAGAGAGAGAGACGTATTTATGTTTGTGAACGAGAACAAGTGTGTGTAAATGTGTACGAATGTATGTGCCATTGGAAAAGAGTTAGGTGTCAACAACTTTGATCATAAAAAAAGAGGTAAAAGAACGTTATTTGCAATTGCATGATACATCAAAATGTTTGTTGTATAGCATAATTGTTTCGAAAACATATTATCTTAAATATATACTCATATTGAGATGATGTTTCAATTATAAAAAGTTAGAAGGGGATTGCTTATTGATGTATTATATTCATTTTTCTTGCAACAACCAACCTCTTTTTATTGCTGGAACTAATTGATGGTTGTTTGCTGAAGTCGGTTGCCTAAGTCTGTCACCTGGCGTCAGTCCTCAGTCAAGCCTTCTAGGTATGCCTGCAGTGGAACAACGATAATTTTTTTTGGTTTTTGAGGTTTCCACGTAGTGGAATTATTCGGGAGAAGGCTTTTCATTTTATGTCTCTGTGTTTTTCCCATTTGCGTTGCTCTATATTTATAGAGCAGCGTGTGCTCCTCCTTTTCTCGATTATTCCTATTGGGTTTTCCTCATCCAGAGCATTTTTTATCCAGACTGTTACCGAAAATCTCGGTAACGGTCCAGTTGTTATGGTTATCGTATCTTCAATCCGAGATTCAAGTAACGGATTGGATGGTCAATCCAGCCGTTACTTGTGCTGGGTTGCCGAGAATGGCCAAAACTTAACATCTCCCACTTTGCCATTTGAGCAAAGTGTACTAACATACTGATTTTTCTCCCACTTTTGCAGGGTTTACCTAGTACTGTCTTTTCATGATTGCTATTGCAATCAATACCTGTTGTGTGGTTATTTCCCTTCACAACAATCTACCTATTGTATAGTTATTTACCTACACAACACTTTTATCCGTTGTGTGCTTATTTCCCTACACAATAATCAAATATATCTCAAACCCATGTTTGTAAGATGTTTTGAGAAAAGTTCCTCTGTTATGCCCTTAGTCAAGGGGTCTGCCAACATATCATTTGTTGGCATATATGAGATGTATATTTCCTTTCTCATAACCATATCATAAACATAGTGGTATTTCACCATTATATGCTTGCTTCTCAAGCAATCAACTCCACTCTTAATAATAGTAATTGCTCCATTGTTATCACAGTAAATGATAATCGGCTCGTCGGTTATTTTCAACTTCAAATCATATATGAAGCGGCTTATTATTTTTGATCATATGTTTATTTTTTACCATGTTTCATAATGGGGGTAGACTGTTTAATATTATTGATATTTGTATCGGTTTTGGGATAACTGATTTTGTCGCGACTAAGTCCGTAGCCATTACTAATATGTGATTTACATGTTCTACTATATTAACAATTGTATCATACTTAGCTGTTATTGAGTCAAACAGCTCTTTGGCGGTCTTGTATTCTTTGAAGACCCTAATCAAGTCATCTTCTATGTAGGTCAACATAATTGTCCTTGCTATTGTCTCGTTTTATACATTTCCATTTGTTGCTCAGTTGCATTTGGTGGTGGCAAAAGCATAGTTTTTTTAGTATGTACTGAACACCTTGAAGTATTAGAGCAAGTGAGATTCTTTTCTTCTTAGACCGTTTAGTTTTTCAATTTTTGGCAATTCAAACAAATATTTTGGAACTCATTTTTATGTATCTGGCAATTATAACAATTAGACGTCTTAAAAAAGAAATAAATATAAAGCAACAAACACACATAGCAATGACCATGTTCGAACGATGTATAATATCATAAAAACAAACTAGAAACATTTTATAAACTACTTGGGATAAATTTGTAATTTTCCTAAAAATTTCTTCCTTTAGCATTTTTTAAACAATACCAAGAGTAAAACTATAATTTTAAATATCTGTTCACTTTTAAAATTTTTTGGAAAGATAAAGGGTAAATGATAGACTTGTAAAATTACTCTATGGTATTTATGTAAAATTCGTAATTGATCGGGGTTAAAATTGTAATTTTAAGTAATTTTTTTATAAGTATAGGGACAAACCTTTCTTTTAACACAGTGGTAGAAAAGAAATTAACTCAAACCAGGAAGGACAGTAACATAAAACTAATGTTCAATATTTTGTAATTTTCACAAACTACTAGAGGGTAAAACCGACTTTTTACTCAATAAGGACAAAATAATCTTTTTACTTTTTTTTTTTTTGCAAGGTCAAGAACAAGACCCTGATACCACTGATGGTTGTTTGCTGAAGTTGGTTGCTAGAGTCCATCGCCTGACATCAGTCCTCCGTCAAGCCTTTCAGGTACACCTGCAGCGGAACAACGGTAAGTTTTTTTGGTTTTTAAGGTTTCCACGCAGTGGAGTTATCCGGGAGAAGGCTTTTCATTGTATGTATCTGTGTTTTTCCCGTTTGCGCTGCTCTGTATTTATAGAGCAGCACGTGCTCTCTCTTTTTCCGATTATTTTTATTGGGCTTTCCTTATTCGGAGCGTTTCTTATCCGGACTATTACCGAAAATCCCGATAACAGTTCGGTTGTTATGATTCTCGTATTTTCAATTTGAGATTTAGGTAACGGACAATATCAACCGCTACCTTTTGTGGATTACCCAGAATCACCACAATTTAACACCAATATCCACCCACGCCACCCGCAATTCATTGTCACAATCACGAGTTGTTTGTACAAACCGTTATGTTCTCTCTGCCCCTTTATACGCACACACTCTCTCTCTCTCATCTTAAACAAACCACTAAACATATCTCGGTATCTTTTCTCTCTCCTGCCGTTTCTATCGTCTCTCTCATACCCACAAAACCAAAGACTCTCCCTCTCTACCATTCCACCATTCTTCTCTGTGGTACCCACAAGCCAAAATTCCAAAAGACACTAGTTTCTCAATCTAAAACGCTCTCTTTCTCGAAAAGATTCGTTTCCGTCATTTTTCTCTCGAAAAGTTTCATCCTTCAAACCTTGTCTTAGCTAAGGAAGACGGTGGCATTGTGATATTTGTATCCCGTTAGTGAAATGGACACAAAGATCGGTCTGCTGGACGCGGCGAGGCCCATGAGCAACGACGTCGGCGCGCCGCCGTGTTCCAAAGGGGTGTGCCTCGTGCAGAACGCCGTGGCTCCCATCCCGTCGGAGGCTACTCCCGGCCGGCATATCGCCCGCCGGCTCGTTCAGGTTGGCGTCTCCGATGTGTTTTCGGTCCCCGGTGACTTTAATCTGACCCTGCTTGATGCCCTCATCGCGGAGCCTGGGTTCAACGTTATCGGGTGTTGCAATGAACTCAACGCCGGGTATGCTGCGGACGGGTACGCGAGGGCCAGGGGCGTCGGTGCCTGTGTCGCGACCTTCACCGTCGGTGGTCTCAGCATCATCAACGCCATCGCCGGGGCTTACAGTGAGAATCTCCCTGTGATCTGTATCGTCGAAGGGCCGAACTCTAACGACTACGGCACGAACAGGATTCTTCACCACACTATTGGGCTGCCGGATTTCACCCAGGAACTCCGGTGCTTCCAGACCGTCACTTGCTTTCAGGTATACTTGATTCTTCTGGACTCCCCATCTTCAATTCATCAGTAACTAAAAACCGGAGGATGATTTTCAATGGAACCTTTTTGTTTCGCATGATGATTTTGGAACGATATAGTTTAGAGAAATCGACATTTTGTGGCTTGGATTTCCAAATTCTATCTAAAATGGTGAAGATTAATGTTAGGGTCTGGTTAGATGATGATCCAGTGCATGACATGATTTTTATAGTGGAATTTCTTTTCTGGAATGCCTATCATTCTTGATCTGGTTTCCTGATTTCTGTGTATGATCGGATTAATAGTCAGCGAATCTGTGGAAATCTAACCATAGCATGGAGAGGGAACAGATTAACGTATGCTTACTTGTAGTCATTTCTTACTTGGTTTTTGTTTTGGGGTGTTGCGAATGTTTGGATGGCTTGACTCTGTTCATGCCTCTTGATGTGTCTAAGTGTGAACTTCATGTCTCTTGATGTGTCTAAGTGTGAACAATGTTAAACGTTTGGTCATCTAAGGAAGTTTGGTCATCTAAGTGAAGTAGTTCCTTCTACTAGAGTTCTTGCTGCTCTAATGTGTTTGATTGTGTTTTTTCGTGGATTTATTTTGATACATTCGGGTTCAATTGGCTTTCTAGGCGGTTGTCAATAATTTGGATGACGCTCATGAATTGATCGACACTGCCATCTCTACTGCTTTGAAAGAGAGCAAGCCGGTTTATATCAGCATTAGCTGCAATCTGTCAGCCATTCCTCACGCTACTTTTAGTCGGGAGCCTGTCCCTTTCTTCCTTGCCCCAAAGTATGGATCGTTTCTCTCTCTCTCGTTGTTGGTGCCTATGGAAGTGCGCATTAATGATTTTCATTTCTCAGATTGAGCAATAAATTGGGGTGGAAGCTGCTGTGGAGGCAACGGCGGAGTTCCTTAACAAAGCCGTGAAGCCGGTCATGGTGGGCGGCCCAAAATTGAGAGTTGCCAAAGCCACATGCGTTCGTCGAACTAGCAAATGCTTGTGGCTATCCTATTGTTGTGATGCGATGCCTTCTGGCAAAGGATTAGTTCCGGGGCATCACCCACAGTTCATTGGAACGTACTGGGGTGCTGTTAGTACTGGATTCTGTGCGGAAATCGTGGAGTCAGCCGATGCCTACCTCTTCACTGGCCCAATCTTCAATGACTATAGCTCGGTTGGCTATTCCTTGTTGCTGAAGAAGAAGGCAATCATTGTTCAGCCAGACAGGGTGTTGGTTGCCAATGGCCTGGCATTCGGCTGCATCCTGATGAAGGATTTCTTGAAAGCACTGGCTAAGAGGTTAAAGAAGAACACAACCGCTTATGAGAATTATCATAGGATCTATGTACCTGATGGGTTACCTCTCAAGTCTGCACCTAATGAGCCTTTGAGGGTTAACATCCTCTTCAACACATTCAGGTAAACAGACTATCAGAGGTCTTAGTTTTTCTTAATCGTTTCTATGTAATCGTATTAAAAACTGAATCTTGGGGTGTTATAGGAAATGTTGTCTGGGGATACTGCTGTGATATCAGAAACAGGAGACTCATGGTTTAACTGCCAGAAGCTCAAACTGACAGAAGGATGCGGGTGAGGGCGCACTGGACACCCTTTTCTTCAATTCTCTTGCTCTCTTTGGTTCTCTTCTTTCTTGATCTCATGATAGTTTTCATTGGTTTCAAATAGGTACGAGTTTCAGATGCAGTATGGATCAATTGGTTGGTCTGTAGGTGCAACACTGGGATATGCACAAGCTGCAAAAGATAAACGTGTGATTGCTTGTATTGGTGATGGAAGTTTTCAGGTAAACATTATGATGCCTTTACATGTTTCACGCTCCGAGGCCGCCAATATTGTATCTTGAAATTCTGACTGATTCAATTACGTGCTACCTCTACATGCAGATGACTGCACAAGATGTGTCGACCATGTTGCGATGCGGGCAGAACGTCATCATATTCCTCATCAATAATGGAGGATACACCATCGAAGTCGAGATCCACGACGGACCCTACAATGTTATCAAGATCTGGAACTACACTGGCCTCATCGACGCCATTCACAACGGGGAAGGAAAATGCTGGACTACCAAGGTGGAGAATTTCTCCTCTTTAATTATTATGTTTATCAATGGATTTCTCAAGTTATCTTACCGTGGAGGATCTGTTTCAGGTGTTCACTGAGGAGCACCTGGTAGAGGCAATATCAACAGCAACAGGGGCGAAAAAGGATTGCTTTTGCTTCATTGAGGTGATAGTTCACAAGGATGACACTAGCAACGAGCTCTTGGAGTGGGGATCACGAGTCTCTGCTGCAAACAGCAGGCCACCGAACCCTCAATAAAATGCAATACTGCCACATGCGTCTGCTATAAGTTATCCCCATTTTTGCCTTCAATCAATTCTAGTTTGTGCAAGATGACAAACAACCTTACGTTGTTGAATATATATGTTTTTATCTCCAATTAGTCTTTGAGCCTTGTACTTGGGAGGAACTTCTATATGTTGATATTGAATTGTCTCTTGTTTCTCTGTACTTACGAAGGGACATGTTCGTGATTCTGTTTGTTTTTCTTTAATGAGAGAAACCACCCGTTCCTAATCATTCATGCTATTACTGTGTAAGAAAATCGCTTTAAATTGAATAAGAGATTTCTGCACTCGTAGTGTTAGCTCACCTGGCTAGTGGACTGGACTCACAAGTCGAAGTTCATGAGTTCAATGCCGAGCTGCATGTTTGGTTTCAAACTCCTTACTGTAAACAGAAAAAAGAAAATCTGAATCCCTGTAAATTTACAAAATTTGAAGTTCACCATATCGAGAGGAGAATTCTCTTCGCTTGTGGTTTTGTGGAAGATTCGTGGGAACCCATTGAGCATCCCGAACTTTTGTTGGAGTTCTATCGAGCGCTCGCTGCTTGCATGGATGTGTTTAAATACTTTGGTGCTGGTGAATAAACAATCCAACTTCAGTAGTTTGTCAGGCCAGCCTGGTGAATATTGTTGCTTAAATACTTGCTTGAGCGTTATTGTAATGAAAGGAAGTTGAGTTGTCGGTTTGACTAACAAATATCGTGTTAAACCTGTGGACTGGTCCATCATTTGCCTAATAAACTATAATTTGGGGCCTTGTATCTTCAATAATACATAGTATTCTAGGCTTTTGGTACTTGTAACTTGGAATTTACGAAAAGATTCCTCGAATCATTTTTATATTTTTTCTTGTAAAAGGGACCGGAATCTCAGGTGGGGGGATGATGATTCCAGCGAACCTTACATGTACTAAAGTGTGATTTTTTGGCGTCAACACCATGAAAAGGGAATGAGAGTTAATTTCGTGGATGTCAGAATGGCGTGATGAAGATGCACACACATGATGCGGTATGATTTCGTTAGTACTGGTTGAAAAAAGGAACAAACACTCGAGGAGAGAGAAGTAGAAAATTATTCAAGCAGTCAAAGATAAAAACAATCAAACGGCTTTCAAAGCTCCAAAACTTACAGGTTTGTGAAACACTCTCACCACAGGCATTCCATCAGCACCATCGTTCCCCACTCGCCACGATCGATCTTTCTTTCTCTGAGGCTTCTTGTGATGCTTATGTGATGCAGTTGCCACCTTCTTCTCCTTCTTCGTGTAAGCAAGACCATTAGAGGAATCAAATGCATCAAGATCGTCCAATAGATCAGTGACTCCGGATGAACCAGTATCATCACTAGTTTCTTGATGTTTTCCTGAACCAATGCCAACAGCCACCAGTCCTTTGTTGTTTACATATGAACCAAAATGACTGAGCCCCATTGTGTTAATATCAGCCAGCTCTGAAACATCTGGTGGCAATCGAAAATGAGGCAGCTTGCCATCTATGTAATCCTTCAAAATCTGGCGTGCAGCTCGTGTTTCATCTGGAAGTCCACTAGACGACACGTACCCGCGAGAAGAGCAATAAGCTCTCAGCAACTCAGCCGCAAAAGGCAGTCTAGTCTGTGGCTCATATGCTTTAGGTTTAGGTAAGCTAATGTTGTAGACATTCTCAATTACAACTCTCGGAACATTGTTGGCTACAATCTGCACGGCTTGCCGATGTTCAGTCATGCGGTCTATAGGCAACACACCTGAGGCAATCATATCATACCGGGAGCTAGAAAAGGATGGAAACACTAACCCAGGGCAATCACACAATGTAAGCTCCTCAGAAATTATCAAGGTCTGGAAATGTTTTGTTTTTCCAGGTGTTGAAGTCACCCCCGTCCGCTTCTCGCCCACTAATGCATTTATAGTTGAGCTCTTGCCAACGTTTGGGTATCCAACAAAGCCTACCACAACAGCTTTATTATCGGAACGCCTTAGGATACCTGCAGGAGAAGAACCTTCAGAATAAGAGAACCGATCTTCCCTAGCCTCAACAATAGCCTTTGCTTCTCTCCGTAGCCTAGCTAGTAATTCGTCCCTCCCGTAAATTTTCACATCTTCATCAGTTAAGTTAGAAGGAAATTCCCCTTGTATTTCCCAAGGGCTATTCAACTTTTTTCCTTCTAAAGCAGAAGATGCAGCTTTCGCAGACCAAAAGACATAAAGAATCCCCTGGGACTGAAAATATCTTCCCCAACTTTTCCTGATAATATCCAATGGAGAAAGTCAGATAAAACCAGAGAAGGTTCTTAAGCATTTAAAGATCGAATAATCTGTACCGCACTGAGAGAGGCAAAAGATCTGCTTTGTTGACAAGTAGCATAGTCTTTTTGTGTTCGTCAATCTCCTTGGCATACTCCTGAGAAAGGATGTGATGAGAATCACGATCAGATTTATCATATCAAGCTATAAGAATGTAAACAAATAAAGTCGCATTAAAAAACTTCAACTTGTTTGCATATGAAATCCCCTGCAAAAATATTCTGCTTTCAGTACGCCCGCTTTCTGGCTGTAACTGAACAAGGTAACAACACTAAGGAAGGCTGGGCACAGGTAGATGTTTGATGTTCTGGACAAGCACATACATCTCTTTACATTTTGGTCTCAAGACTTCTGACAGGAATCTCTCAAGAAACCCCATCATCTTTGGATATAAAATTGAACAGAGATAAAAAGGACTAACATCTTTGAAATGCTGCCACATTATGTAATTATTCACCTCGATCAGGGAATTTCTAAAGACCGTATCGTAACTAGAAAACCCAGAAATACAAGCAAAGACAGTCCTTTCCACTTAAAGTTGGTAAAAAAGTAACTGGTACTGTCATTATGTTCATAAGTCTGGACAAGTTTAACAAGAACGGTTGTCATCCCGCATTACAATTTAAGCTACCTGAGATGCCACCTCAAATTACAACTGACATCTCAACTTCTGCACAATTATGAAATAGCCAGAACATATCCACTAACACTGAAACTACTACTATTCAATGATCAAAACTTGCCTCTGGAAAAGCTCCCCATGTATTCAAACAGAGATGATAGATGAACACAGATTCCAAGGACCAAAACATTTTCAAATTGCATTATATATGGTATTATATTAAAAGTCCTGAACAAAGTGCAAATAAATGTAGCCTCACCTCAAGGTCAGGGCACCTGTAAAATAATGGATCCCGTGCATCAACGACCATTACAAGCTAGTCACAACCAACACATTAATATTAGTCAATGGTATGACACGGAATTCCCCATAACCACGTTGGGACCAACTAGTACACAGATTAAAGCCTTACATAAGGAGGTAAGATGCAGATAAATGCTAATAATATATATATATATATATTAATGTGTGTACATATATATGTATATTAAATCCATAGTCCTCATTCAAATTATATGCATATGAAGTTCTATAACAATATAGACATAAAAACCACTTTAGATAAGAGATTCTAATTCATGAAGGCAGCAGAACAAAACAAGGTTACTATTCTTTAACACCTCAAACATTATAAAACAAATATAAAGACTACAGATGCACCAAGAAAAATTAAAAGGCTATTTCAAATAGCTACACACATATATCATCTGTCACAAGGACATAAGAATACTTTCACATGCTAGATTTGCATACTACACATGGATCAGTTCTTTTTCACTATAAGGTATATAGTATATACATACACAATATATGGACACAAACACAAAAACATGCATATATATCGTCAAAAGGCCATGTTAATCTCATCAAAATTTATTGAAATAAAGCTTGTTCTAGGAGTCTCCGCATTTTGATTATGGACGGATGCGGGGGGTAAGGAAGCTAGTCCTAGATAATAAGATTCGTATTGGTTCTTGGAATATCGGAACATTATCGGGTAAGCTAATGGAGGTGGTAGATACTATGATTCGGAGAAAGATTCATATTCTATGTTTACAAGAGACAAAATGGGTTGGAGAAAAAGCAAAGGAGATAGAGGATACAGGTTTTAAATTATGGTACTCAGGTAAAGAAAAGGCCCGAAACGGAGTTGGTATTATCATAAATAAAGATTTAAAGGAGAGTGTAGTAGACATACAACGATATGGTGACCGAATCATGACATTGAAATTAGTGTTAGGAATAGAGGTTTTGAATATAGTTTGTGCTTACGCACCCCAAATAGGACTAGAAGATAGTATAAATACAGTTTTTTGGGAAGAGTTAGATAAGGTGTTTCAAAAGATTCCACAAAGGGAGATGATTTGTTTAGGAGGAGATTTAAATGGACATGTCGGTAAAGAGGCATTAGGATATCAAGGGATTCATGGAAACTTTGGTTATGGGGATATAAACGAGGAAGGTAGGGAGATTTTAAATTTTGCTATGTCATTTGATCTCTTTATAGTCAATACAATCTTCAAAAAACGAGATGAACATCTAATTACTTATAAGAGTGGCTTATCACAAACACAAATTGATTACTTTATTTGTAGAAAAAAAGATAGAGCGTGTTGTAAAGATTGTAAGGTAATTCCAGGAGAAAACTTAACCACCCAACATCGACTTTTAGTTATGGATTTACAAATAAAAAAATGGACAAAGAAGAAAAGAGTGCATCGAGCTATTCGGACTAAATGGTGGAACCTCAAAAGCGAGAAAGAAGATATATTTAAACAAAAAGTCCTTCAAGGAGATGTTTGGAATTATGTTGGCACACCCTCTGATATGTGGAATAATATGGCTATACATATTAGGAAAGTGGCGAAAGATGTGTTAGGGGTATCTAAGGGAGGTGTACCGGCACAAAAAGAAGCTTGGTGGTGGAGTGAAGTAGTACAAAACAAAATCAAGGCAAAGAGGACATGTTACAAATTACATTATGCTAAGAAAACTAGTGAAACTTTAGAAGCTTATAAGAAAGCAAAGAAGAAAGCAAAAAAGGCCGTTAGTGAAGCAAAAGCTAAGATTTGGGAGGACTTATATAAAAAACTAAACTCAAAAGAGGGTGAAAGAGATATTTTTAGGATAGCTAGGGCTAGAGATAAGAAAACTAAAGATCTTAATTATGTTAGATGCATAAAAGACGAGGATGAAAAACTTTTAGTGGCAAACGATGATATAAGAAATAGATGGAAAAACTATTTTTATAATATTTTTAATGAAAATAAAGATGTTAGTATTAGTTTAGGAGATTTAGCCAAGTCAGAAAAGTATATAAACCACAATTTCTACCGACGTATTCAAAAGAATAAAGTCAAAGAGGCTCTTAAACATATGAAGGTTGGTAAATCGGTAGGACCATATAATATTCCTATAGAAGTTTGGAAAATACTAGGAGAAATAGGAATCACTTGGCTCACAAGACTATTTAATGAAATATGAAAAAACCAAAAGATGCCCGAGGAATGGAGAGCAAGTACACTTATACCCATATATAAGAACAAGGGAGACATTCAAAATTGTGCGAATTATCGAGGTATCAAGTTAATGAGTCATACTATGAAATTATGGGAAAGAATTATCAAATGTAGGTTAAGACAAGTATCAAGTACAACAGAGAACCAATTTGGATTCATGCCAGGCAGATCTACTATTAAAGCAATTCACCTTTTGAGACGTCTTATGGAACATTTTAGAGCAAAAAAGAAAGACCTTCACATGATATTTATTGATCTAGAAAAAGCTTATGATAGGGTACCGAAGGAGGTTCTTTCGAGAACCTTGGAAAAAAGAGGTATCCCATAGACATACATTAACCTTATAAGAGACATTTACGATGGTGCAAAAACATGTGTGGGGACTCATGAAGGAATGACAAGACTTCTTTGAAGTTAATATTGGGTTATATGAAGGATCAACTTTAAGTCCATACTTATTTATAATGGTGATGGATGAGTTAACAAAACATATTCAAGATGAAATACCTTGGTGTATGTTATTTGCAGATGACATTGTATTAGTGGAGGAGTCTAAGAAAAAAGTTAATAGAAAATTGAAACTATGGAGAGAAACATTAGAAAGCAAAGGCCTCCGACTTAGTAGAACAAAGACAAAATATATGGAATGTAAGTTTGATCATTTGGTTACTTCAGAGGACATAGAAACTAAAATTGGCACACATTGCATTCCCCAAAAGGAAAGTTTTAAATACCTAAGGTCAATTTTCAGAGTGATGGAAGAATTGATGGAGATGTTACACATACAATTAATGCTGGTTGGTTAAAATGGAGAGGAGCATCAGGTATTCTTTGTGATAAGAAGATACCATTAAAGTTAAAAGGTAAATATTATAGAGCAACAATTAGGCCTGCCATGTTTTATGGTTCTGAGTGTTGGGCAGTTAATCATCAACATGTACAAAAGATGTCTGTGACAGAAATGAAGATGTTGAGATGGATGAGTGGTCATACAAGAAAAGACCGTATACATAATGAGGTTATTAGAAACAAATTAGGAGTGGCACCAATAGAGGATAAAATGAGAGAACATCGTTTAAGATGGTTTGGACATATAGAAAGAAGATCAAAAGAAGAACCTGTAAGGAGGTTAGAAAAACTAAATTTGGAAAGTATTAAAAGAGGTAGAGGACGACCACAAAAGTGTTGGAAAGAAACAATAAAGAATGATCTAGCTTATTGGGAGTTAACTGCTAACATGGCACACGATAGAGATCTGTGGAAACAAAGAATCCATGTAGCCGACCCCGTCTAGTATGGGAAAAGGCTTAGTTGTTGTTGTAAAGCTTGTTCTAGGATGTGTAAGTGAGCATCCAACCTTCTCAGGGTTCTCCTACATCACAACTTGATAATCCATATACATAACCAAGAAAGCAAAGTGTGTCACAATGAGACCCAGAATGGCCATCTTGCAACATATCCAAAGATGAATGAGCACTTTAAGAACTCGTCAAAGCATGGACTGGTTACAATGTGGCCTTTCAGTGGATCACATCAGGTCCTCTGGGATCAAAACGTCTCAGTATAACATGCCAAGAATAAATAAGAGAAGGAGAAGAAATTGGGATCATATCCAGATCAAAGAACATTCGTGCAATTCATGCCCAATGCCTACCCTTCCCATCCATCTCGAACACAAGATCACAGGAAAATCAATATATATATATATATATACACACACACACACACACACAATATATGCATGTATACCAGATCGCTCCGCTCTAGAACACGCCATAGCTGTCTCCATATATCCAGATTCTTTTCAAAGGGTGTCAGAACAAGTTTGTCATTTGTCTCCAAACTGAAATTAAGGAAACCAAAAAAAAATCTTAGTCCACACAAAGATTTTTAGCACCCCGGTAGGAGCTATAACCCCAGCTTGCCAACCTGAAAAGGATCAAAATAACAACTAAGACACCCAAGGATGCAGGAAATGAAATAAAAAGATGCAAGACTTCATGTCAGTTTGAGTGCAAGGATGCAGCTATTGCAAGTTGTTCTGAAATTTCTGGAATAAAATATGGGCTCAAGTAAACCAGATAACCGAGTTGAGTTGCATGACTAATTACTTAGTTTTTACCAAAAACCGAGGAATAAATCGCATTTAACATCTGGAATGTTTCAGAAAGAAATGTTCAAAAGCTTACCTCAGTTGAAAGTGTTAGAAAATGGGCCACTCGGGCCAGCCCCAGGGCCACTAGCTGTTGGGGGCCCAGGTCCCCAACGGCTAGTTGAGTAGCTGCCCCCCTCCACCTCTTGTAATCTCTTCTCACTCCCTCTTCTCCTCTCTATAAATATAAACTCCATCGTATTTTTTCAAGCCTTTTTGTGGTTAAATAATATTATTTTTCAATATTGTACCTTTCTTGCATACGCTTTATTATAGCCTTATTTTCTAAGGCTTTTGCGAGTGATATTTTGAGGTGATGGTCATCGACCTTCCGCTGCCACATTCAAACCTCATCTTCATTACATGGTATCAAATCATTTTGCGATCTTGGGAATATTATTCATCTTCTCGAGAAGCATGCCAATCGTATTTTGTAAGTTTACCTCTTTAGTTTCTTTTTCTCCTTTAAATATGAATGATAAAGGGGGATTCAACTTTCGTCTAACACCCTCGAACTATAAGACATGGCCTCATCTATAGAAAATTACATATATTTTAAAAAATTATGGGACTATGCAAGTGGTTCGAAGGTTGAACCCTCTATCAATGCCACACTTGAGTAAAAAGAGGAATATGAAAGAGGTTATAAAACAATCCTATGGGTGCCTATGAATAATGTAAACGAGTATACTAAGGACACTTTGATTGATTTCACCAACGCTAAAGAAGCATGAGAATATTTAAAAGTGTTCAAAGCGATGTGGCTCATAAGATGGCATTAAGAGACAAATTGGTCTCACTTAGGCAAGGAGATAAAGGGGTAAACGATTTTTTTTGGGAAATACTCCAATGTTTGGAACCAATTATATGGTTACAAAAAGAAATGTGCTCAATGTCTTAGTGAGAGACAATGTGAAGATAATGAGGATTTTGTATACTAATTTCTAAGAAGTCTTCGCGAAGAATTTAAAAGGGTAAGATCATCTCTCGTTTATAAAAAACCTTTTCCTACAAAAGAAGAGATTTTACCGATCTTCAAATGGTGAAAACAAGAATGAATGAAGTAAGACTTCAAAGAGACACCACCTTCGCCGCATCAAAACCCAGAGACAATATGAAGACTTATCGACCTCCTCATTTCAAAAGTCAAGAAGGAAGAAAATACATTATTTATCACAATTATCGAGAGACCGGGCATATAAAGCCAAATTGCCCAAAGTTGAAAAGAAATGTGGCATTAGTAGACGAACAAGCCTCATCCTCTATCGTTACTCGAAGAAAAGATAAAAAGACTTAAGCTCAAATGAAGGACAAAGCAACAATATATGTGGTTTGTTCTTCTTCAACTAACCAAGTTCAAGGTATGGTTTATTAGATTCTTTCCGGTGCCTCATTTCATATGACTTGTAATGAAAATATTTTAAAATCATGTCGATGTATGGGGACCTTCCCTGTTGTTACAAAAAGGAGGTCTAGATATTATGTTTCTTTTTGTGGATGATTATACTCGTTATTCTTTGGGTTTACTTAATGAAACATCGTTAGAATTCTTTGAGATCTATAAGAACTTTAGAGCACTTGTTAAAACTCAACATTAGCTTATTATTAAGTGCTTTAGGTGTGATTTGGGTGGGGAATATACTTCTCATAGATTTTGTGAGTTGCTTGCCTCGGATGGAGCTGTTCATCAGGACTTCTTCAGACGACACTCCACGAGCAAAATGGTGTTTGCAGAGAGAAAACATAGACATATTGTTGAAATGCTCGTTCTCTCTTTATTGTCACGGTCTTGTTCTAGTGAGTTACGGGGTGAAGTTGTTCTCCCTTCTTTGTGAGTTTGATAAATACTATTCCTTATTCTTCTCATATCTCGGGTTTGTCACCTTTTGAAAAGTTATATGGTTTTGCTCCACGATTATTCTTCTTTCGGGTCTTTGGTTGTACTTGTTTTGTTCTTCGCACTCATGTAGAACGTAACAAGTTATCCTCTCGTGCTCGCTACATATGTGTGTTTTCTTGGTTATGGGGAAAAGTAAGAAAGGATATCGTTGTTTTGATCTGTTACACAAAACTTTAATGTGTCTCGCCATATGTTGTGTTTCTTGAGCATATACCTTTCTTTTCTATTCCACTCCATTATCCATGCCCTCACTAAAAATGATCTTATTAGTGTGGATCCTTCTCGTGAAGACTCGATAATTTGTCATCTCATGATACTTCTCGACGTATTTGCACCGATAATTAACGCAGCTACCGACACTTTGCTCTCTCACACATGAAGCTCCTTCTCCTCCTCTGTGGTTTCCCAAGCACCTTCGAGATTTTGGATCCCTCATCCCTCGTCAATCCCTTCCGCACGTAAGTCCACAAAGTTACTAGATTTTGTTTATTCTTGCTATTCTCGGAGTCTTTTACATCTTTTTTGGCTTACATTCATTGTTTCTCCCGAGCCCCTCTTCATATCAAGAGGCAATTCTTAACCCTTTGTAAATGAGCTATGGATGAGGAACTTTCGCTTTTGCATAAGAGGCAAGGTACTTGGGATTTGGTTCTTCGACCTCTGGTAAGAGTGTGATTGGTTGTCATTTGGGTGTATAAAATCAAAACAAAGTCCGATGGAGTAAAGATCTGTTGAGCGATACAAAGCTAGGTTGGTTGCACAAGGCTTTTCTCAACAATATGGTATGGATTATGAGGAGACTTTTGCTCCCCGTAGCAAAAATGACTACTATTCATTACCCTTATTGCGTAGTCGACTTCGTCGGTGGCATATATCTAATTAGATGTTAAAAATGCCTTCTTGAACGGGGACCTTGAGAAGAGGTTTATATGAAACCTCTCTAGTGTTTCTCATGGTTGGGTATGTTTGCAAGCTCAAGAAAGCCTTATATGGTCTCAAACAAGCACCTCGTGCTTGGTTTGGAGAAGTTCTCGATGTGATTTGTTCTCTTGGATTTGCTTCTAGTAGTGTGATTTGCTCTCTTTGTTAAGTATAACTACTGCACGGAGTCATTATCATTCTTTCTTTATATGTTGATGATATGATTATTCTTCAAATCAAACAAGAACTTGGTAAGATGTTTGAGATGAAAGATCTTGGGCAACTCACTTACTTTTTGGGTATTGAGGTAACTCGAAATGCTAACGGTTTCTTTTTATCTCAAACCAAATTTGTTAATGACATTGTTCTTAGATCGGGTATTACTGATGATAAAGTCATTGAGATGGTAATCAACCAAAAGATGCGACTTGTTGATGGAGAGCCATTAAGTGACCCAACTCCTTATAGACAGATGGTCGGGGCACTCACCTCACCATCACACGTTCATATACATGCTGTAAGTCAGTTTCAACACTCTCCTACCTCTGTGTATATGAGTGTCGTTATGAGAATTGTTCGATATATTCGACAACCAGCAACTAAAAGAGTATTTTTATCATCTTCATCTTTACTTTAATTAAATGCACATACTGATGATGACTGGTATGGTAGCCGACCCCGTCTAGTATGGAAAAAGGCTTAGTTGTTGTTGTTTGTAGTTGTTGTTGACTGATGATGACTGGGGTGGTGATCTCAATGACAGACACTCCACGACTGGTTATTGCATTTTTCTTGACAACTCTCTTGTCTCCTGGAAATGCAAGAAACAACAAAAGGTCCCTTTCCTCTACTGAAGCTGAGTACCGCGCAATGGCCAATACAACTACTGAATTAACTTGGTTCCGACGACTACTTGAGGATTTGGGCATATAAATTGAAGCTCCTCCAATCATGTTCTGCGACAACAAAAGTGCTATGTATATACCAACAATCATACCTTTCATGAGCGTACAAAGCATATAGAGATGGACTATCACTACGTTCATGAAGAGCATCTACAAGGTAATTTAATATTATAGTTTGTAAGATCAGAGTATCAACTTGCAGATGTCTTCACCAAGTCATTACCTGCTCCTCAATTTCAGTCTCTCATTGGCAAACTTTAGGTCCTGGAGCTGTCAGTTGAGTAGCTGTTGGGGGTTGGCTGTGAGCAGCCCCCCTCTACCTCTTGTAGTCTCTTCTCTCACTCCCTCTTCTCCTCTCTATAAATATGATGTAAACTCCATTTTATTTTTCAAGCCTTTTGTGGCTAAATAATATTAATTTTCAATATTGTGCCTTTTTTGCTTACACTTTATTATAGTCTTCTTTTCTAAGGCTTTTGCGAGTGATACTTTGAGGTGATGTTCATCGACCTTCCGCTGCCAAATTAAAGCCTCGTCTTCATTACAGAAAGACCCCTAATATATCATGGCAGATGCACAGCAATGAAGAAGATAGCCAAGGGATCAATGAGAAATTTAGAAGAAAAGAGTTGGGTACATGTCACTTGGAACATTGCCATCCTAAAAACTACCACTTCAATAAACAGACAGTGTATATGGAATAGCTGACTGCACTTCATAAAAAAGCTTTTCAGGAGAATATTCATGGGAAACATATACGCTATGACTCCAATTTGTCGGTAATATCCTTATAGAGATAGAACCCCAATTCAGGAAACTCACAAAGTACTCAAATTAGTATTCATGCACTTCAACTATGTGTACAAGATAATCATGCACATAAATCTTCGCTAAAGCTAGAATCCCAATCCAGAAATCTCCTGAAGTACCAAATTATTTGCACACACCTCAACTGTGTAGAAGTTAATCTTGCACATAGCAGTCTCCACTCAAACAACAAGAGAGAGAAACCAAACACTAAATCAGTCAGATAAAGTTTGAAAGTTGATGCTTAGGAGCAAGAAGAAAATACTAAGACAATAAATTATCGTTATTTGTCAAAGCCCTTACTCTTCATGTGATAAAGAAAAAGTTCACGTAGATTCCCAAAATTTAAAAGATAAAGCATAAACTAACCTTGCAAGGGTTCGACGCCAAACCAAAAATGCATTTCTTTCATTAGAACCGAGCTCTTCCGGGGACATATTGATATTCCAAGGAGGCCTACATGATGTTATCTTTGTCAGTACTTCAGGTGTGATACAACCTTGATGCCAGCATGAATATGTACGGCCATGCCTTTATGTATAGTATAGATGCATGCATCTTGCACATGCACATAGGGAAAACATAAACTAGTACTAATTTATTTATATAGTTTGTAAAACTGCTTCCACGCACTGCATATTTTGACAGGAATATTAAAATTCACGACCTGCTTGGCAATTTCAAATCACTTGAACCCAAATAAATGGTAAAGAAAGAGATTTGAGTCACCAATGGCTTCAAACAGAAATCATCATGCGCTCATGCCAAGTTACAGTTACTGATCACTTATTTATGGTGGCAGAATGAACAAAAAAACAAAGGAATACATGCCAATAATAAGAAAGAAATACATGCCTACGAGGGACTCGCAGACTACTTCTGTGTAGCATCTCCTCATTCTTTCGCTGTTCTGTCCATTCCTCAGGTGATAAATCAGAGTTCAAGTCACTGAAAAAATGTACACAGCTAAAGGCATGGAAATAGGAAGCAAGAAACAGAAGATATAGTACTTTGAACTAATACCTATGTTTATGAGTGTTCAGAAGGAATCGTTCACCTAATAGATTGGTGACCTAATTTATACACCACTTATTGAATATAACAACCAAAACAAGAAGAAACAATTTCTCCACTTCACAAATAAATTCCCCAAACTCCGCCTATGTAAGGAATCACCCTTGCATGGCCGGTCCCAAGCCCGGAAAAAGGAAGAGGGTTGTGTTAGGCTTCCGACAGCCAGCGTAAAACTTTGTCGAACTTAACATGGATTCTACAAAAAAAAAACAAAGAATCCATGTAGCTGACCCCATCTAGTATGGGAAAAGGCTTAGTTGTAGTAGTAGTACAAATAAATTCCCCATTTGATCTCTCATGTGCAAACAATAAATTCAACGTTGTCTCCAACCCCTTTGGACCAGCCACTTCTCTTGTAGGACATACAAATTCTGTTGTTTCATTAGTCTTTGGATCCAACAAGCTGTTTTCAGGTTCTATGGACAAAACAATAAAGGTTAGCTCTGAAACTGTCTCAAGTTTCAGACTTGAATGTAGCTTGGTAATGTAATATGCTTTTCCAAGAACTGTTTCATATCTTTACACTTGGCTTGACATAACTTCTGGAGAGAGTGTGTTACTAGTCTAATTTCTGTATTATGGACTGAAAAATATAGACACGCTGGATCCTGTTTTTGTGAAGTATGAGAAAAGGTAGTTCTAACGAGGATTAAAGCGTTATGTTATATTTTGTCTTGACAAAGACGTGAACTAGGTAATTGTTTTTCAGTTGATTGTTCTCTTCGCCATATTCAGATCTAAGTAGAAGGAGCCTATGGAACTGATTCAGCAGCATAAACCAAAAGGATGGGAGAAAGTAGCATGGTGAAGTGATGAAGTAGCATGGTGAAGTGATGTACCTCTGCACCTAGAGAAGCATGTATTATGCTGATATATTTGCTGTCCTCTTTTGGTGATGTTGCTTACAAAAAATTATATGTTTTGTAACGCCAAATGTTTAATTTCTGCAGATATTGGACATTTAAGATTTCTTATTTCATTGTTTTGTTTGCACACTGCTTCCCTTGAAGCAGAGCCGGTTATGCACCATTAAGTTCTTGAAATTGTACTATTTTCTGCTAATGAGCTTTACAAGTGTAGCTAATGTCCGGCATATAAGCTTCTCTCTAAATCAAACTTGACAAGAGCATCAAATTGATTTCAGGATCTTCCTTTGATGACATGATTGGTGATTAGAAATTTAAAAGCATATGATGATGAAAACAAAATATGCGAAGGAAAAATGATTGAAGATGAACTAGAAAATGCCAACTGGAGATTTGTTATTTCTACGTGAATTGCACTTTTGTGATGGCATGTATGGCACTATTCTGGTTGCCCTTTCTTTTATTACTTGGTAAGCTAAATACAGTTATGAACTTCCTCTTGGCATCCTTTTGAATCACTTGCCTGTGATATATATAGTCGAGACCATGAAATGAAAGAAGATGCTCATCTTTCAATGCATGATTTCATTTCTCCATTTTCACTTTAGGGGGGAAAAAGAGGTTTTGTAGGAAAGTCATCACTGTAAGGCCAGGACCTTTCTTTCAAAAATTGGCAAACGTGATTTTAATGCACGGTATCTGCTTATATATGACTTGCTATGCAGACTTAAGTTGCCAACTCTGCATGGTGACGTACATATACTGCAGTAAGTCTGTTGCAAATACCAAAACCAAAACCAAGCCTCATCCCACATTGAGTTGTGGTAAGCTACATGGATTCTTTGTTCCCTCTTGTGCATGATCAAGTGTAATCTCTGTTGCAAATAGTTTTTAGCTTATTTTGTTGCTCCTTGATTTCTCATACGACTATTAAGCTTGTACCTGCATTGTTTGATTCATTTCTCGTTTTGTTGGTCCATGTATAGTAGTTTGGTTACCCGTACCTTTGTTTTACGTAGAAATTTGCTTTCTTTTGATACGCAACTCGAATGAGCTAATCTATCGTCTTCTTCAAAAAGACTGATGATCAAAGCTCAAAACATTTTTAACGAAAGTGATACACAACCAGAAAACATATATTACTTAGATCAAGCAACTCAACAATTTCTAGAAACTTTATTTCGAAAACAACAAACTCAGCAAGGGCAAGACATGGATCAACAACTAAAACAATGATACTACACAACTTTTGGAAAACGAGAATGTCAAAGTTGTCAAACACACTAGCCTAACTCGTGTGTCTTAAGACGTTCAACAAAATGTCAAAAACTAAGTTTTCAAATGTTCCAAATATACTAAGCATGGCTAAAAATTTATTTTAGCCAAGAATCGTTCATTAAAATCACAAGATCAAGTTAACAAACACAAGAAGCATGTATACTAAAAAACGATAATCATATATTATTGAGAAAAGTTATAATCGATATTTTCATAATAAACACATCCAAAATTATCAAAAATCAATGTCATACTAGCAAGATTCAAGACAAGACTAAATTTACAAGAAATTCCAATTTTTTCACGAAAACAACATAATCACTTGAGAACTTAATTCTTTTCCTTTAATTTTCAAAACAAACAAATTTTCTAAAGTTACCTTACACTTCGAAATGTCAAAAAACCAAAAGTCGTAGGTTTCCTCAAGTTGGCACGCTTCCCAGTATGCTCGAGAGTATGCTCGATTTCTTCGAAACGAGGTTATGATACCATGTGAATATTTGTTGATACGTGAATGTTGAATCGGCCAAGTCGCAAATCGTCAAAGTGTTGTGGAATCGCCAAGATATCAAAGCATCTGCCAGAAGGAATACTAGTTTCGGGAAGTTTTGGTTCCTTTAAATCTTTTTGAAAGTAACTTCAAACTGATCTTTACATGTTAGCCCGTGTTAATCACCATATACTGATTTGTCATGAATTGATGTCTTAAGCACCTGTTTCCTGCAGTCATTGAGCAATTAAGGTGACTTCTTGTTGCCCTCATGTATCTTTTGACTGTTTCCTTTTTCCTGTACTCATGAAAGATGCCAAGATGGGCGAATGTTTTTTGAGATTCCCTCTTGTAGTTCTTTAAAATTGAATACTTTGATTCTTTATCTCCAGTGTGGGTACACTACCCACATTATTTTTTCACCATATTCATATAGCTTTCTTTCAGGTGTGGAACCTTGAGACCATTCAATGCGTGCAGACACTATCAGATCATACTTCTGTTGTTATGTCCCTTCTGTGCTGGAAAGATTTTCTACTCTCTTCCTCTTTGTACAGAACAATGAAAGTAATTTACCCATTTTATGTAAAAAATGTCATTAATCACATTTCTATGTTTATTATATGGCTGGTTTAACTTAATTATGAGTTTGTTAAATTTTGTCAGGTCTTGGCAGCTACAGCTAATGGGAGTTTAGAAGTAACATATATGCATAATGAAGAACACGTAAGTTGCATGTATATTATTTAGTCATGCTTTTCCCCTTTCTCTACATGCTTGATTCTGCCAACTGATATGATATCGTTGGGGCAGAAACCAAGATAATTGTGCCGCTTGCTTTCTCAAACTAGACTGTCTGGACAGATTGGGCATTTTTTTTGGTTTTTGAGGATTTCTATGACTGGTGAAACCCTGACACAAAGACATGGACATGCTTCAAGGCTAGACATAGGTTGATAGTACAATTCATCCAATTTTTTGAAAATGACACAATGGTTACTTGTTCTTTAGTTAACGTTATTGGTCAGAGAGTAATTTCTTGTTGTATATTATCTAGAAATAATTCAAATGTGCAAAATTATTTGAAAATTTTAATAAATGATAAGAGGTTGTGATTTGGTGGTTTGTGCCACTGCAATATGGTTGCACAAGACATTAAGCCTAAAAGATGTACACATAAACTGAGAAATGCATGCATGAGTCGTTCTTAATTTTGCTAGACCTCTTTGTTTTAGCCCCTAGGATCCTCATATGCTAAACTTGATGTAAGATCATACTTTTCTATTGAACCTCAGAATATTTGCTGGGTTAGGCTTCCAACAAGGTGCATGTGTTCTGCGGTCAATGCTGTACTCACCTAAACAACTTCTCCATACAGAAGTCATTATCTTTTGGCCCGCTTGAGAATATGCTCTGCCCATTGAACTTGTGAAAGTTGGTGACAAGATTTAACTTGTGGCAAAGCAAAGACAAAACTCCCAGCATTTAAGTCACTCTCGTGGTTCATCTGAGCTGCGACTAAGGCAAAATTTGTGATGATTATCATCCAGATTGCAATCACATTATAATGTATCAACTTGTTGGTATTTGTTTGGTAAACCAGCTTCTTGAGCTTGTTCATGAGTGGAACTATAGTATATTTATGGCCATCTTGAGTATTGGCCAAATTGATGTGACATGCTTATTTTGTATGTTTGATGTCCATGCATTAAATTCATTCTGTTTGAAAGGATGAATAGATGACTTAAATGGCATCAAAGGCTTCTCCATAATGTAGGTGTCTATTGTGCGACTAAACGCTTTAGAATTATGTTCAGGCTACGTGAAACATAAATAGAGGCCGTAGATGAGATGGTGCTGACAAGTCCTTTTGACGTTGATGTGGTTTTTTATTTTTATGTAGTCCTTGTAAACTATGACTGTAGGAACAGTATCAGCTATGAGTTGTATATCTTTAACAGTAACTCCATTACTAGGACAATTTCTTATGGAATAAAAAGTAATGAGCTTCAGATCCTAATAACTGCCGACTCTTGAGCTGTAAAAAGATACAACAACAACTAAGCCTTTTCCCATACTAGACGGGGTCGGCTACATGGATTATTTGTTTCCACAGAGCTCTATCATGTGTCATGTTAGCAGTTAACTCAGTTAACTCACAATAAGCTAGATCATTTTTTATTGTTTCTTTCCAACACTTTTGTGGTCGTTCTCTACTTCTTTTAATACTTTCCAAATTTAGTTTTTCATACCTTAAGGTTCTTCTTCTGATCTTCTTTCTATATGTCCAAACCATCTTATACGATATTCTCTCATTTTATCCTCTATTGGTGTCACTCCTAATTTGTTTCTAATAACCTCATTATATATACGGTCTTTTCTTGTATGACCACTCATCCATCTCAACATCTTCATTTCTGTAACAGACATCTTTTGTACATGTTGATGGTTAACTACCCAACACTCCGAATCATATTTTAATGGTATCTTCTTATCACAAAGAATACCTATGCTCCTCTCCAGTTTAACCAACTAGCATTAATTCTATACATAACATCTCCATCAATTCTTCCATCACTTTGAAAAATTGACCCTAGGTACTTAAAACTTTCCTTTTGGGGGATGTAATGTGTGCCAATTTTAATTTCTACGTCCTCTGAAGTAACCAAATGATAACTTACATTCTATATATTATGTCTTTGTTCTACTAAGTCGAAGGCCTTTGCTTTCTAATGCTTCTCTCCATAGTTCCAATTTTCTATTAACTTTTTCCTTAGACTCTTCCACTAACACAATGTCATATGCAAATAACATACACCAAGGCACTTCATCTTCAATATGTTTTGTTAACTCATCAATCACCACTATAAATAAGTATGGACTTAAAGTTGATCCTTATGTAGCCCAATATTAACTTCAAAGAAATCTGTCATTCCTTCATGAGTCCTCACACATGTTTTTGCACCATCATACATGTCTCTTATAAGGTTAATGTATATCAATGGAATATCTCTTTTTTCCAAGGCTCTCCAAAGAACCTCCCTCGATACCCTATCATAAGTTTTTTCTAAATCAATAAATATCATGTGAAGATGTTTCTTTTTTGCTCTAAAATGTTCTTTTTTGCTGGCAGTGGGGTACACCAATTGAGGGTTCTAGATTGAAGATCAGATATTTTTTTGTGAGATGGTGGTTAGTGATGGAATTTCACGATTGAAACACCACCTACCAGGGACTAGGAAGGAGATTGCTCCTTGCATGGGCAGAGAGTTAGAAGTTTGCCAGAAGGCATTAAATGGCAATGTCTGCAAATGATTGAGAGTATACAAGAGAGAAGGCAATAAAAGGAAGATCTCGAGATGTTTCAGGATGATGATGATGTTATTGGATTCACTGATAATTTGCCTTCAAATGAGAGAACATATATTGGTAGTAGTATTTTACGACCACCTAGTAGGAGAAAGAGGGTTGCTAAATACTTTGGTAGGAGAGGAAATTCAGCAAGGAGTAGAGGAAGAGCTTCTTCTAGCATACATTCATTCTTTCCTCCTTCCACTACACCTGGTGCTCAACCTGAAATTCGTGCTGCTATGGCTTTAGAACAACTGCATATCAGGCAGACCTTACAGTGGGGAGATGGTTTTATGATGCATGCATTCAATTTAATGCAGCAAACAGTTTTCATTTTCAAGCAATACCACATGCAATTGCTAACATTGGTCCAGAATACAAGATGCCCTTTTATCATAAGTTAAGAGGGAATATATTAGATCAGACCGTCATTGAAGTGCAAGAATACTGTTCAACTTTGAGACAGTCGTGAAAGGAAACGGGATGCACTATCATGACAGATAGATGGACAGATAAGCGAGAAAGAGCCTTGCTAAACTTTCTTTTCTACTGTCTTAAAGGACTCATGTTTTTTAGATCTCTAGATATGTCAGAGGAGAGGCACACTACAGAGATCTTACGACAAGAATTTGATAAGGTGATATGCGAGGTTGGGTTAGAGAATGTAGTCCAATTGATTACAGATAATGCAGCTACCTATAAAGCAGCTCGAAAGGAGTTAACTGATACTTATGGGACTTTCTATTGGACACCATGCGCAGCCCATTGTTTAGATCTCATCCTTGAGGATATTGGTGAGATGGATGAGATAAAGGCAACAATTGAGTGTTGCCAAGATATCACCAAATTCATCTATAACCATGCATCTGTACTATGCATGATGAGGAGATATATAGATGGTGCTTCTTCGTACAGCTGCAACTCGGTTTGCAACTAACTTCTTATCTGTACAGAGTATTGTGAGACAGAAGCAAGCATGTTCTCCTCATATGAGTGGCAACAATTTGCAAAGTTGCCTTAAAATAGAAGAAACAGAAAGTTAAATGAGATTGCAGAGACAGTTTTCAGAAGTACATTTTGGAATGCAAGGGGTAGATTGTTGAGAATTACCTATCCTTTAGTGAAGGTTTTGAGATTGGCTAACAGCGAGGAGAAACCATCTATGGGCTACCTTTATGAAGCCATGGATAGGGCAAAAGAATCAATTATAAATAACTTTAATAGAAAAAAGAGGGATTATATGCCCGTGTGAAAAATAATTGATAGTAGATGGAATAAACAATTGCATCAGCCTATTCATGCAGCAACATATTATCTAAACCCATCATTTAGGTACTCTGCAAGCTTCAAAAGGGACGGTGAGGTTAATCGAGGCATCATTGATTGTATCGACAGATTAGTGCCTAATGAGAGTACAACACATGCTATACATCGAGAGATACACCAGTTCATATTGGAAGAAGAAAAGCATGACATAAACAAAAGAGCTACGACTCTCCCTCTTTTGGGAAGAGATCGACTTTTTTTTTGGCCACATAGTACTTTTGATCGAAAAATCAATCTAATTGATTTCGTACCCTTCGTTCGATGATAAAATGGATCAGATTCTACAGGATCAAACCCATGGGACTTAAGGAATGATGGAAGGGAATCAAATAAAAAGAGAAGGAAAGAAAAGAAACCAGATTCCAAATGGACAAATTAAAACTCGAAAAAGGTCCTTTCTGATTCTCGAAGAATGAGGGATAAGGGGGTTGATCGAGAAAGATCTCTTCTTCTTATTATAAGATTATAAGATTATAAGATCGTGATTTGATATGCATGCTGCATAAGTTTGGTAAAAAGAATAATCTTCTCCCTTGATCATAATAAAAAATGGAAAGTGTTTAATTGAAACATGAAAACGAGACTGAATTGGTCCTAGTTACTCTTCGAGACGGCGTGGAAGAAGGGAGGAGATTCTCAAATGAGGAAAATGATCCAATTCCTTCAAAAGAATTGAATAAGGAGCCGTATGAGGTGAAAATCTCATGTATGTTTCTGTAGAGTGATAGTAAGGATGACTTATCAGTCAACTTTTGGTCTGAGGAGGCCGAAGCCTAACACATCCACACCCACCATGGACCCCACGGAGTTGAACTCCCTACCAGCAGCTTCAGCACCAAGGCATGTTGTCGTTGAGCTAATGCTCTGGATACTCATCCTTACATGCAAGGGCCATGTTAATCTTCTTCGTATCGTTCTAATTTTATCCGATGACTCCGAAAAGACGACGATCAACTTTTAAAAAACCTATATATGATAATGCTCTTCACTTGATGGGTTTGCATGTTGCAATTCGCAACCGCACTACTATGCATCCAGGTAAATTGTTTATTTTCGTATTTAAGTTTCTTAAATCAATACATCTTACATTATTGTGAATTATGTCCCTAATGCTTGCCTTTTTCTACAGATGTTTGGTGGAATAGGTTTGGAAGTGATTGCCAAAACCTAAGGGATTTTGTAGTAAGAGTTCTAAGTCAAACCTATAACGCAACAGGTTGTGAAAGGAATTGGAGTGTCTTTTAACACATTCATACAAAAAAGCGCAACAGGTTGGAACATAAGCGACTGAATGACTTAGTTTTTATTCGTTGTAACATGCGGCTTCACGAAAGGTAATGTTATATTAGTTAGCACTTAAAGATTCAATTCAATATATTGTTTGACTTCAATTGTTAATATTATTTACTAATTGCTTATCTTTCTTTCTTGTAGGCAATTAAAAAAAGTAAATAGAGAAGAAAGCCAATTTGATCCAATCAGTTTGGGTAATTTTGATATATTAGAAGATTGGATTATAGAAGATAGTGAAGAAAATGCCCTCCTAACTGAAGAAGACATCACATGGATTAATTTGGAAGGAGCGCAACATCATCAAACAGATGAAGATTTTGATTTTGGTGCACAAGGTGGTGATGATGATGAGGATCTTCAGCAAGGAGATGATGAAGATTATTTAGTTGATGATCCTGATTACAATATGTAAAATGTAAATGTATTTCATTTTTTGCTTCAAAATATGTAAATTTAGAATTTTGGGTGCAATTGTTTAATGTTTAATGCTCAATATGTACTAAACTTTGCATTATATGAATTCAAAGCAATTACTAAATTTTTTCTGATTTTTCCCGATTTTTTCTATTTTTTCTTAATTTTTCAAATAATTTTTGATTTTTTAATATTAAAGTATGATACGATACACCCGTATCGTGGAGCCCAACGATACGCAATACGATACGCGTCAGCCAACACAGACTAAAAGTCAATGTTGGGTGGTTAAGCTTTCTCCTCGAATTACCTTTCAATCTTTACAACACGCTCTATCTTTTTTTCTATAAATAAAGTAATCAATTTGTGTTTGTGATAAGCCACTCTTATAAGTAATTAAATGTTCATCTCATTTTTTTAAGATTTATTGACTATAAAGAGATCAAATGTCATATCAAAACTAAAAGTCTCCCTACCTTCCTCATTTATATCCCAAAACCAAAGTTTCCATGAATACCTTGATATCCTAATCTCTTTTTACCAACATGTCCATTTAAGTCTCCTCCTAAACAAATCATCTCTCTTTGTAGAATCCTTTGAATCACCTTATCTAACTCTTCCCAAAAAGTTGTCTTTATACTATCTTCTAGGCCTACTTGGGGTGCATAAGCACAAACTATATTCAAAACCTCTGCCCCTAACACTAATTTCAACGTCATGATTCGGTCACCATATCGTTGTATGTCTACTACACTATCCATGGAATAAAAATATGACAAAATTTTATGCTGACTATCGAAAACCTATCACACTTTTGTGGTCATCCTCTACTTCTTTTAATAAGAAGGTTAAAAAAACTAAATTTGGAAAGTATTAAAAGAAGTAGAGGACGACAAAAAATGTTGGAAAGAAACAATAAAGAATGATCTAGCTTATTGGGAGTTAACTGCTAACATGGTACACGATAGGGATATGTGGAAACAAAGAATCCATCTAGCCAACCTCGTCTAGTATGGGAAAAGGCTTAGTTGTTTTTTTGTAGTTGTTGTTGTTGTATCGAAAACCTATCACAACCCTCCTCCTTTATCTGGGCTTGGGACCGACAATGCAAGGGTAATCCCTTACATGGGCGGAGTTCTTAACTGAAAAAGAAAAAAATATCAAGATAATGTAAATGTTGTGCAAGTGTCTAACCAGTTACAGCCGACCCACAGTTCTTTCTTTCTCGTATTTAAAAGGACAAAGACTGATTTTGAAATACCAATCATATTTTTCTCTTTCATGTTTTACTCGCTAATACAATTGCTCGGAAGCATTTGGCCGTACCCACAGAGTAATCAACAAATAGAAATATCCATACAGATTTGACCTCTCTGTAAATTGGCTGAGAGAAAACTCCAACTTATACCATTCATTCAGACAAGTGCTTGCTTCGTATAAAAGCTCTACCACCATCGTACCCTCTCCTTCTTATCACAAATTTGCAATGGTTTAGAGATAATAATATGGATTATATACATGGGATTCACCACGATCATCATTACCAAGAACAAGATGCAAAATGTACCGAATCAAATTCTTCCACGTCATATATCCACCTTCTTATCCCAAAATTGCCAAGACAACAACAACAACAACTAAGCCTTTTCCCATACTAGACGGGGTCGGCTACATGGATTCTTTGTTTCCACATATCCCTATCGTGTGCCATGTTAGCAGTTAACTCCCAATAAGCTAGATCATTCTTTATTGTTTCTTTCCAACACTTTTGTGGCCGTCCTCTACCTCTTTTAATACTTTCCAAATTTAGTTTTTCTAACCTTCTTACAAGTTCTTCTTTTGATCTTCTTTCTATATGTCCAAACCATCTTAAACGATGTTCTCTCGTTTTATCCTCTATTTGTGCCACTCCTAATTTGTTTCTAATAACCTCATTATGTATACGGTCTTTTCTTGTATGACCACTCATCCATCTCAACATCTTTATTTCTGTCACAGACATCTTTTGTACATGTTGATGATTAACTGCCCAACACTCAGAACCATAAAACATGACAGGCCTAATTGCTGCTCTATAATATTTACCTTTTAATTTTAATGGTATCTTCTTATCACAAAGAATACCTTATGCTCCTCTCCATTTTAACCAACCAGCATTAATTCTATATGTAACATCTCCATCAATTCTTCCATCACTTTGAAAAATTGACCCTAGGTATTTAAAACTTTCCTTTTGGGGAATGCAATGTGTGCCAATTTTAATTTCTATGTCCTCTGAAGTAGCCAAATGATCAAACTTACATTCCATATATTCTGTCTTTGTTCTACTAAGTCGGAGGCCTTTGTTTTCTAATGTTTCTCTCCATAGTTCCAATTTTCTATTAACTTTTTCCTTAGACTCCTTCACTAATACAATGTCATCTGCAAATAACATACACCAAGGTACTTCATCTTGAATATGTTTTGTTAACTCATCCATCACCATTATAAATAAGTATGGACTTAAAGTTGATCCTTGATGTAACCCAATATTAACTTCAAAGAAGTCTGTCGTTCCTTCATGAGTCCTCACACATGTTTTTGCACCATCATACATGTCTCTTATAAGGTTAATATATGTCAATGGGATACCTCTTTTTTCCAAAGTTTTCCAAAGAACCTCCCTTGGTACCCTATCATAAGCTTTTTCTAGATCAATAAATATCATGTGAAGGTCTTTCTTTTTTGCTCTAAAATGTTCCATAAGACATCTCAAAAGGTGAATCGCTTCAATAGTAGATCTACCTGGCATAAATCCAAATTGTTTCTCTGTTGTACTTGATATTTGTCTTAACCTACGTTCGATAATTCTTTCCCATAATTTCATAGTATGACTCATTAACTTGATACCTCGATAATTCGCACAATTTTGAATGTCTCCCTTGTTCTTATATACGGGTATAAGTGTACGTCTCAAAAGGGATAATTTTTTTTTTATTTATCCCAAAATTGCCAAGGTTTCGAGATAATCACATAGATTATATACAAAGGATTCACCACAGACATCATCATCGGAAGCAACAAACAACCCAAAATCTACGAAATTGAATCATAGGGCATCGAAAAAGCTGACTAGTGAAAGGAAATCGTGAAGCAGTGGATTAAACTAAAACAGGAGGGGATTGAGGAGGAATGAAAAGTTACTCACAGATTGATAAGGAGATCCGGGAGCGGGTTAACAGAATCAAAGACGCGGGCGGCTTCCTCCGCCTGCTCCACGATGGCATCGATGTCGGCGATTTCGGTGACGGACTCGAGCACGCGGTTCTGCTTGCGTAGAGCGGCGCCCTTCTCCTTGGCGAGAAGGGCCGCCTGCTGGTGCTGCTTCACAAGCGCCCGCCCCACCCCAGTTTTGCTGCTCCCGCCCCTCACCATCTCTCTCTCTCTCTCTCTCTCGCGGACTACTTTTTTTTTGGGGGTGGCGGGGGGGGGTGGGGTGTCAAATATTGCCGGCCCACGGCCTAGAGCTTGGTAAAATATCAGGTTGAATAACGAATACGGGTTGACCTATTTATGACAGGAACACGAAATGGAGCGACACAAACATAATCTGAAGCACAAAAGTTGGGTCCACCCAAAAGTAACACGGAAGGTTCTGGCCATCTTCGAGTTGACCTGCTTCCTAGTGAACGTGAAGAAATAGGACACGAGCATAAGGCAAATCCCATTTGCATATTATCCAAACCAAGCCAGAGATACGAGCATCTTGGTTCGGACCCACTAACCTAAATGGGTTCCTCTGATTGACAGTCTGATGCTGTCTCCAGTTAACCTTGAGGAAAACAGATCTCCAATTTGAAAGCGGGTTCGCTGATCCAAACCAGTTTGGTGTACCTGTTATAGATTACTGTATTTCCATCACAGCAACTGAACAACGGGTTGGAGCAGCCGTGTGAAGCCGACCCAAGATCGTAGACCGCTGTATGAGTTGAACAAAGTCAGCTTGACAAAAGAGTTAAGACTTACCCAAATCTGCCATGCTATAAGGTAAGACATCACCAATTAAGCAGTGCTCCTTTAACCACGTATGGGTACGGACCCGACTCACTTTTCTGACCAAACTAGCCATCGCTGGTTTGTAACCGGGTTTGAACTGGAACTGGAACTGGATAGGAGACTCTTTCAGCTGGGTTATGGTTCATCGCAATGGAGCGGGCCAGAACCCCAGCTGACATTTTGAACCATCAGTTCCTCTTCCAATTTATAAGGGTTATTCCTAAAAGTTCTTTTATCATTTTAGATTATATATATATATATATATACATATATGCATGATCCACAATATTTTCATCAGCGTGTTTATAAAATACATTCAAAATATTTTCATCAGCTCCTGTCGACGAAACCCTTAGAGAGAGAGAGCAACTTGTTGGTGCTGACTCTGGGTTCAACAACCTTGGTTCTGGCAATGGTGCAAGGATCGATGCTTGCCTTTATCAAACCTGTGAATAGAGGCATACTGAGGGAGAGAGAGTTCACGACGGGTGCATCCGCCAATATGGCCAATCATGGTGAATTGGCTGAGAATAACCCACAGAAGAGAAGACGTTCACCTTCCTTATCCGATGTCAGGTCGGACGAGCCTTCGACTTGCTTGAGCCTTTTCCCGGCTGCCGTAGAAGCAAAGGAGGTTGTTCCGGCCATGGAGGTAGAAGAGACGGAGAGGATAATCAGGAGGAAGAACGGTGGAGATGCCGTGGAAATGACGGAGATGAGGGAAATGTATCTCTTGTCAGTGATTCATGATATGATCGCAAAAGAGGTCAAGAAGTACATCAATAACTTCTTTAGAGTAGGAAATTGTGGGTTTGAAGGATGACTTGATTGTGATTCTGTGATTTTGTCCATGATTATACTGTTTCTTCCCAATGAGAATTTTGTAAATGGTGTTTGTTATGGACTCTCAAGAGAGAGAGAGAGAGATGATTATCTAACTAAAAGCCAAACCAACACAGTGGGATCTCTCTCTCTCTTAAACGTTCATTTTAATTATTTGTTTATTATCATACGAAGAAACAAGATCCTCCATTAAATCAACAATGTAAATCCACCACAAGCTGTGTAAATATCCATTATTTGTTTAACGGCCAAACTGGATCAGGTACCAATCGTTATGTCACTTGATTGGTTAAACAGTAGTCCTTTCACCGGTCACCTGTGTAAATATCCATATAACTATTATTTAAAGTGTTATTAAGTTAGATCATTAATTATTGTTTCTTTCCCATGTTTTATGTCTTTTTCTTTCTCTTTTAATTTTTTATAATAACTTCTCATGTGTATCAAACTAAGAGGAAGTGTGTATAATAGCATGAGAAACTATACGCCTATTGACTACATCTGAAGCAGGTAATAACTGGTAGGCAATACCCGTGTTGACTATCGATACGCTATTAATGCATTCTTCTGAACTGCTAGAGGACTATTGAATGTTTGAGTTATATGTGTGTGTGTGTTGGGAATTCGGGTTACTAGGCTGTGTTCTCGCGTGACCTGAAGTTCAGGTCAGAAACATGGCAATTCCTACACCACTTGTTCCTTTTGGTTGTTATCACACAAAACTTTACAGAAGAAGATGAGAAGAAATGTTTGACACAACGAAATATGCCATGAAATGATGCCGGGAGCAAAAGCTTAATCGACCACATAATTGCAGAGATACGAACCTCCAACGCCCTGCTCACGGTCATTGAGGAGAGAGGAGAGTTCACCATCGCCACCACCACCGGCCACTGCTGCCACTGTTACTGGTCACTGTAACCACCCCAACTTTGGACTGTCGTTCCACCTCCCACTGCACGACGCCATCTCCAGTTAGAGAGACAGGGGAACGACAGAAGGCAGCTACGTTGAGTTTTCAACCCTTCAAGTTTCGTAAATTTGCAGGTTATGTGCAACCAGGCTCACTGGTGCCCACTCGCAGGTGAAAAGTTCGATTTCTCAAGGGGTACATTCTTGTGTGCATGTGCGTGTTAGGCTTCAGCATCCAACTGTAACCAAAAACAGGTTTTATCAATTTTTTAAAGACACCATCTTTTGTGGTACTTGCTTTGTGCTGAGAGACAAGCATCGCTCGGATGGTGGAACCTCTTGTCAGGAAAGGAACACAACCTTTTAAGTTCGTGTTCATATCGGGATTATCGTATCATATCTAAAATTGCCAGGCCTAAAAGGAATTACTTCCACAAATTCCATCCCCAAGTTTGGAATATGTAAAGGCTAAGGGGTTAGCAGCACGGTAATAAGAGCCTTTGGCATTTAGACAGCCGATCAGAGACTCATCTCCTCTGCACAAGAAGAAGCCCCGCATTGGCATTCGAGGGAAAGAGGTCGAGGAGAGGTGCACCCTGCAGAAACACCACTCTCGATCAATCCCCTATCTTAAAGATCAAATGGTCTATGCAGCACCAGGAAATCTATTCGATGGCCCTTTAATCCTCAGAACTCGGTAATTCTTGCTATTGGAAAGTCAAGATGGAGTTAAACACCCCTGCATCCAGGACAGGTCCATAACCTAGACACTAAATCACGAAATAACCATTTCAAGCATGAGTGTGTATAGAGCACATGACTGGTCGAAAGGGTAAGAGATGGAAAACACAAAAGAAACATTAACCACACGAAATAGACAGCCGAAACAGTATCAATACAAAAAGCTCACCGTTCTGTACCTAGGTTCACTTGTCCATCGCAAAGGGTAGATGACAACTCATAAGACCTTAAAATCTAAAAAACTATGGGTAGGGAAAATTTGGTCCAACAAGGAGAGCTCGAACCGAGAAAGAAAATGTGAATGCAGCTTATCTCCAGCCAAAAGTTGCCTTCATTAACAGAGGATCCAGGCCCATCAACGGTTCGCCTTGGCAACTCGCTCGATCTCGTCCTTCTTCTTGATGGCATAGCTAACATATTAAGAGACAGGACACTGTTACACGCCCAAGTTTGGATCATGAAACTTGTCGAAACATTGACAGTGGGAAATCCTTACCTATTCGAGGAGCCCTTGGCAGCATTGATAAGTTCATCAGCTAGGCACTCCGCCACTGTCTTGATGTTTCTGAAGGCGCTCTCACGAGCCCCAGTAGTGAGGAGGTATATGGCTTGGTTGACACGTCTCAATGGAGAAATATCTACTGCTTGCCTTCTAACAACACCAGCAGAACCAATCCTTGTTGCATCTTCCCTTGGCCCACTGCAACATAAAACAAACACATTATTCAAACAAGCATTTCTTGCTGACATGATTTCCCATTGACACCTCCCAAGGAGGTTCCTGTGAAAACCATGTATAGACCACAGTTTGGATGACACGGCAATACTTAAATAGGTGACTTCACCTATATATCATGCATGACAGTTCATAGAAGAATAACCAGTGAGTTATAGTTCCCTGTTCTTTTTTCGTGATATACTTTTTTGTGAATAATACAAATGTCAAATTATCTGAATAGACAAAAAACATTTAGTAATAGATTAGCAAGATGATTAGCAGTGCATATGTTAAATTTGACATGAAGATCCCTTCATAGCTCCAAATTACAGAATTAAAGTCCTACTGAAGATCATGAAGTTGTTGAAAGAACTGAGTTTTACCTGTTGATAACAGCATCAACAATAACTTGAATAGGGTTTAGGTCTGTGAGCAGATGGATGATTTCCATTGCATGCTTGACAATGAGGACAGCCTTCAGCTTCTTACCATTGTTACGGCCATGCATCATCAAAGAGTTGGTCAACCGTTCAATAATAGGGCATTGAGCTTTACGGAACCTCTTGACAGAGTACCGACCTGCGGTGTGAGGGACAAATGTTGCATGCTTGCCTGGTGTAACAGCAACGTAATCTGCCAGTGAAATATCACCAACCTGCATTCAGAAGAAAGTTGTTCTCATGCCAATAAAATTTAACAAAACACAATACGGTAGCACTTAGCAAAGTAATTATGAGCAAAAATGTTTTTATTTCTATATCATCTCTCCACAAAGTAATAAAGAATCATGAATTACTGAAATACCATCAAGACATGGAGCACGATGCAGTCACACTATGAGTATCATAATTTGGCAACTAGAAAACAACTACAAAAGAATGTATGTACGTTTCACAATAAAGTTGTGAAAGATACAAGGTCCAACTTAGAGCAAACGCCTTGAACAACTTTTTTTGGGGAAAACCTTAGGAATCAAAATCAAACACAATTGAATTGTCAAAAACAACAAGAAACACCAAAGCAACCGAATCACTCAGTATTAAAGTCACTTCTGTCTCTATTTGATGTATATCTATCCAGAAACATGCATAAGAAAAAGGCCTTATAGTCATTAGTGCACTCACCAAATGCACCTCACACCTATTTTCTCCCTAACCTTTTAAATTGCTCGGTTGCTTACAGTTAGATAGAGAAGTCATCCATCAGAAAGCAACCAAACAATTAAAAATATATCTATTTTCCATGCTCAAGCAACATAAGTTCGGTTGTTCCTTTCAAGACCTTTTTAAAAACAACAACAAACTTTTGGTAATACTGCAGCAAAATAACAAGGACTTGTATATCTTCAACATTAGTATTGTGCAGATTATTACCAAATGCGAGCAAGGACAGGTCAAAACAAATTCAGGAAAGGCCCCGCTGCATTCAAACGAACGAAGAGACCACAATAAAAGGCAAACAGCGCCGAATGACCTCATTTTCCTGAAACCATTTATCAGAAACCAAGCTACCCGAACAACCCAAGAAGAATGTTCAACAAATGCGTAAAATACACAACCCAGATATCTAATTCAAGTCCAGTTAAAGAATTTCCACGTTCGACGAATAAAACATCAGCTAAGAGTTGAAAAACTAATTGAATCTAGCAGACAGCTTCTCCAATACTTCAATACAATGATAGCCACAATAATCAATACCGGAAAACAAGTCAAGCAACAGTAACAGTGACAGCATAAATCGATATACTTTGTATAGAAGCTAGGAGAACCCTTTACTTTATCAGGCTCTCGATAAAAAAATTTACCGATCATACAAACAAGCCATTTCAGTTCCCAATAAAAATGTAAGAACAGAATATATTGATATCTTTCGCATCGAAGCTAAGCAAACCATCTAGATATGAAGATTTCAATTTAAAAATTCTCTTCGAAAAAACAAACACGCCATGGCACCCATTTGCTACATAGATCCACAGGCAACAAACCAAAACACCAACTACGCTAGCGAAAACCAAAATTAGCTTAGGAATCCAACAACCAAGAAACCAGATATGTATAACACGAACAAACATCAACGAAGGGATTCACTAGTATTCACAGAAAACAATAGGCTGCAAAATCCTAGAGGCCGCTTCCATGAAGAGACTACCAATTGCAGACATGGTCCAAACCAAAGAAGCGCACAATTTCAGCAAAGAAAGGCAACCAGAGAAGGAGAAGAAAGAGGAAACCACGAGCTAGTACATGCTAGATGGCATGGCTAAATCTCAACAGAAATTTCAAATGAGAGAAATGTAATAAGAAACCAAGAGAGAGAGAGAGCAGGGAGCTACCTCAACATCATCGAAGGACCATCTGTTGAATAGCTTCACCTCCTGCTGAGCAACGACCGCCATGGTTGGCTGACGAGAGCCGAGAAGAAGACGAGATCGCGCACGCGGCGGAGAGGAGAAAGCACCGAGTGGCAGAGAGAAATGGAGACGGAAGAATACCCAACACCTAGGGTTTTATGCGTACGTTACGCTCTTCGGAACCGGGAATGGGTTAGATTCAGTTCCGGCTGGAGCAATACTGGATCCAACTCAGCGTATACATAACATAATAACATTGCCGACTTTGGATCCGGGCTCGACTCGGTTTACAATCGTAAACTGAATTATACCCCATTGCGCAAATAATAAGCCTTAGAAGCACCATACTTGATTTGAATTTGAATCGTGTTAGAGTCGTGTGGATCTTATTTGGATCTAAAATCCCTTTAAGTCATGTGACATGTAATGGGGTTTGGGTTTGGGTTTGGATTCAGAAAGTGTACGATCCAAGTTAGTGTTACGGTGTTTTAGAAAATACCATTTGGAGTATCATGTGATGGTATCTTTATTCATTAGTAGGGTGTCATCGTGTCGAAGTCATTAAGTTATTATGTATTATTATTCGTAGTTTGTAGTTTATAAGGGTGTTAGTTTTTATTGTCGAGAATAATCTGCAATAATCTATATTTAAGAATTCTTGTTAGTTTTTATTGTCGAGAATAATCTGCAATAATCTATATTTAAGAATTCTTACTTCATTTCATGTTGAATTTAGAGAGAGGGAGAAGGGAGAGCCTGACTGATGCATTCGAGAAAGATATACTTTTAGAGTGGTTGTTTGAAAAGTGGTCGAACAATGTCATCACAAGCTGCCGAGTTCTTGAATCTTCATCGCTTCTACATGATTTCCGGCATTCTCAGGATTCATTCCGTGTGAAGAGGAAAGTTAATCAATGCGTCCACCATCTTGATAATCACATTTGCAAGCAGTCAGTAGGGTTCGCACTTTTGGCTGACTATACTTGGTTCCATTCAAGATTTGCTGCTTGAAGATTGAATGTAGGGATGACAATCCATACCCCATGGGTATGTATCCAATCAGATTCGGCCCAACATGGGGCAGAATTTCCAAGTTCAAAATCCGCCCGAGTCGGTTTGGGACAACCCTTTCATGCAGTTTGCGGTCGGGTTTAGGATGAACCTACCCAATTTACCCTAAATATCCATATATATATATATATGAAATTCGGAATCCATTGGTTCATCAAAGTTACTTTTTGAATAACAAACTTGTTTGAATTTCAAAAAAAAAAACTTTTCAAATTAAAACATGAATTATCTGATCTTTTGGTTAGATGGTACGGATTTGGTGCATTTGATATACCAAATATGGTCTTCTTACACACACACACACACACACACATATATATATATATATATATGCATTTAAGAAAATACATCAAATGCATATACACCATTCTAAACAAAATACATATACACCATTACATATAGGCAAGGTTTTGTACCCTAAGACCCACAAGTTAGGGGGAAGCTGGTTAAAACAATATGTTTTTAGTGCCGGTAGGATTTGGGTGGGGTGCCAACCCGCCCAATTACCATCCCTGATAATCGTCTATTGTAAGCTGTTGGGTTTCAGCCCTCCCTTACCAAAGAAAGAAAAATAAATTGTACAAAGAGCATTGAGAAAGTGGGTCGACTAGCAAGTTGAGGTCATGAGTTCAATACCTGTGACATGCATTGGCTTCAGCCCTCAAACTGTATGAGCAAAAAGGAAAAAAGAAAAAGAAACCCATAGTGCAACCGAACATATAAGCAAATGCCAAACGAAAACTATGCTTCATCCGGACCAAGTGAGCTCAAGTACATGGTCATCTAAAGCTCCTTGTAAAGGGTTCGATTGGGTTTTGTGTTGGTTGTTTTCTACTTGACGCAATCTTGTCTGGTTTTTCTTCGGGACTGAAGACCAGCCTTGACAAAGTTAAATTCATAATCCGTGATCTTTCTTTTGTTACAAGAGGAGGCTGAAGCCTAACACCCACACCCACACATGCACCTTTTGGGAGTCGAACTCCCTACCGGCAGCAATGGTGTTGAGCTAACACTCTCTGTGCACATCGTGATTTAATAAATATAGGACGCAAGTCAAGAAGAAAAGGATGCAAATATGCCAAACAAAGCAAGAAGCACTCATAGCAGAAGGCATAGTTTTCATAAGTACAGAGTTAGGAATAAATGAGTTGATGCATGAGTCCTCATAGCAAAAGGCATAGTTTTCATAGGTACTAAGCATCTAAGTACATGTATCAACTCATTTATTCCCAATGCTATTATTGAGATATTTCAGAAGACTTTATTAGCAGCAAGCTGAGCGTCAGCTCACTAGGCAGCGTTCTCTGACTCCCACATTGCTGATTGTGAGTTTGATTCTCGGGGAGTGCATGCATGTGTGTTAAGCTTCATTCTCCCTTTGTAATCAACAGAGAAAGAAATAATATTTTATTAGTAGGTCAAAATTTAATAAGCTTTTAAATTATCCTCTCTCTCTCTCTCTCTCTCTCTCTCTCTCTCTCTCTCTCTCTCTCTCTCTCTCTCTCTCTCTCTCTTTGTGTGTCTGTGTATTTGTAAACACGCATGTGTGTAGATATACACTTACCTGTACCCAACCCATAAATTGGCGTTAGTGATAATTTTTCTTGTTGCTATCAAGTGGAACTCAATTCAATTACTTGTTCATCTGATTTGACGAATGAATTTTAAAACTCAACCAAATAAGTTGATAAGTCATAATTTGCAAACCCAGCAACCTTACTCGAGAAATGATCAAGTTGATGAGTCAACTCGGATAGCCTACAAAATAGGCTAGTATTGCGCTCTTTAGCTCAATCCTCCATAGAATTTAGTTTCATTGAGTGAGTATAAAAATAAGTTGAGAGTCAGGTGAGTATAAAATAAGTTGAGAGTGATACCAATAGATGATAAAACTAAGAAAAATCATTTGAAATGGATTGAAGATGACCAAAAGAAATTTGAATAAGGAGGTAAGAGAAACTAAACAGTAAAAAAAAGAAAACTATACAAGTGTTGAAAGGAAAGATCTAAGGAAGACTACACAAGTGATGCAAGGAAACCACTCCAACTCTTAACAATAGTGAGTATCAACATCTCTTCACATCATTTAGATGTTTTGGTAAATATTATATGTTCTATATGTTTGAGATTTCATCTGAAACCTAGCTAATCCAAAGCACACTTTATCGGAAGAAATGAATTACGATAAATACATTATGAATATAATATGTTTAATATCTACCAATTTAGCAGAGAAGGTGTCCTATGTTGAGATCTCGTTCTTACATAACGCAAGCTCGCAACGAAGGAGAAGGACTACATGCCACGTTTTCCACACGTGCTTTTAATGCATCAGAATTTCAGAGTTTCATGCTTGGGTGAGAGTGGGCATTGACTCGTCCTGAGAATCCTATTGTTTATAACCAGTTGACCTCACTTAGTGTGTTAAATGACATTAATCACCGCATTAAACCACCAAGTGCAATGAACAGGCTGTGGGCATGCATTAAATTGGTTGACATTTGGATTATTTGGATTGAAACCATGTCATGTCAGATCTTAGCGGATGTCTTAAACCCTAGTTTATCAATTCAGCAAAGCTAGGCCAGATGGGTGCTGTTCATTGACAGTTGCTCTTGATTAGATTCAGCAAGTTTCTTTACCAGATATAGAAACAAGATAAACAAAAACATAACACAATTGCAGATTGATCAAGTACGTGACCAAAGTTCGATATTCAAGCTTGCTCCATGTGAGAATGACGATCATCCGCCGGTTTGGCCTTACAAATTGCTACTGAGCAGATTAGCTAATTTGTCAGACGAAGAACATGCTATAATTTTCCTCGTTGACAGAAAGAAGCTAAGCAGTAGGATGGATTCGGTATCAAAGTCGTTCTCCGGCCACTCGTCGGAAAATGCTTGGTTAGGGTTAAGGTGTATCCTTCAACAGAAGGCATAGAAAACTGGGGTTTGGGTATTCTCGAATCTTTCTCTATCTCTGATATTTACTAAAAAGTAAAAACAACGACCTAAATGAGTAGGAATCCATTGCAGCTGCATGTATTTGAAGTTATAGTATTTAGCGGTCCCGAATGCGTCTGCTTTCTGCAAATCATAGGTCAATCTGGCATGTACATATTAGTCAAACAAGTATGTGGATTCGCTTGAGAGTGGGAACTGTCGATGCCAGAACCCTTATCGACTCGGTCCAATCGTATTTCCATTATCCGAATTCTTGTAATGTATGCCAACGTCGGCCTTTGGCCGGAAAAAAGGATTGCAACGTTACGAGGCCATGAAGAATCTAAACGTAGAAGTTGATGGATTGAGAACTTAAATTAACACTGTTAAAGTGAAACGCAAACATCAAACTCTGAGTTAGAAGCTTAACTGAAACGCTGTTTCTCTCAAAATCTAAATCAACACCCTTAGTGATATTCTCAGTAAGAGCTACAGATCATGTGGTTATTCATATTTTTAGTAAGTAAAAATCATGTGGAGATCAGCTGCACTAATGTGCATCAGCGGCAGACTGGAAAAGGCTCATCCAGATAAAATATTTTCAGTTAGTAATACGCGTAAATGGCTTTGTGATTGTTGAAGGCGAGTTAGCAAGATGAACCAGCAGGGTTTGAACCACATTTTCACTATCTCCATGGGCAAAACTTCTGGGACAGCCAAGGGTCCCGACCCCTGAGTTTTAAACTGGCTGTATCAAGCCCACAAATAGTGATCGATTTTAATTGCTCATGATTCCTCGCAATGGATCCAATTTTGCAGCTAATGTACGTAGACAAATATTCTTTATCGCAACCCTGACAAGAGAAAAAAAACTCTCTTTTTGAGGTTTCAATAGTTTGGTTAACATGGGGTTCTACCGGAAAACCATGGAGTTTTGAGCTTTCGCCATGATCATCTCGTGGCATGATCGATTCCCCACTAAGAACTAAGGCTTGCAACTACTGTGAATTTAATCACAAGTCAATGAATAATAATAATAAAGGAGAATCTTTCCCAGCTTCCTAGAAGAAGAAAGTACTCGAGCTTAACTATTATCTATCAGAAAGAAGTCAAGCTTAACTTTTGTCTGGCCAAGAAAAGTCTCTCGCTACAAAAAAGGCTCCTATCTTTTGAAGAGAATTGTATTTATGTGGTTGACCACTGTGAACATGGGTACTAAAATCAGCACTCAAACTTCTATGCAAGAACTTATCTTCCTTCAATGCATTGCAGGTTTAGATGAAAGTTCATCATTAAATGTGGAAAAGAATCACAACAAAAAAAGTGGAAAAGACTAAACCTAGTAATAAATGCAAGAGCTTAGGTAAACAAAGCGCGGATGGCCACCTTAAGTTGACAATGAACACAAAATTCATGGAAAAAACCAAACTACTAAGAATGGCTTCTTATCAAGAGAAAAGGGCTGTCCATTAATGGTTGAAAATTAACAATTAAATTAAAGAAAGAAAACTTCAGAAAAGTGTCCTATCGTATTGCCAACTTTCAATCATGCAAACTGGCGGGTACGTGAAGTAAAAATTGTCTACCTACACAGGGTATATATTATATATATACATATATTGAGTGGTTACTACCCACGACTAATCTTGTTTACTCATGTTTAACCATATCTTTAAGATAACATTGTTCTTCGTACTTTTTAAAAATACTTGAAACTTTTTAAATTATATTACGTACCACTGAAAAACAATGGTCAAGCAGGATCAGTAGAGCACCGAAACTGTTTTCCTACATATAAAGTTTTCACTTAAAAAAATATACGAAAAAGAGTTACCTGTGCACCCAAGACTTTTATACTACATTCTACCATGACTTTTAGTTTCATCTGCTGGAGGAAACCATCATTAATTTTAGAATGAGAGAGGCAACCATGGCTTCTAAAAGTTGAGCAAGGTTCTCAATATTCCATAATGAAAAGAACGTGTCAAGGCTATTTGAAGTACATTTCATGAGTGCATAATCTATTTACTGGAAATTGGATGAAATGTTTTAATTGTTATTACACAAATAGGGAAATATTACCAAAACCAAGCCACATATCACACTAACTGGGGTCGGCTACATGAGTTCTTATTCGCCACTATGTGTTATCTTCTGTCATATCAGCATATATGTTCTGTGTAATCGACCAAAAGCTTTCAGATTCTATATGGATAGGCTTATATGAATTTCACTAAGATGAATCACTTCACCCAGGAAAATTTTCTAGGCTGCAATTCATCATGCTTTCATGTTTAATTTGGACAAGAAAGGAGAGATTCCTCTGATCGCCAATTATCAATAGTATGCTTTCACCGAGCACACACACACACTCCTTGACCTTGAAAATAGATTAAGGCATTTTAAATAATATAATGTGAACTGAGATTCTAGTGCTCAGAATTATGCTTAAATATTAACCCGGAATATGCATGTGCCCTTTTTTATCTCGCTCTATGTAAGATTGTGAAAGTTTAGTTCCTAATTTATACCACAAAGGAAAACGTATGTATGTATATGTGTGTATATACGTATATGTATTAAAATTTATGTACGTATAAGATAGTGTATAATGTATAAAATACTAATAGCAGACTAGATCCCCACGTGGACAAGAAGGCCAAATTCTTTTAGAGGAAGGAGAAGATTGATTAAAATCAGAAGCAGCAGAATGAAGGCTAACGATTCCTACAACTATTCTGCATGTAATCCATATGCTTGACATAGGACATGCATGCAGTTTGGCCTTTTAGTTCACGAGCTAGTAAATAAAACGGTCTAAATTCTATTATCTAGTAGTAGATATACAGAGTATTGGAAAGAATTACATGCATTGATGACATTTGTTGAATCATTGGCAAGTTGTGAATTTTGAGTCGTCTCTGTGTCAAACTTACCGCGGGTGAGCGCGCACACACGCATACCCAGAGAGAGAGAGAGAGAGAGAGAGAGAGAGAGAGAGAGAGAGAGAGAGAGAGAGAGAGAGAGAGAGAGAGAGAGAGAGAGCTGCATGACAATCTACTGAAACTCCGACACAGAAGACTTTCTAAACTGTAGACGTAGGCGTTGGTGCATCTCTTCTTTCATGTCTTGGCTGGATCGCAATTCACTAGCAGAAGCCAAAAACAAATCGATCAAGACACTAAAACGGTACAGTCAATCATACTTAACCCAACGGAAATTGAAGAAATTGGCAACTAGGATTCACGAAATCTGAATTTGCCCTAGCCTGGAGGCAACAAGAATATCGTCGATCATGTTGAATTCCGAGAACGTCAGTAAATGATCAGTGTTTCAGTTGCATATGGATTTAGTAAAGCAAGATAAGTACATTACCCGACATCGTTGACAACGATGTATATATAGGAACAACCATGGATTAGAACAAGTACCCAACGAAGAGCAGTCAGAAAATAAATAAAAACCAATAAAATTTAAGAAAAGTATAATGAAATAAAGTGCAGCTTCCTCCTGTTAAACGCTCGTTCTAAATCCATAAACAAATTTAGCATTTAATATTTCAATAGTTTGCACCCTGCATGAATTGTGGGTAAAGAACAGTATCAATGACCACATTATCCGTAGCCCTTTCTTTGCAGAGGCATACATTATAATGTTTGTATTTAGGAGCCCTTCACGATCAATAATCTGCATTTCTTTGGTGCGGATTAAATGCATGCTGGGAGTGGGAGGAGTCGGTCCACTGTTGGCAAATGCCACACGATATTATTTTATGCATATATTTCCATCAACCCTCTCTTCAATAATCGTACCATCAGAATTGGCCGGAGTGTGTGGACAGAAGTGAGTATGCGGTGCACCCGTTTTAAGATTGGCTTTTAATAATTTTGAAATCTCTCTCTCTCTCTCTCTCTATATATATATATATATATAAAGAGAACAGAAGAGTATGTCTACTCTAAGTGGGCGTACTGAAACTGCAGATACATACATTACTGTATCACACACATGGGCAGACAGTACCTATCTCAAAATAATCACTCCCGCCATCGTCCTTCACTCAAATCTATCCTTCTCCCTATGCATATTTCTCGTCTTTCCTGTTGTTGGTGTTGTACCAAGAGTACCTTCGGTCGATTCCAAAAGCTAGAAAAGGTGTGAGAGAGAAGAGAGAAGAGAGAAGACAGAAGTGGAGTGCTAGGAAAAGAAAGGTTGGAAAGGAAACAATAGTGGTGGGTGTGACAGGAAAACTAACAGTGAATCTTCTGTACTCTCTCTCTTACCGTGCAGTCACACTGAGTTCTGACTGCGATTTCACGTGCCAACGCACGTGTCTGATCGTTGGTAGTACTCTGTGAACTCATGACGACCGCCGGTGTAGAGGATCATGAGTCTTTAGGTCATAATAAGCAAATACGACCTTTCCTCTTAGGGACTTTGTTTCCGAATCCCATCAGACGAGAAACCGGGGAAGAACATTATTTTCCTCTTTATTATTTTGAACCTCCAACTGTCATTCTTTCATATGCTTTCCTGAGCTAAAAAAATCATCTTTTAATATGAAATGTGAAGAATCTTTAGCAGTTACCAGCTATCAGTTTCAGGTTTTCATCTGAGTGACTTCGCCTTTCAACATTAACAATAAGGAAAACCATCCCTTCATCTGTTAATCCATCAACTTTGGAGTCTTCAACAGACTCTGCCGAGATTCTTGGGGGAAGTAAAAGAATCAACGCCATACTCAAAACGTTATCTCAAACACAACAATATAAGAGAGATGAGCGTTTTCAGCAGGAATATCCAAACTGTGAGGGATTTGTAAGCATAAGAAAAAAAGACAATTAACAAGAAAAAGGATGATAAAATGGCAACGGACCTACTATCAATATCATAAATCATGTGCTAGAGAAATCGAAAGAGAGAGAGAGAGAGGCTAAAAGAGTCATGCCATTTAGCTCAACAGTAGTTTTATGGAATGCAATGGAAGAAGAGGGAGAACCATTTCAAGAGTCGGAGGCCGGACCATGGTTGGCTTCGGCTGGCTGCACAGAAGTCGAAGCCGAGTCGGAGGTTGTCGGTGGAGGCAGTCGCTTGCGCTTCTTCTTCTCATAGGGGATGCCGCGAGCCTGCGCCTGCGCCTCTCGGACCTCCCGAAGGTAAATACGGACGGCACGGGCGCCAAAGGGGTTGGACTCCGGCCTACCGCCGTTTTCCTCATAGGCGGCTCGCAGCCGGCCGATGAGAGCGTCGAGGCTGCCCCAGGCCTGGCGGAGCGGGCACGCGCATGGGGCCGGAGGGTTCGGGTGGCCGAAAAAGGCGCAGCCGGCGAGGTGCACCTTCGTCTTGCCGAACTGGTCGAGGTACTTGAGGAACTCAATCACGTGGGCGCCGCTGCATCGAGCCAGAGAGAGCGGCGGCTTGTGGTTCTTCAGGTACTGCAGGAACGTGTTCCAGTCTCTCCGCTTCTGCGATTCGTATCTGCTAGGCGGCGGAGTCGGGCCGCCCGACGATTCCCCCTCTCCTCCCTCCGGCGCTCCGGCCCCAGAATCCATCAATTGTCCGCCGGATCGATCCGGTGAGATTAATGAGAGAGAGGGAGAGGAAGAAAAGTGAAGGCAGATGGGACGTAAAATAAATGAAAAAAAAAAGCAAAGCAAGAGAGGTGAAAAAATTTCAAGTGTAGAGAGCGAACGAGATAATCTGTACTGGGCTTCACGTGGTGTGTCCTCTCTCTCTCTATGATGATTGCCTTAATGTATGGAAGTTGAATAAGGTTGGTTGGATAATTTTTTTTACAAGAGGCCGAAGCCTAACACACCCACATGTAAACTTTGAGAGTTCACCAGCAACACCACACCCACATGTAAACTTTGAGAGTTCACCAGCAACACCGGGGCCATTTTGATTATTGACTCTTTTGGAGCACGTACTCATGCGTGAGCGCGCGCGCGCACACACACATACACACACACATATATATATATATATATATATATATATATATATATATATATATATATATATATATATATATATATATATATATATAAAAGCTTTACAACATTGTAGCGATTGACAGGAGGGTTAACCACCAAATATTTGAAACCAATCTAAGCTTTACAACAAAACTGTTTTGGGGAGATTCATCGGTCCATAACCCTATAGTACCTCTAACGAAAAACCAATCTCTCTCTCTCTTTATATATATATATAGATGTTAGTTTACTTCTATTTATTCTTTACTTTTTAAAAGTATAATAAAAGTATTTCTTATATTTCTTAGACACTTAATATAACTTTCTAAACATCGTTCATGCCTCCACAAGTAAGAAGTGAGCACTAAGGAAGTTTTGGTAAGAAGGTTTGAGAAACTAGTTTGTGAAATGTTAAAAGACAAAGAGAAAGACTACAAAAGTATTAAAAGAAAACAATAAAGATTGATTTAGCTTATGTTGAGTTAAATGTTAACATAGAACTCTACGGAAACAAAGAATCTATGTAGCCGACCCCATCTAGTATGAAAAAAGGCTTTGTTGTTGTTGTTTTATATATCATATGGCACAATATGATATAGGTGTACCTTTATCCCATACAATATAGTCGGATACGATATTTACAACATTACTTAAGATAATTTGGACATTCAAAGGAGTGACTAGATAAATCTCTAATGAAAGCTTTGAGATATTACAAGAAAGGTAAACTAAAGCCTCATAAGTACTAGAAAGAAATGATTAAATATGATCTTACTGTTTTCGATTTAAATGCGTATGTGACGCAAGATTGTTCACAAATAGCACTAAAATACCAAGTAGCAGACAATAATTAGTGTGAGAGAATGCCTTCTTTTGGTTTGGTCTTAGTTGATGTATTCCTTTCTAAGTATGAGACACTCTCTTTCCTTTTTATAGCTTGTATATTCTTTCATTAGAGGAAGAAGAGAAGTTTTTCTTTGTTTAAACATGACCAATTTTATCCGTTTTCATGGATTTATCAGAGAATCAGTATTTTCATACAAAAAGAAACTAGGTCGTCCCCATTTAGCCTTAAGTCAAGCCCCAAGATATAGCATTACTAAGAAGAAAAAACTATGGCGTCCAATCTTATATGGGTTGTCCCCATTTAAACTTACTTAAGCTTTGATTTGAAAAAACATGACTTTTAAAACTTACATGGTATCATAGTATCATATGATGCATAGGGTATCATATAATATGCCCATCATATGATGCATAGGGTATCATATAATATGCCTTGATATGATATAATAAATGGTGTTTTGCGACACATGTACTCGAACCATATGCTTCAAATACCGATACACACTATACACTAATCGTATCGCACAGAAAAAGTCTCATTGATGAACGCTATAGTGCGAAGTATTTGGGCTTTGCTTATTTTCTGTCTTTCCTTTTGTGCCAGATAAATAAACGAGAGCTTTTAGTCACAAAGAATGTTATTATTCTCTACTGTTTCGCAACGCATTATACTATAGAAAGCCCACTTGCATTAACTTTATAAAAGTGATGCAAGTTCTTTGAAAATTATATTTTGGAAACATGTTATAGGTGTTTTCTAAACCGATCAACCTCATTTTATAGTTTCTGTTGTCTCTAATATTGTTACTAACGTTATTGTAAATGACTTCAATAGTATTTTTTCATGGTTCAACCCAAAATTTCGCTTCCTTTGAATATGATGCTAAAAGAGAAGTTGATTCACTTGCCACTATCATTAGATCTTAGGCAAGTACTTTAGGGTAGTGGACTGCGAATAGTAGCCCAGAGACTTTTTTTAAAGGTTGTGTTTTGGTTTAAGCATGGCGAATTCCAAATTGAAGAGATTTCGAACCTCTTTTACCATAATAACAGAAGGGAAAAAAGAGAAATTATGCTTAATTTCACCTTCTTCAACTACATTAAGACAATGCAATAAGCCTATTACAAATAATTCGCATGAATTTTCTACAATGTCCTCTAAAAGAAATTTAAGTCTCTTTGTGGATCATATGACAAAGGTGAAGACTTCATGGGCAATTTTAAAAACAAAAATCCTGGTACTGTTTCAATCTCTAGGGGGGCTTTTTATTCACTCCTCATTTTATGTTTGCTTTTGGATCCCCATGCTCCATGTGCCGGTTGGGACAAAGGAAGCAATGCGGGCGAACAAAGTTGCGGTAGAATCGGCTTTTGAACATTGACAGGCCCTTGCTCCTATCATAAGCGCCTCTTCATTATCTTATCACAAATGGAACAACCCAAATGCATACAACTTGAGGTTGGTAGGTTTTTAAGGAATAGTCAATGAGCTTCGTACTGAATCAGCCATCGATCAACTGAATGCATATCTTTCATGCTAAATGGGGTCAACTTCATGAATTCGTAATTCCTATTGTTTTCAATTTTATGTCATGTTTATATACTTTACAACATAATATTCTTATTTTTGCTTACGATGGAATGGCCGAAGCTAGATGCACACCCTGAGTATCAAACTCATGACCTTCATGTAGAAACTCAAGATCGAACACGAAAGACAGAAAAGCCACAGGGAGTGTCACGAGACTGTGAATCGTCATACATGATTTCTGTCTAAGAGGCTTTCACATGGGTATGTCTAAAAAGAGATTCAAAAGTTCTTTCGTATTTGTATCTCTTTCTTTGATTTATCTTTTATGTTTTCTATTCTGTGTTTGTCGTTTTCAGCATGACAAAAATGGCTGCGTGATTTCGTCGAGTAAAGAAGAATGTCTCTGTAAATCGGTTTTTCGATTAAAGAAAATGCATCCATTGAAACAAGGAAAGAAAGTCCTTTTCTGATTTGAGCACAATATTGAAGCTATATGTGACCACTGTTACTTATGGTAACTTACACTTCAACTTGTGGGCCATTCGTTTTGTGGTTATTATGTTTTCTTTCAACACTTTGAGGTCTTCTTGATTACTTTCGAAGCGTTTATTTGCATTCTAATTTCTAGAGTACCTTTCGCTAATGCTTAATTTGGTCTTCTCTAAATGTCATGGGTGTCTGCGTTCTTTGATCTTTTTGCTAGCAGATACTTGTTGAAATTGCTGTCTTGCCGCGTGTGACGGCTTCGAATCCATTGAGAAATACTTTTTCGAAACGTCTATTCAGGTGGATTCTGTATGATCCGGCAGGTTTTCTAAACATTCTTCAAAACCAGTTCATAATAAAAGACCGACGACATTTCGAATTACATACTTGCGTGGACTCATTCGAACTCTTATATCCCGGCAAGATCTGAGCTTAAGCTATTGAAATGGCGTGCTTTTTCTTAAAGGGGATTGTATCATCTGATATAAGATCCCCACCATTCTCTGTCGCATCCTGAGAACACATGCATATGGACTGTATCCAAAATGAATGCATTTGGTAGCTGGAACATCATATATGATAGCCCTTAATTCCTATATTTATAATTAAGCTTTCTGCTTTTTCATGTGAAAGATTGTCAGGTTTATATTATTTGCACGCACCATACACACATATGGACAGCGTGCATTAGAAAAAGAAACAAAGGGGAGAAGGAAGAGAAGGCAGCAAAAGGATGGTGATTGTCCCCTTAATTCAAGGGATTTGCATGGTATTATTGCATGGCGAACCCCGCCAAACTAAAGCCCTTATTAATGATAGCTGTTCAAGAAGGCTTAGCTATCCTTTATTCATGTGGACTCTGAGAAAGCGACCCCCACCGCTTGTTTCGCCCACGCCAATTCCGTGCATCAATGCAGTCCTTTTCTCTTCCTTTTGGAGCGTCAATATAACATTTAGAGTTTCCCTTGATGAATACTCTCTCTCTTGTGTGTGAGCTGTTCCTTCTCATTATTATTGTACTCTTGTGGGTATTACTGTTATTATAAATATACATTTCTACTTGTTGCTGGCACGTCGGGAATTCTCAGATGTAGGATTGGTTCTTCCATTCTCTTTCTCTTTCTCTCTGTGTATAAGCTGTCACTTCTCGTTGTTATTATATGACTATTACTGTTGTGGGTATTGCTGTTAGTGTATATATTATTGCTTGTTGCTGTCACGTGGGGAATTCACATATGTAGGAACGAATCTCTCTCTCTAACCTGTCACTTCTCATTGTTATTATCAGGACTATTACTATTCTGAGTATTGCAGTTAATATATATATATTGGGTTGGTCCAACCATATCTAAGAATGTGGATGGGCATCACAGAGAAGCAAAAGCATGTTGAAAAGAGTTATCACCTTAATACACTGCAAAAGCGTGTTGAGAACGTTGTCTCTGTGCTTCAATTTGAAAAGCGGCAAGTCAGTTTCCTGAAAGTAAAGTTAAACAGTGAAAAAAAGTGATACCAACGAATGATACTTGTTTGATTAAACTCTTTCTTTTCCAAATTTATTTCGAGCACGAAGATTACGAAAATTACGAAGATTTCCTCGTTCAAACTATCTTTTGAGAGTGATTCCCTTTTCAAGATTTAAGCACGCCTCGCTACTATGATGAGCACCATCTGATCTGACGAACGTCTAACAGTGAGGAACAATGCAAAGTCCCCGTCAAAATCAAAGATTCCGGCGACAATAAGCACAATAACAGTAATAATCATGATAATAATAATGAGAAGTGACGGCTCATACAGTAGAAGATTCATAATATATTTATATCTCGGATCATATTGGTGCGGATTGTTTTTATCTGTCTGCTAACTATGGCTGCGTTGGGAGTTTGTTCTTATTCAGCCCGCACGCAAGCGCACACAGACACACACACACACACACACACACAGAGAGAGAGAGAGAGAGAGAGAGAGAGAGAGAGAGAGAGAGAGAGAGAGAGAGAGAGAGAGAGATTCAATTGATGCATTGAATTAGTTGGCTTTTGGTTACTAGAAGAGGCCCAAACCTAACACCCACACCCACACATGCACCCTCTCGGAATCGAACTCCCACCAACAATAATGGTGCTTGAGCGCCCTGCTGTTGAGCTTAACAGTCCAGGTGCAATTAGAACCTTGTTTTGCAGATTGATATGAGGCTCATAGGTCACATGACCTGCCAGACAAGCCAAACATACATCCAAACCCTAAAGGAGCAATAGGGTAATTAATATACATGATAATTGGTGTTATGGATTTTAAATCCAACCGCTGAAAGCTCATACGTATGCCAAAGGAATGAAGCAGCCTCGTGTAATGTTGGGCTTTTCAGATTTCGTATTTGGGACTATTGTGGTCATGTCCCTAGCATTATTTTTTCTTCTATAAAAAACAACATACACAACCTTGCACATATAAACAACTATTTCTTAAATGAATCACATAAAGGAGTTGCCTTACAATTAAGCCTACAACTTGACTGAGGCGTATCTAATGGGTGGTATATGAATATTTCGTGTCCATGTGTCTCAACACGACCCGATTTATTTTTGGTGTTACTTTGGGTGGATGCAATTTTGTCGTGTTGTCTTGTTTTTTTTTCTTTTAAATAAAAATAAGTTAACCAGACCATGACCCGATTATGGAGCCAAATTCGTAGTGAGTTTTCGTGTCGTGCTTTATTTACATTGACAAACTAATTCTCAACGAATAAGCCCTCCTTGCCCTGATTCTCATCCAAGAAAGCCTCCATTTGGACCTGAGTACAGATATACAGAACGACAATCAAGCAGATATACAGAATGAATATCATATTCGACCCTACTAATCCAACTAGCTGGATCCAAAATCTAAAAAATGATTTGGATTTTGGCCTTTTGGATCTTCGATGAACACACCTCTACAATTACAACTAATTCCGAGTGTTGAATCTTGAATTGAATTACATAATTTTTAGAATCTGAATCTTGAATTTGGTAATTGATCGGGATGCGAGACGGGCTGTGTTGGTTGCTTGAGCTCATAGCAGCCCACTATGTGGAACTCATCGACCACACTAGGTAACAAACTCGTCAACTTTGGTCCTAGATCCGGTTCTAGTTCTTCTATAACCAGGAATCAGAATCAGACTAGATCCGGTTTGAGTCTCAAACCGAAAAAACTTCAAACAAAAAAATTTGAAAATTTGAAAAATATTAAGAAATAGTAGAACTGGTGGTTTGAACCACTGGTTTTAGTTTTGGCCCAGTTCCTATTCCATGAAAGGTGGAACCAGAACCAAACCAAAGGATTCCCCGTTCTATTCTGGTTAAGGGTCCTGCTCACCCGGTTTTGGTTTTGATATCGATTTTTCCCCACCACGCCCAGTTCTTGTTGGAACCGCGCGTGAGTCCAGCGCCATACAGGACATGTCCAGTCCGAGCATGGACTAGGCAGGTTTTTATTAGGTGTACAACATTTCCAATTAACACAAAGGGAGACAAACAAGGTCTATGCTCTTTCGTGATCAATAAAAGGTAAAAAGAATCAAGTCGTGTCCGGGTTGACCTGCTTTTGTTAGAAGTACAAAGTAACATGACACATGAATGACTTGAAACATGAAATCTCATTTGTTACAGCATCCAAAGAAAAAACCCAACAGGGACTGACACAAAGAACTCATGTCCATGTCCACCCAAAGTAGTGTGAAAATAAATATGGTCATGTCCGAATTGACCTCTCACCTATCTTTGACATGAACACGAAATTACACGGACACAAACTTGACCCGACCCACAGAGTATACGTCGATCCCACCGTAACTCTCATCCTTATTACTCCGTAATCTAATATTTTTATTAATCCGATATTAACACCATCGATTGTTATGACTTCTTAATATAATGTTGCCACAATTAATTGATTCTTCCAGTTCTGTAGAACATGATTAATTGCTCAGCCATAGTTTTTTATTCTATTTTTTTATTCTATTACAACAGGAGGCCGAAGCCGAGTATGCACGCCCCAGGAGTCGAACTTACAGGGCTTTAAAAGTTTTCAATTTTTTTTGAAATTTCAATACAAAAATACAAGTTTTCGGACTACAAAAATCACGGTTAGATGTTTCGTTCAAGGGGGATGGCTAATACAATGCAGATTTACGACAGGATTTTAAAAAAATAGCATCCTGCAATTTCCATAATCGCATTAATATTGTCTAATTATGTACTTGTTAGCAAGTTAGTTGAGCTTCTGCATGTATTAACTAAAAAACAAAATATATATATTTTAATATAATATGGGAAAAGGTTTAGTTGTTGGTTGTTGTATATATATATATATATATATATATATATTGAAAATAATAAAATCAGTCTATGACTAACTGAGTAAGTCAGGTCTGTCCTACTGAGACAACCTTTAAAATTGATTTTTAAATTTGTATTTACATTTATAATTGGACAAGCTGGATCCAGAAAGGGCCCAAAACCAGTCTGGTTACATTTCAAGGTCTGGCGAAAATGAATCTGGTGGTTCGAACCACCAATCATGGTCTAGCTAGTTAGCCTGATGCCTAACGGTGACTGTGAATCTATATAGTTGGCCATAGACATCGCTGGTTCCTAACCGGCCTGGCAGCTCCAACCAAAACTGAATTGGGTCAGAAACCGATTGGACCTGGGTTCAGAACCGGGGCTCACCCGGTCCGGTTTCATCTTTTACCAAACTGGAACCGGGGTTCACTCGGAACTGGTTTCAAACCATCAGATCCCGAAATTTTTAAATTTTTTCTTATAAAAATATTTTTTTATAAAATTACCAGTTTCGAGTGGTTCCAAACCCAAACCAGAACCAGCAGTTATGGTTCTAGGATTCGGGCTAACTGGAACTAGACATGTCTAGTTGACCCATGTACTACGCTACAAGGCTTTTTTGATATGATAATTAGTGGCAATTGTTTGGTTATTTAGAAAGTAAATTTTTACCTGTATTTGGGATATAATTTATCTTTTTAGGTAGGTTATTTTTACGAATTTAATAAAGTATTTCTGTATAAATAAGTGACGTTCTCGTGGGATTTCCAATAAGGGATTGGTAGTGACATGAGATTAGAAATTGATAAATTATTTTCCAATAAAATGCGATAAATACCATGCAATATTAAAGCTCTGTGAACTGCTTTAAGTCTTCCAGTTCGAAAATTGTACCTCCGATAATGAACTCATAACAACGGGCCACTCGTAGCATTGCTTTGTCGAAAAGCAAAATCTCAACACACACATGCATGCACATGTATGTTTTTAGGACGCCCTTCACTGCGTTCTTGTTTTAGGTAAGACGAGGAGCGCGTGGCATGCAGGTTCGACGTAGCGAAAAAAACCATGCCA